>VZRM01005313.1:574809-590245 GCA_013397955.1 Grantiella picta | reverse complement strand
CGCTCCTGCTGCTCACTGTCCATTCCTGCTGCCCACTGTCCACTCCTGCTGCCCACTGTCCGTTCCTGCTGCCCACTGCCCGTTCATGCTGCCCACTGTCCATTCCTGCTGCCCACTGCCCGCTCCTGTCCTGGCTCTGCTATCCCTGCTCCATCCCCTCCTGCACACCTCCAGGCAGCTCAGCGCTCATTTCCCGTCTGCCAAACGAGCAAACCCAACTCAGCACTTTCATCCCCCAAGTGTTTGGATCGCACTGGAAGTGACGAGGAGCTGAGGAGATGGAAACAATAACACTTTATCTCGCTGTCCTTCCAGACTCGAATTTCCCGTGCTGCTTCTTCAGCAAAACCCGCAGGGCTGTGCCAGGGCAGAGGGGCAGCAGTGCCAGCAGCTCACAGCTCCGGGGGCTCCGGGGGCTCTGGGGGCTGCAGAGCTGCACGAGGGAGGTCTTCAATCTCCTCCTCACACCAGGAACGGGCTGTGCTGTTATTATTTACACTCAGTGCACAGTGTGTTGTGATTCCTGCAGAGAAATCCTGTGTGCAAACTCCAGGTACATCATTGTGAGGCTCCAAACCTTAGAGCATTTAAGAATAGTTTATTTCCCCCCCAAAATCAGGGCAGTAAATGTCATTAACAAAACAGAGTTTTCTACAGCAATGAGAGCTCTGTGTGTGTTTTGTTGTAAGAAAAAATAAATTCCCTTTTTTTTTCTGAGCAGCCAAACGTCTATGAGTTAATTGTAGAACAAAAGAGGCCTTGATTTCTGCCATCCATCATGGAAAAGGTTGGATCCAAATAGACATAAATTAAAAATAAAAAGGTACAAACAATGCTTCCTTCCTAAAGAGCTTCCCCAGCAAACCTGGACCGTGCTGGTCCCTGGAGCCTGGCTGCCTCCAGCTCATCTTCCTGTTGGTGCAGCAGAGCTCCTGGGGACACTCCAGGCACCTCTCAGGATCACAAAATGGTTTGTTTTTTGGTCATTTTTGATCAAAGAGATCCCCAAAGGCTTTCCTTCCTCGCCAGCACCTCTGTTTGTGACTGTCCTTGGTTGTGTCCCAGGGCTGAGCTGTGCCATGGTGTGAGAGGAGAGCTGAGCCTCCTCCTCCCTCCTCTGCTCCCAGCAGCACCTGGAAGCTCCAGCTAGGACTGAATTTCCCTGCAGAGCCCAATCCCTGTGTGGGATCACCGTGGGGGATTGGGACCTCTCACCCCTCTGGTGTGGAGCCATCAGCTCCTTTACCTCCAAAAGGGCTTTTGGGGTTTCATTTGTTCATTTGGAATTCCTGTTCCTCAGGGAAAGCCTCTCCTTCCACCTCGGAGAGGATTAGTGCAGCCACAGGAGCAAATCCCTCTGTTCATTACACCCTTGTAAAGCTGGAGTAAATAAATCCTGTTAAGCCATTGGGGCCACTCTGGGCTTACCCAGACAGAAATGGCAATACTATAAATAAGATCTCGGTTTGATCAGGGAAATAAAGGCAGGAAAAGAGCACTTAAAAGACATCCAGAGGAAATATAAGCTGCTCCCCCCCAGTTAGGCTGACAATGATGAATTAGTCTACGAATGCCAGTCAGAGAGTGAGTCATGTTTCATAAATAAATTACAGTAAGATATTCATAGAATCATAGAATATCCTGGGCTGGGAAGGACCACAAGGCTCATCAAAGTCCAACTCCTGGCCCTGCACAGGATAACCCAAAATCTTAGGAAATGTTCTTGGGAATTTCAGGAAATACCTTGATAATATTAATTTAATCTGGGACATTTGTAGCCTGAGATGCCACTAAGCATTCAAAATTCAGAGTAATTCAGTGACCCCATAACAAGCACATATATTTATTGTGGTGGATAGAGTCACACATTTCTGGCAGTGTCCACCCAACCCTTGTTGGAGACAACCTGATTTGAAGAAGCTGCCAAAGGGGTTTAACAGCCCCATGTCCTCAAGCCCTGGGGACAGGCAGGGCAGTGGCAGAGGGTGCTGCCTGTGCCAGGTGACTTTTCCCCTCCTGGGGATGCTCATCAGTGAGATAATGGCACTTTCCTCCCTTGCTGTTCAGAGAAAGGCTGATTTGCAGTGCTTTGCAGTTGAATAATTTGCTGATGTTCAAAAAGAAGGGCTGGGAAAGGAGCTCAGGGCCTTGGCTTTGTTGTTTCACCCTGTCCTGCCTCCCCCAGCCTTGCTGTACTGAGATGCAAAATTATCAGTGGAAGAGTTTATAAAATGTCAAAACAGTTTCTCTCCTGTCAGCCAGACAATTTGTGTAAATAGAGCCTCTCTAAAGAACCTCCTGCCAGCTCAAACCTCCCTTTCATCTCCCCAGGATTTATTGTATGCTATTTTCATGGAATTTTAAAACAGTCTCTAATGAAGAGCGAGGATGGAAAGTTCTGTGCTGTGCAGAGGAGTCTCCAGTGGGATTCTGGTTGTGCTGTCACCTTCCAGGGCCTGGAGAGTGGCTGTGAAACACAGACGGAGGTGATTTCCTCTCCTCACACGCAGGAGGTGGCTGGAGAGCCTGCCGGGTGACATCTCTGCATCACTGCAACAAGCTGGAAAAGCAGCTCTGCGAATAAAAGATTCCAAAAAGCTGCATTTCCCAAGGCAGAGAACAGCCAGAGCAACACTGTTCACTGACAGCCCCGGGAGCTGGGGCAGACAGGAACAGTGTGGGGCAGGAAGAACTGGATAACCAGGGCATGGCTGCTCCCACGGCTGGCGAGGATCATTCCCACGTGCGGGAGTGCAGCTGGCATCAAACAGGGTCCGGTGCCTCCTGCTCTGCCCCTGCTGCACAGCCACACCCAAAGAGAACTGCCAAAAACTCCAGCTATAATGCAATAATTTTATAAACACACTGAAATGTAGTTTGTCCAAGCCGCTGTCCCTGCGCTCCTGCCCTGTTTGTACCTGGAATGGCAGGGCTGGCAGCAGGAGCTGTTCCAAAGCTCGGCTGTGTCCCACCCGTCTGCCCGGCAAAGCCACTGGGCCATACTGGTTTGACAGCCCAGCTCCTCCTACAGGGCTCTGCGCTCCCGACGAGCTCAGCAGGAACGGCAAACTCACACCTCCAAATCCAAAGCCATGTCATCCAGCTGGGCAAAACCAGACTGCAGGTTCCAGTCCTGGAGCAGCATCTCAGGGCGGTGTAAATGTCCAACTGTGCCCACAGGAAACATCCCTCTAGGGCAGGGATGGCATGGGGACAGGGATGGCATGGGACCGGGATGCTGTGGGGAAGGAATGCCATCCCCACAGATGGAGAGAGTGCTGCGAGGCTGGGAGCAGAGGGGCAGAGGGTCAGGGCTCCGAGGGCTCCGTCCATGACACCAGCAGCTCTCCCAGCCCATGTGCAGCTCCAGCCCCAGTGCTGAGCCAGCCTGCTGCTCACACACTCCCTGCTTTCCTGCCCTGCTTTGGGTCTGAGGCTCTGCCCGGTGTGGCACTGCAGGGCAGAGAGCAGCAAAGAGGCCTTGGCACCTTTTCTGGCTGTTCCACTCTGGTGAGTCACCAGGAGAACCTGAGCCCAGCGCAGTTCAAGCGCAGGGAATGGGATGTGGAAGGGAAGAAGAGCTTTCCAGATCTGATTCTCCTCTGACAATTTGCTCTTGACAGCAGCTGAAATCATCTTTGGAACCAACCCTGCATTCTAAGGACAGTGAACTTTGCCTTTCAGCTCAGCTGTGTGTGCGCCAGGGGAGGGGATTCTTCAGGATTTTGCATCTGTGAGAAACACCAGCAGTGGTTTGCTGACATCACTGTGCCCCCATACGGAGGGGCAGGTGAAAAAATCCCGAATGGGGAGTTTCAGAGGGAAACCAAAAGGGTTCTGCTCCTGTCTGGCCCTTCTCTGCTCTGTCTAGACCAGACTGACCCTCCTTTTACCATAGATGGGGAAACTGAGGCACCGTGACAGGACATTGTCACCCACGCCAGGCTCCAGCCTCTCATTCTGGCTCATTATTCACCAGCCCACAGTCACTCTGTGTCACACCAGATGTGATTCTGCTCCACATTCACATCCTCTCCCTGCCTTGCTTTCACTTCCTTCCCAGGCAGGGAAGAGCCAGGACAGAACTCACCACCTCTTGCTTTATGAGTTGCTTGGGTTTTTCTCCTATAAACACTAAATTTTGAAATCCAAGAAAAAATTCCTCCACACCTCCTGGCACAGGCGAAGAAGCTGCTGGGATGTAAGGGAAGCGGGGACACTGCTGTCCCCTGTGAGCTCAGACTGGGGGGCAGCCGGGACCCCTGAGCCCCCACGGGGTGCCAGGCAGGGCTTTAGGGGAGTTTTTCTTGCAGGAGGCTGCTCTGTCCTCCCTGCAAGAGTTTTACAGCCCCACCAGAACAAAGGCAGCCGTGCCTGTTGTTGACTCACACCATAAGGTCATTGCTGAGGGATATTTTTTTTCTGTGTGTCACTTACAAATAATTTTTTTCTAGAAAATTTGTTCTCCTCCCCTCCACCCCCAAAGCGAAAAGGGAATCTGTGCTCAAAGCCGCAGCTGAGATTGCAGAGACCTTCCCTTCCTGATCCTTATCTCACCAGGATGTAGGAGGATCCTTGGGGAATAGCTGGAAGCCTTTCGCTGGAGCCATCCAAGAAACAGCGAGCTGAGCACAGCCTTTAAATGGCAAAACCATCAGTGCTCGGGGACCGAGATCCAAAACTGTTTAACCCCTCTCACTGCGACATCCCCGGGCTCTGTCACACAGAGTCACCCAGCTCTGATCCCTCTGATCCTTCTGCTCCTGGAGCCTCCTTCTCCTCAGGCTGCACTGCTTCAGCTCCATAATGGCATCTAAAAATATACCTTGGGATCCTAATCTGCCCCAAAGCCTTCAATTGCTGCCTCACAGCTCCCTGGTTTGGGTGGCAGCACAGCCAGGGCTTCTCCTGAGCTGCACCTCGGGCTGCTTCACAACAAAAAGCTCCCTGATCCACACTGCAGCCCCGTTTGGCTCCTCTGTGCAAGGAGTGTTTAATTTTAATCACTTTGCAAGTTGTAAAAAGCTCCAGCCCTGCGTTTCCTGAGCCTGGGGCTGAAGGAGGGCAGTGGAGAAGGGCTGAGTGCCCACGGAAGGAGGATGCAGCAGCCACAGCAGCCCAGGGCCGAGGGAAAGCCGTGCTCATGCAGGACAGGGACAGCAGAAGGGCACAGCTCATCCTCCTGCAGCGACAGATGAGTCCCAGCAGCGTGGCTCTGTCGGATTTGGGACAGGAAACAGATGCTGCCTGGGGAGGAAGCACCTGAAGAGCATCAGAGCACCTTGCCTGCCCGGCAGGAACCTGCTGGGAACAGGGAGTGCTGGGTGGAACCCCCAGGGTGGCCCCAGCTGGGCTCGGTGGCATCACCCTCAGACACTGTGTCCCCAGGGAAAGCACCTGCCTGCCAAGGAAAAGGGACGGGCAGACCAGAGCTGTGAAATCAGAGTTCTGGAGCAAACCCCCCTGGCACAGGGGCTGCTCCATCCCCAGCTCCATGCCCAGCTCCATCCCCAGCTCCAGCAGTGCTGCTGCCCCTCCAGCTGGGTCAGGGAGTTCTCAGAGGGTGCAGCCTCTGCTCCAGCACCCTCCTCTGCTGTTACAGCTTGGTTTTCTGTCTCATTATCCTACCCTGATTTGATTGGGAATTAATTTTTCCCCACATCACGCCTGGTTTGCCCATGCTGGCAATGGCAGAGTGACCTCTTCCTGTCCCTCCCTTCACCCATGAGCCTTTTGTTTTTTATCACCAGCCCCTTCACCACCCTGAGCTGCCCAGCGGTGACAGTGACAGCAGAGATTAACCAGAGTGATAAGTGGCAGCTTTGCAGCCAAATTCTGCTGATGTTTTTGTACTTCTAAAACTGGGCTTGAAAGAGGAACCTGTGAAACTATTTCTTTGTAAGTTGCTGGTAAGAAGGAGTGTGGAAGCTTTTCCACTTTTTCCCTTCAAAATAGCTTCCCAAGGCTCTTTGCTGACTCGAGGCTGCTGAAGGGATGCAGTGAGCGCCAGGAGGGCTCTCCAGAGAGGGGAACAGCCCCTGGAGGATGAGATATTTCAGCTGGAGGAGGCAACAGCCGATTTGCTGTCTGGGTCCTGAGGACATGAAATAGTGCAGAGGTTTGCATGTTGAAGAGTCGCTGGAACAACTGAGCAGCAGACAGTGCAGATCCCACGGTGGCCATCGATGCCCACATCTCCTTCTGCAGCTCCAGCAGCACACCATGGCCAACGCCAGCCTGGCCCTGAGCGGCCTGGATGGGATCTACATCGGCACCGAGTGCCTGGTGGCTCTGTTTGCCACCCTGGGCAACATCCTGGTGATCTGGGTGGTGAGGCTGAACTCGGCCTTCCACAACACCACGCTCTATTTCATCGTGTCCCTGGCGCTGGCCGACATCTCCGTGGGGCTGCTGGTGATGCCGCTGGCCGTCGTGGTGAGCCTGGGCATCACCGTGCCCTTCCACAGCTGCCTCTTCATGTGCTGCCTGCTGGTGGTGTTCACCAACGCCTCCATCCTGTCCCTGCTGGCCATCGCCATCGACAGGTACCTGCGAGTCAAGCTGCCCACCAGGTGAGGCTGCCCTGCCTTGAGCTCCTCTGTCCTCCCTAACTCGCCCCTTTCTAACCCATAATTACTTGAGGTGGATGTTTGTGCCCCAAAGCCCACCTGAGATGAGCTTTCCGGAGACCCAGGGGTGCTCACAAACAGCTTTTTGGTCACAGGATGTGTTTGTGGGCAGAATTTTCAGCTCTTGGGTTAATTGCACAAGATGCTGAGTGTATTACAGGTTTCTTTGGGTTTCTGAGGCTTGTCTTTTAAGTAAAATTCCTTTAAATAAAATTCCTTTTAGTATTTGCTGAAAATATAAAAGTAGTAACAAACTTATTAACAGTTAACTGGAGTCATTCACTGTTTACATTTAAATGAAAACTACACAAGCTAGAAATGCAAAGCAGAACCTCAAGCATCTAAGAAGTCATTTTATGGTGGGAAAGGACCTATGAAGCTGAAGAATGAATTTTAGTTCTACAAATGGCATAAACCAAATATAAAGAGGAAGGTACACCCAAGAAAGCCAAGAAATGAGATCGGACTGCCAACAGCAGCAAAGCAATGTCCTAGCAAGAGGAGAACTAAGATCATAATGAAACAAGAAATAAAATAGATGAAAACATCCCATTTTAAACAAGGGAACTTAAGGACAGCTCTTACTGCTGCTGCAAAGTAACTGTTACAGATGAAAAGTTGGAGTTTGTCTCAAGATAAAATTTGGTTTCCCCAAAAAAAACTGTTAATGCTTCATTTTCTAACAATGACCCTGCAGCACCTGCACATGCGAGTTCTTGCTTAACTACTTTAAAACGCTTCTCTTTGACATGACCTGGCTTTTGTTCCCCTGCAGATATAAAATCATCACCACGCAGAGAAGAGTTTGGTGGGCGCTGGGGCTGTGCTGGTCTCTGTCCCTGCTGGGAGGACTTGTCCCCATGTTCGGCTGGAGCAAGGCAGGCCCAAGGAGCTCCAGCCTGCTCAGGTGTCGATTCATGGCCGTGATGAGGATGGATTACATGGTGTATTTCTGCTTCTTCACATGGACCTTGGTGCCCCTGCTCATCATGTGTGCTCTGTATGCTGAGATCTTCTGCATCATCCGCACCAAGCTCAGCCAGGGCTCCAGCGTGAGAGGAGCTGGGGCTTTCTATGGACACGAGTTCAGGGCAGCCAAGTCTCTTGCACTTGTTCTCTTCCTGTTTGCCATATCCTGGTTGCCTCTGTGCATTATAAACTGCGTTTCCTATTTTTACCCTGAGGCTCAGATCCCCCGCTACTTGATGTACTTGGGAATCCTCTTATCCCATGCCAATTCTGCCATGAACCCCATTGTCTATGCCTGCAAGATAAAGAAGTTCAAAACCACATACCTTTTAATTCTAAGGACCTATATCCTGTGCAGAAAACCAGAGCCAGCTCTTACAGAGCAAACAACAGACCCACAGTCATAAATAAAGGTTGAACCTGGCAGTAGGTACAGAGCATTAATAAAACCTGGCTTTGCTAAGAAATTCTTGGGAAACTGCAGCAACCTGTAGATCCGAAACTATTCTAAAGCTGTATGTGAATATATATCTTTATATGCTTTAATTTCTAAACACAGCAGATGGAAATTTTGTCTAGTGTTGGGGATTTTGGGGTTTTTTAATATGAGGATTTGTTGAGTTGATTGGAAAACAGGATGTCTTCTTTGCTGTTCATAATCCAGCAGCTCCCAACCTTTCTCTTCTCTGTCCATTTAAACTAAACCTGAGTCTGGTCAGCTTGTGCTTCAGCCAGTGTTGCCACATTTTCGTTAATAACAATAAATATGAGACGGATTTTACATTAATTCAGCCTGCTGAGTCCTCCCATGACCAAAATTTCAGTGTCCTGCCTGGGATGGCACAGAAGTTGCAGTAATTGTTACACCACAGCTGACACAGCCCATCCAGAGGGAACATGGGTCAAACTGAAAAGAGCTTGTTAAAGGCCAGACTCTTCTTTTCCCCATCTTTGAATATTAAAAGTGGTCTAGAAAAAGCAGAAAAGCCTTGCTCTGGTAGCTGGGGTGGCAAAGAGGCAGCACAAGGGAGTCACAGTCCCATCCCCAGCTTGGTGCTGCCATCAGGTGGCACAGCCAGCCCTGCTCCTCCCTCTGGAGCTGCTCTGACAGCCACTCGTGCTAATTTAGCCCCAGTTTATGTAAAGGGAATGATTTTTCACTTTTTTATGCTGTGAATGAACATTTCCAGAGATTTCAATCACTGGCGCACAGTGATTGTGCATTTCTTTTGTGGGACCCAATCAGGAAGCAGAGATTTGCATACAAACATTTCATTATCATCACTTCAGGAACAGAAAAAAAACTAATCAGAGCACTTGGCAATCAAAAAAATACGGAAAAGGCTATAATTGGTGACAGAAAAGGGAAACACAAAGGCACAGACGTGGATAGATGCAGAGAACCATTTTCATTTCTCAATTCTCTCTGGTAGTTCTCACAAACGGAAGCTTCACAAGGGCAGGAAGATTTCTACAGATGAGGAAATCCTGTATAGAAACCTCAAATTGCCCACAGCCGTTGGCAGCCAGTTTGGAACAGGACACTTGCTCTGCCCTCATAACTACAAAAAGAGCTGTGTTACAGGGCAGCAGGGCATTCCCAGAGCACTGCAGGCCTTGGTGCAACATCCCAGTGGCTTTTGGTGTCCAGAAAGTGGAATATTTTTATTTCACTGGGAACTTCCTCCTCATACAGGCAGCGCTGTCCGGCTCTGCTGGAAGACCAGAGTGCTGTAGGTCACCTCATTCTGGGGATGAGAGAGATGCCACAAACATTAGACACTGCAGGTCAGCAGGGATTTCCCCACTTTTACTTTTCTTCAACACCTCACACCACAAGCAGCCTGTTTTGCATGTGGGAAGTTGGTAAATGCAGGTTCGTCCCACTGCTCAGTCTAGTGCAGGCTTCTGGGTCAAGGCTCCTTTAGCAGCTTCCAAAGAATTAATATCACAGAGGAAAACAGCAGAAATGCCCTTTAAAAAGATTTCTCCTAACCTGTCTAGTCAGTGGTTTAGTTAAACCCCAGAACCCTTGAAGTTCCTTGTCAAAAGAACTGCTGAGTAACAGTTGAGCATCAAAGGCGACTTTTCTCCCTCCCACCCCAAATTAATATTTACCACACTGCCAAGAATGTGAAATATCTGCATGAAGTGCTAGAAATAAGAGCTGTGACATTTACCTGAGTGCTCTTAGCAGATTCCTCAGCTGCCACCTGGGAGAAAACTTCCTCTTGTAAAGTTTGGTGGGATCTCTTGTAATCTAGGAAGGAAAGGGATCCCAGGCTCAGCTGTTTGCACTGTTTGGAGGCAGCAGCACAAGGGGGTGACAGACAGGTCATGTGTAAAATCTGTCCCTGCACTGCAAAGGTGCCCCTGCCCACCTGTTGGATGTGGCCAGGATGAAAGGGACTGAGGAATTCCGTGTGGCCAAGACGAAGATCAGAAAAGCCCACAACCAACAAAAACCTCCACAACTCATCAGTGGCAAAGTTAATTCTTTCCTGAAAACAACTCCTGGGATATTTCATGAGGAGTTACTGCCAGCAATGAGCTGCTCATCAATATAGAGTTATTCAAGGAAGACAAAATTTCAGCCACTTTCTAAGTAACTTCTGCATCACCCTGCTGTCATTCCTTGACTGTGCCACTTACGTTTCCTGCAGAGGAAGACAATTGCAAAAACCAGGACAGTCAGGAGGATGCCAGAGATGAAGGCCAATGACATGTACAGTATTTCATGGCTGGTGATACACAGAAAATCCTGTTAGAATTCCCAGTTTTAACAGAGGGGTTGAAGCATCAGTAGGGCTCAAATTCACCAAACTTTATGAAGTGCAATACATTTATCCCAAGCCCCATGAGATTAACAATTATCTGCATTGAGCAGCACTAGGAATCACCCATCCGGTGCACAGACTAGGAAATTCTAACCAAATTTTAAACCCCCAAAATGTTAAATACATGATATATAACCCTTCCCTTGCAGGAGACTGCAGCCTCAGGGAACTTTGGGGTCGAAGTCAGGAAATAAAGGTGCAGAATTTACTCATTAATCCTGCATGCAACTTCTGTAGCTCTGACATCATCTGCAGGGGTGGAGACAGTGGTGGGGATGGTAGTGGGGACGATGGTGGTAGTAGTGGAAATGGGTTTAGGTGCAACTGCAATAGAAAAAAATCATCACAAACTTGTTTTAAAATGTGCAAATTTCTGCAGTAATACTACAGGGAGTAGAACCACGTGGAGGCCTCTGTCTGTACAGGTCTGTCTGAAAGTGGAACCACCAGACAGGAAAAATCAGTTGTTCAGATGATGACTGTGCCAGGGCAGCCTCTAGCAGCCATGCAGATCTTCCCCAAACACCCCCAGGTCTGCTGAGCCCCTGGGCCACGACAGCACCTCAGTGCAGAACTGCAGCTAAGGAATTCCTTAAAAAATAAAATACCTGTAGTTGGTTTTGAGGGAGAGCCTCCCATTCTCTCAGAGCATTAATTGACAGGAAGAGAAGCTGAAAGGAGGGGAAAATTATATTTATATACAAATACATATGCACATGAGCAAAACAAATCTGTCACCCTCTTCTAACCCAAAGCCTTGATTTAGTTGTTATCCACTTCTTAGAAATCTTAGAGAAGTGGCACAAAGCCACTCAAACCTGGCAGTTCCTCAACATCAATCCTGTTTCACAGGGTCTTGTTCTGCACACACACAGGTTCACTGCTCCTTGATGGTCACAGTGCCTTCTCCACCCAGAAAATGGAGGATATGTAATAACTAAAAAGCACCTACAGGATTATTTTTCGGTAGCTAAAACCCTATGAACATTTTCATAATCAGAAGCAGCTTTGAAAAGTTCCTCCCTTGATGGTTTTGCTTCTCAAGAAAATTAACTTTTCCCACCAAAGCAGGAACAGAAACTTTTTTCTCAGATTTGGGGCTGAAATCTCAAAGATAGGGATTGTGGAAGATACTCTGCTACAAAATCCCAACACTGCTACTTCTCACCGCATGGTATGCAAACTGCATGTTGTAAATAATGTGAAAATATTACAAACACCCTGTTCTCTGCTGCTGCTCCCACTTTTCCCACTGCATCCCATTGTTGCCCACATTCCAGAGGAGTCAAAACATGAAACTCCCAGTTTTCCACACCAAGCCTCAGAGGGCTGTGTTTGCAATAATTAAAGACATGATACAACTCCATCTTACCTCCCACCATGGAAGTGCTGCTGGAAAACTCCCTGAGCGTCAGCAGAGCTTAACCACTTGCTTTGTGTGGAGAATCTGTCACACCAGTTAAAAGCTCAAACGTCAATGAGATGTGGGCTTACACAATTGTGGAAGTTAAGCAACTTCACTTTTTTATTTAAATTAAAAAACAGGAAACCATGAAAGACACCTGCATTCTCTGGAACTGTTAATCTAAAAAAAGTAAGGCAGCTTTAGTTTAAGTTGGCTTGAAGCAAGGTTCTTGACTTTAAAGAGCACCATTTTAGTGAACTGGTGTACTTAAAAGTGTAGAAAATTCTTTCTTAACCCGACGGAGATGTGGGATTGCAGGCACCTCCCAGTCTGCTCACTTGGACTACATAAATCACATAAATCAGGGGGAGTTTTTTCTGGGTGTGCTTTGCTGGGATTTTGGAGTTTTAACAAGTTCCTTCAGGGAAAAGCTTCCTATAAAAAGAAGATACTTACCAAAATCCAGAAAAGCCCTCTAGAATAAACTTACCCATCTCCCTGTTTTAAACTGAGTACCAACAAGGGCAGCTGAAGCCAAGGTTTTCAGCAGCTTTTGACACATTTCCTGCCTGATTACTCTCTTCCCAGAACTGAAACACTTTCAACACTACAAGAGGCTTTATGGGGAAAGGAGGTCTGCAGCTCCTTTAGAATAAGGACAGCTGAATGGCTGCTGAATGGCAGCACAAAGAACAGGGGGTATCAGGGGCTGTCAGCACACAGAATTCTAACACAGGGATCAGTTCTGCCACCAGAATTTTTCTCTGTGAAGTTGTGCATCTCTGGAAGTGTTCATGATCAAACAGGGAATCCAAGAGGATCTCACACACTGGTTTCAACTGATCCCCCACCATAAACCAGCTGTAGTGGTTGGTGTGACCCATCCAGTGACTCCCAACACAAACAGGCAGTGACTGTTGCTAGTGAACGACAGCAGAGGAATTGTTTTTTCTTTGTTTAATGATATTTTAGAGTCATACAGTATCCAACAGTAGGTATTGGGACAAGTCAGTGGGCTCAGATGTGCTCACACTGTTGCGTGGGCACTCTTGGACAGAGCCTTCAGGTCCAGGATGCACTTGGCAATGCTGTCCTTTTGCTGCAAGAGACAGGAAAACAGCCTTCAGAAGACATTTCAACAAGCAAAACAGACATTTAAGTACATTCTAGATAATACATTTTAAATCCCTACGTTACTGATTAAGAGGAATATAATTACAGCTCATGAAGCCAAAGATTCATACCCAACCAGGACCTGCATTAAAGCAAAGATTCATGGAATCCAAGAAGGTTTGGGTTGGGAGAGACCTCAAAGCTCATCCAGTCCCACACCCTGCCACAGGCAGGGACACCTCCCACCATCCCATCTTCCCCACCACTTCCTGAGCCAAGAGCCCTGAACAGCAAATCTTTGTGCAAGCAAAAATGCAAAGCAGGTAAAACCCAGCAAGTACCTGCTGAGGTGTGATGCTCTGAATAACATTCTTCTCCACCCACTGGATCATGTGGTCCTGCTCCTTCTGCCTCTTCAGGGTCTGCAGGGCCACCTGGTAGTCCAGCCTCTTCTTCACCTCGTTGTACACCATCATTAGCCTTTCCCGGTAGTTGGTTTCCAGCAGCATTGCAATGTTGTTCTGCACACACAGCAGCAAACAAAAGGCTCACATGTGGCAAGAACACCAAGAAGCAGCAGCAGAACGTGCTCTGCAGCAGGAGTCCCAGCAGGGCAGGCTGCCCTGGGGCTGAGCAGCAGAGCTGGCCCTGCTCACCCGCTTGGCATCAAAGAGGTAAGAGTGACCCTCAGCCCTCCACTGCTCCTTCTTCTCCTCCTCGATGGCTGTCTGCAGGGCCTGGATGGCCTCGTTCTTCATGGCTAAAGCTGAGGCCACTTTCTCCTGAAAGAAGAGAAAAACCCAAGCTTCAGAACCAAAGCCAGATGGAACGAAAACAAGTGAGCTACAGTTAAATCTGAAATGTTGCATTAGGCTGTGAAAAACGTCTGTGCCACCTGCCCTGTCCTGGGGCTGAGGTTAAGCTGTGGCAGGAGAGAAAAGTGAGGGCTCACAATCAATCATGGAATCACAGACTGGTTTGGGTTGGAAGGACCTTAAAGCTCAGCTCATTCCACCCCCTGCCCTAGGCAGGGACACCTTCCACCATCCCAGGCTGCTCCAAGCCCCATCCAACCTGGTCTTGGACACTGCCAGGGATCCAGGGACCTCTCCACCCTCCCAGGGAAGAATTCCATCCCAATATCCCATCCTACCCTGCCCTCTGGCCCTAAAAAGCCATTTGTACTTTAACAAGTACATGGCTCCGTACTAACAACTACAAAGTCAAGTTACAATTCTTTGTTACCTCGTTAAGTTTGTCAGCAAAAGCTGCGACATCAGGACCAAACTTCTTGATGCCATAAATGATGACTGTCAATATACAGGCAGCTGCTGCTGTCTCGTGGTTAACGACGTAGATCTCCTTGGAAAGAAGGTAAAGCAGGAGGCCAGTGCCCAGCATGTAGGGCCCTGCAGAAAAGACAAAGCAGCATTACACTTGTATAAAGCATAAAGAGGCTCAATAAATACCTAAGAGGGAGGTAGTTTAAAGGCTAACATTATCAGGAAGAAGAGTTCTGTTTTACCAGGACAAAGAGCAGAGTCTCAATTCCACCTGGGAAAGGTGCCACAAGGAATCTCATCAGAAATGGAAGCAACATGCACCTGCCATGGGACCTGCTGCTTCTGCTCATTCACAAACATGCAGAATTCCCTGAGCTGCACTGGCTCGCTCTTCACAACCCATACAAAAACTAATTTTCACAAATATTTTACCTTTTCAACAACCAGAACTAATGGACAGAACTACATAAACATAACTAAAAATGTTAAAAACCTATATTAACCTGTGACTCCTGTTTTAGGGTAGAGAAACTGGAAAAACTCCTCTGGGATCAAACCATGACGAACTTCTCCTCCCTTCTCAGGCAGAGGTGGCACAGGAGCCAAACTCTGCTGAGTTGTGTGCAGTGGTCTCGTAGTGTGCAACACCCTATAAACAAGGAGAACATTTCAATTATGATTCTTATTAAAAAAATAGACAGAAATACTCCCCAAACCCACCCTCAGGTGAGGCTCAAACACATTCCCGATTGAATAAGTAGGTAACAGGGTGCCCAGGGAAGCTGTGGCTGCCCCTGATCCCTGGAAGTGTCCGAGTGTCCCATAGACCTGCTCTAGGAGAAGCTGTCCCTGACCACGGCACAAGCTTTAAGGTCCCTTCCGACCCGAACCATTCCGTGATTCGAACAAGCTGGCATTTATTGGACACACCTCCTTTCAGGAAGTGGGTGGGACTAGATAACCTCCACAAGTTCCTTCCCACGGTCCCTATTTCATACTCCCACACATGAATGAGGAAAATCGAGACCAAACTCCCGAATAACGCTGTTTGAGCACCAACACCGGCCGGTTCCGAGGGGCTCCCCCGTACTCACCCCACGGCGACAGGCGGCGGCAGCGCCCTCAGCGCGGCGGGGGCTGAGGGGACAAGAGGGCAGAGAGCGCGTCAGGCAGAGCTCGGCCAGCACACTGCACACCCCG
>VZRM01005313.1:564402-574744 GCA_013397955.1 Grantiella picta | reverse complement strand
CCCGCCCGACGGCGCGCCCCCCGCCGCCTCCGTGGATGGCGAGCCCTCGGCCGCGGCCGCCCCCGAGTGGAACATCCCGCCCAACGCGCCCGCGTGCATGGAGCGGCACCTGGAGCGGGCGCACTACCGCGCAGGTAGCGGGCCGGGGGGCTCGGGGTGCCCGCGGGGCCGGGGAGCCTCGGGCGGTCACCGGGGGCTCCCCGCGCCTCTCCCCCGCCTCCCCTCGTGTCTCTCCCGCAGACGGGGCCCTGCTGCTGGGCGCCTCCGGGCTGAACGGGCGCTGCTGGACCGGCTCGCTGTGGGTGTTCGCCGAGCCCCGGCGCGCTCCCAGCGAGGGCTTCTGCACCGCCGGCGTGCAGACCGAGGCGGGGATCGCCGACCTGTGCTGGCTGGCTGACAGGGGCATCCTGGTGGCCTCCGACTCCGGTAAGCGAGGGGATCTCCGCCGTGCCTCGCTGGGGTGTGTCTGTCCCCTCTCCCGCTGAGCTGGGTGACATCCCCTCCGTTGAGCTGGGTGTTCCCGCGTTCCCCTCCTCACCCACTGAGCTGGGTGTCCCCCTGCGTCCCCCAGGTGCTGTGGAGCTGTGGGAGCTGGAGGAGAACGAGAGCCTCATCGTGAACAAGTTCTGTAAATACGAGCACGATGACATCGTGACGTCCGTGTCTGTGCTGGCCGGCAGCAGCCAGGCTGTCAGCGGGGGCAGAGATTTCTGGTGAGTGTTTCCATCCTGCCAGCCGAGCCCAGGGCTGTGCTGGGCGCTCACTGCTCGCTCTTGTCCACAGTGTGAAGGTCTGGGACATCCCGGAGCAAACGGTGCTGCACTGCTACAGAGGTGAGTTCCAACCCATCCCTCTCCCTCTTTGTTGTAAGCTCCTTTACATCCCACTTTGATCCTTTCCTCCTGACCCCTTGTCTGGAGAGGCTCCCTCAAGCTCAGGGGTGTCACAATGACTTGTGGCTGTGGTTGGATTGGGCGCTCATCACTTTGGTAGGAAGCACTGGGCTGTTGCTGAGCAGAACTTATCCTGTATCTGGGCATAAACTAATCTTTGTTAAACTGCTCTGCCTCTGGAGGTCTTTGGGACTATACGGGGAAGTTGGATACAATCTTTGAGGCTCTTTATCCTTTTGTGCTTTTGGTAGCTCACTCCGATGCAGTGACATGTGTGGCTTCCTGTCCTGGTAAGGACACTGTGTTCCTGTCCTGTGCTGAGGTAATGCTCACTCTATTGTCTAACTCTACCCCGTAAAAATGAGATTTAACTTTAGGTATTTACAGTTTAATGCTCTGAAACCATCTCGTGTTGCAACCTGCCTGCCTGTGTTATTGCAGTGTTCCAGTCTGATAAGTTGATAATCAGTTTACCAAGCTGATTCCTACAGGTTTGTATCAAACTCTGGGAGCTCCTAGTTGTGTCCTGGGGATGACTGAAGGCTGCACTTAATGAATGACAGCATCATTTTAACCCAAAGGAATAGGGGGCATCATATTGACTGTGGGTCAGCAGTGAGTCTGAATTTATACCACAAAGATTGTAAAATTCTTCTCATTCCTTTTGGATTTATAGGACAACAGAATTTTACTCTGGGACACCAGATTGCCCAAACCAGCTACCCGAATTGGTAGGTTTCAGTATGCAGTCACTGCTTCTGCATGAGTTTGTGTTGGAAGAAATACATTATTTTATGCCTGAGCTCTAAATCTAACTCCAAATCTAGTGATGTGCCTGTTAAAACCTGAGGAGGTGTAACACTGTCACAGAGGTACAATAAGCTTAAAACACTTGTCTTGATGCAGTAGCAGTGCTAGGTGAGATGGAGGAGGAATATCTTTGTGCTGACTCCTTCCACACTCATGCCAGTCTCTTCCCTCACAGTTTGCAGTGCCTGTAATCACCTCCCTACCTCAGTCATGTGGCATCCACAGAAAAGTGACATCTTCGTCTTGGGTAAGAATCTGGATTTCCACCAGGCAAATCAAGGCAAATCAAATTATTCTCACAGGGCAGTTTTTGCTGGTAACTTCATTCCCCTCTCTGGCAGGCGATGAAAGCGGAACAGTTGCACTGGTGGACACAAAGAATCCTGACTCTGCCCTCAGCGCTGCCGTGCACACCCGCGCCATCACGGGCTTCGCTTTCTCTGCACACAGGTACACCATGCTCCTGGCACAGGACTGCAGCCCCTCAAAAACCTTAGTTATTTTTGAGTAAAACCTATGAGAGTGCCAGTTTTGGCCTTCTTATCGAGGAGATTGTAGCAAAGAATAGAGCAAACCAAGCGACATCTCAATTCTGATGTGTGAATGTGCATGACAAGAATTCTGCAGTTCCAGAATTAGTGACCCACACACTGTGGAGATTTTTCTAATTTAAGTCACCTCTGATTAAAGAAGGGTCACCTGCTTTCAGACTCTAATAGAATATTCTCACTTAGTGCGCTGGCACCCTGCCAAATGCTGATGAGAACATTTTTGTAAGATTTTTTTCTGAGTAAATTTCACTGCACCTGGGTCAGGATCACTAAGAATCCTGCTTTTCACAAGTTTATCCCTAAAAATTCACGTGTTTGAATGTTCTAACTGTGCTCTCATCTCTGTCCTCTAGTTCACCCTTACTGGCTTCAATCAGTGAAGACTGTTCAGTTGCAGTTCTTGACTCAGACCTCTCCGAGGTGTAAGTACAGACAGAATGTACTCACTGCTGTTGTCTTCTTGTCTTCTCGAGTTAATATATAGGATGGTTTGGGGTGGAAGAAGCCTTAAAGATCATTCATGCCACCCCCTGCCCTGGGCAGGAACACCTTTCACCATCCCAGGCTGCTCCAAGCCCTGTCCAACCTGCCTTGGACACTTCTTGATGGCTAACGGAGTGTTGATGTTTTCCAGGTTCAGAAACCGTTCTCATCAAGACTTTGTAAAAGGCTTGTCCTGGTCTCCTTCAGACGATGCCTTGCTCACTACAGTTGGATGGGATCATCAGGTTTTACATCACACTGTCCCCTTACCAGCTGGTGAAGCTTCTGGAATCAACTGTGTAAAAGAATAGTTTTATAAACTCATGGTCCAAGTTCCTTCCTGGCATCACTTTGATTCTGCTGAAGTCGAAGGTGTGTGGACTGGAGTGGGGATGGTCTGTTGTCTGCCTCGAAGCTTGTGGCTAAGAAGGTTCCTGTAGTAGTTTTGAATTAGGCATAAGTTAGTTATAAACCAAGCTTTACTCTCTCCTCAGGAGTAGCTTCTCCTGTAATAAAAGACTTCGGTTTTACCCAGAAAAAAAATTTACTTCAGACACAGAGGAGACTCGGAGAGACAGGGAATTAGGTGTAATCAAAAACGAAATAAAGTACAAAAGACTTGATTCCTTCCTCAGTTCTCCCGACTGCCCAAGGAATTAAGAGAAAATTTTGGGGGAGGTTAGCAACACACCTCTTGTTGGGTAGATGTGAGAGCCTCACCCTTGAGCAAAGTCCTTTGCTTTGTAAATCAGGTGAAATGAAAAGACGTTTTGGGATTTAAGGACTAGCAAGGGTCCAGTGTTGTCCTTACTGCAGCATGTGGTTGAGAGGGTTGGGCGTCAGCACCAGTGTGGAGCCTCTGGTGAGCACTACTTGTGCACTGGTGTGAAATGCCAGTGTTAGGTGTCAGGATGTAACATGAGGATCCCAGCTGGAGCTCTGTAATGAAACACTTACGGGATGGTGCTGAAATCCCAGGGTGCCCAGCATGTGCTTGTCCCCAAGGCCAGTTCAAGGGACTGTCAGAAGCCAGGAGGGAGTGGGTGCTGTGCTCTTTGACACCACATTTCATCTCCTCTGTGCTGAAGACAGCTTCCTTAAAGATCAGACCTGTGAACAAAAGGTTTATGTGGGGGAGAAACTGGACTAAGGACTTCAGTTGTCATTTGCTTGCTCCTGTACCACACTCTGCTTAGTGATAAACCAGCTCCATGCACTTGTGACAAGTGACTTCTTGTGCTGGCAACTGAGGGGGCAGGACATTGCCCTGCTCCCCAAAACAGACTCCACAGAACCCTTAGAGGTGTTTTTGTCAAATACCACATACATTTCTAACTCACCTGTTTCCCTGGAACTTAATTACCTGGAAAAAGTCATTGCTCTGCATGCATTGCTGCTGCTCTAGATATGGCTTGGTCTGGCCTAGTGTTTCCTAGACAGAATTAAGTAAGTCCTGACTAATGAAACAAAAATACTGTTGAAATGAATGTTACCCCTGGTTCTTTAGCATGATAGCAGCACTTAAATGTAACACTGCTTCCAGTTTTTATCTCTGCATACACATAGGTTTAGTTGTGCAAAGCCCACAATTAATTTTTAGGCAGACTAAGCTTTCCCAGGCTCTGTACTTTTCTCATACTCTGTAAACCTCACTTGCTGCTTTTTTAATTCCTGTGTCATACAGGTGTTTACAGAGCAACTTCCTGTTCTAAAGCAGTGTATGACAAGGAAAAGGTAAATGATAAAAACTGACACATTTCCTCAGAAATACCCCTTGAACCACAAAGTTCCCTGCTAGGGACTTCTGATGCTGTACTGAAACAGGTCTTGTGCTGGTTCTGAAACAGTTGTCTTGGAAGATGGTTTTCATTTGTAACTGGGTGTGAGTTTCATTGGGCCACTTCTGTAGCATTGAAGAGCCAGCTGAGATCACCCACACAGTTCAAGTTGTGATTTCAGTCCCTGATATTAAAACTGTTCTTGAATAAATGTTCACCGTATTCCTGTTCAATGCCAGGGTACCTCAGTTCTTCAGCACTAGTGCAAGGCAGGCTCTGGGTCCTGCTTTTTTCAGGAAGCTTTTCTTTCCAAAACTTTTTTGCTTTGGGTTTCCGTCATGCGCAGCTAAAAAGAAAAGTTTAAATGTCAAACATTAAACCACACTAAATTCCTCATATTGGCACTCGTGAGTAAAACAACAGTCCATAGCAGAAGACTCCTGATGGATGGTGAAGCCTGTGTGGACAGCAGGTCATTAGTGATGTATTAACTCTGTTTTTACAATTAAAGACTAAAAAAATGCTCAATGCTTCAGCATCTGGCAGATGTTTGTTGTGCCACAGGATGGCAGCAGCTGCTCTTGAAGAGGGCAAGGCAGCACAGCCCAGCTCTGCACATTACCTTAAAGAGAACCTGCTTTTGGGGTTTCTACCACTTGCACTTGGGGTTTTTTCACTCTCACAGGGGGAGCAGAAGAGCAGCAGTTCAGGAGTCACTCCTGGTGTGCAGCTTGGCTCAGAGGCGGCTGTACCAGCACTGGCAAGGCTGCAGCAAACACGGACATGTGGGCAGCGTGGCACAAACAGCAGCAATCCCACATCAGCCCTTGCTGGCTTTGCAGCTCCCTGCCAAGGAATGGAGGGAATTCTGTGGGGTTCGTGGCTTGCTCAGCCGTCCCTGCACCACACGCCATTCAGGTTTGGGGACACAGCCTGTGGCTCCAGTAAAAGCTTCAAGGCAGACATCGCACACTTTCCCTTCCCCACAGAGCCTGGTTCTGTAGCCAGAGCTGGATGAAGGAGATGAGAATGCAAATCAGTCTCATTTTGAGAGTGGAGAGAAGAAGCCACTGCAGCCAACAAGCCTTTGATGTTGCTGCTTGCATTGCTCACACTGCGCTTGCAGTTTTGGGCACAACATTCGAGTTGGGACTTGTAAGAGGTTTGAGAGTTTCGTCCCTAATGAACAGCTCCAGCCCAAGAACTATTTATAGAAGCTGCAGCAGCTCCTGTACCAGCCTGCCCACCCAGCTGGTGTGAGTGACAGAGCTCTGGGGGCTCAGCTGCCCCTCTGCGCCCTGACTGGGCTTCCAAAAACACTGAAGTGGATACAGGCTTTGGCTCAACCGCTCAGAGAAACTGGAGCAAGCCCTGGCTAAGCTGAAATTCAAACCCTTGCTAAACTACGTATTCCCATCCTTCCAATGACGTGCAAACTTCTCAATCCCACAGCAGACAGACCACGTCAGTAACACTGAAAAAAAGTCAGGCCACACATGTAATAATACATCCAGAAATGTTTAATGCAAGAAGGTTGGTGTTCAATGGCACTCATAAATAAGAGACTTTGTTAATACTTTACAGCTAATGCTCTGTTACACTCCCCTAGCAGGAACTTGTGAGGAAGAGACAGCTGCAGGGGATAATTTAAGCTGTATCATTACTTGAATATCCAAAATGCATCAGAAAGGGTGAAGTGAGAGTAATTCCACTACCAGGCTTCAGGATTGCTCTCAGCACTGGTTGCTTTGCTCCATTAATACCCCTTAGTTTTGTTTCTTCATACTCTGTCGCTAAATTTCTCCAGTGAAAGAGTAGGGAGGAGCAGAAACAGGAATGCCAGGACAGTTTATGCACATACCTGACAGAGGTATCTGCCCCAGGAAGAGGGAGCTCTTCCCCACGCCTGCAGTCCTCCCTTCATCAGAGAGATAACTCTGTCCCCAAGTGCTTTGGCTGCCAGCAGCTCTGACAGTGCTTCCTTTGTCACAGTGGCCCCAGAATCAATGTCGAGTTGTTACTGAAATACCAGAATTTGCTGAATGCATTGAAAAGAAGCAGGGATAGCCCAAAGTGTTTAAAGAATAGAAGTGTTCCACTGCTGCAAACCTGCCTGCTAACCAGTTCTACAACTGGGAGCAGAGTCCATCCTGATTTAGTGACAACTCAGTCCCCTGTGCATTGCCAGAGTGGTGTTCTTGAATGAATAATGTACTTTATAAAGCTGACTTATTTTATCACGCTTCTAATACTAAATTAAAACAAAAATGTCTGCTAGAAATGAGACACTCCATGGTGTTGAACACCATATTTCAACTACACATGAATTCTGTGTCTGGGTGAAGCAGTAAATGTGACATTCAAAGCAAGTGTCACCATTGGAGTGTCACATTTTTCTCTAAAAAGAAAAAAAAAACCTTGCGTTGGGGAGATTCCAATTAGGAAGAATTATTGAGGTGGAAAACTGCACACACACCCTGCCCTCCTCATTTGTGGGCAAAGTCAGTATCAAAAGCTGAAGTCTCCCACCCAGCCTTACATTTAAAATTGTTTTTGAGAGCTCATTTGCAATTATAGCTTATTATTTTGAAAAAACCCGATCAGGAAGAAAAAGCATGAAGTTGCAATGTTATCAAAGAGGCGTCTTCATTTTCTTTAAAGTTAAACTGGTGAAACTTCATCCAATACTAAAACATGACCCTTAAGCCTCTCAAAGAGGATCATGGATTTACTTCTACAGATGAATAAGAATCCTCAAGATACTCCTTGCATGGAGAAAATTCCCTATTTTGGGGTAGGTGGTTCTACATGACACTTGGCACACTTAAACATCCTTATAGTTACTCCATAGTCACTCTTCTCCGGAAATATTTTTTTTTAAAACCAACACCCAGATATTTAAAGCCTATTATTTCAATATTGGCTGGGTTGAGCACTGGAAATCTTCCAAGTCACTGCGACTTAGTGGCATAAAAATGCCCTTTGAATTAGCTGTTAAGACTGATTATTGTATTTGCATTTTCATTTTATTCACAGCAAAGTAAAGTTCAGAATACTTTAAAGCTGTTGCAACATCTGAAAGGGCTGTTAAATTATTAGGTAAAGCTGGAAATAACACAAACAGGTTGTCAGTGACATGACACGAATATCAAGATAACTTTTGAGAATTCCACCACGAAGGAAAATGCATCCCTGATTTTGAGCTGAATTGTAGAGCGAGATCTGCTTGCAGGCCACACAGAGGTGTGTGCAAGGCAGGGTAAGCTGGAGTGGAACCAGCGGGATTTAGAGCATTGAAAATAGAAAGTGCTTTCCATAAAAATAGACTCATGTCTCAAAGTGCTTTTTGTTTGTCAGTGATTAGAAAATATTCTCTACAAGTTTTTACAGTTATCTTACAGTGATTTTCAGCAAGTTTACCTACGAGGAAGATTCTCTATTTCTAGTTTCAGGATGTTGGCTATTCCCAACTCAGGTCAGCTGTTGTGAGACCCCACTGCCCACTTTGGAGGCTACGAACCCTCTCTAAAGCTACTCCCACCCTGTGCACAGCCACCAGCAGGAAGCAGGGACAGGTTTGGACATCCAACACCTGGAAAAGCACTGAGGGGAACACCAGGAGCAGCTCCCTTGGGGTGTCACTGCAGACACCCCACGCACCACGAGGAGAAACAGTCACACTGAAATTCAGCTTCTTGGTCCCCAAATCAGAAAAAGCGAAGCCAAGTCTCAGCAGAACAGTTTGTAAGGACGCTCTGGGGGTCACAAGGTTGTGAAGTGGCAAGAGAAAGGCAGGGAAAGCACCAGCAGCAGCACAGCACCTGGAGAGCACCTGGCACCCACCAGCCAAAGGAAAAGAAGGATTGCTCCATGTCCTGCATCTCCAAAGTGCTTTATAGCCATCCATCCGGGCCTCACAGCCTCCTTCCACGAGGAATAATTACCAACAGGAACACTTACAGTGACCAAAAGGCACAGCAAAGCAAGGCCCCTGCTCCTGAAGCTGCTCCTGGAGAAAGGGCTCAGATCCCAGCTCGGCAGGACTGCCAGGAGCTAGGTTTAAGGCAGAATTGATTTGCTCCAGACCCCTGAAGGACAAGAAGGGTCAGGATCTCAGCATCCTAAACTCTCTCTCTATCCCACTGGCCTCACATTCTTATTTTAATCCCTGACATTTAGCTATACACTGCTTTGCTTCCATCGTGCACATCTCCCAGCTGGTTTCTCCCTGCTCCCAAACATGCTGGAGTTAAACCAATCAAAAAAACAAACTGAAAACAATCATTCCAGTGGTGATGCTCTTTAAAGAGAGCTAAGGATGCTCTTTGGCTTTCCTAGATGGCCTATCAGGCTGCAATTCAGAAAATAATCCAGGAGGGGAAATGGGGGAAACCACGTTTGTTCACGTAACAAGGCAGTGGCCTGTCCTCTGCAGTAACTACTCTCCATGACAGTCTCTTAAGCAAAGTCCAAGTCTCGGGCTCATTCCCCACCTTCTCCATCAGCAGGTTCAAGCAGTGCATTTTCAGGCTGGGTTGGGACAATCCCTGATGGAGAAGGAAAGGATCACCCCAGGCTCCTTCTTGCCCTTCCCAGCCAGACATGGGCAGAGCACTCTCGAGGCTTGGCCTACCGGTGGCTCTGGTAGGCGTAGGAGATGGGCTGGCGAGTGCCAGGTCTGACCGTGAAGGTGTTGGTGTGTCCTCCATACGGTGAGCTGCCATGGGCAGGCCTGCAGGGAAAACACAGGGGAGGAGGTCACGGAGAGCCCAGGCAAACCTTGCTGTTTAGGCAGTACTGCCAGGATGTGTTTTAGTGCTTTGTGTGTCCATTCAAGGGTGAGGAAGGGCAGGAATGGGCCCTAGGGTCACAGCTGGTACCATGGAATTGTCCCTGTCCTTGAAGGAGCCAGGAGTGAGCAAGAGCCAAGGGGCAGCGACTGCTCTGGAGCCTGTGCTGCTCTGAGCCATTTCAAAGGGACACCTAGGACAGAAAGGGGTCAGCTCAGGGGGACACATACCTGCTGGCCGTCAGCACGCTGGCAGGAGAGAAATCCCCGTTCTGCCCCTTGTACTTGGCGTCAGCCCCGGTGCCGCCGTACGCCGCGGCTTTCCCAGCAGCATCCGTGGATGGCCGCCGGCCCTGGGCGCTCGGGGGGACACTCCTGTGGGCAGAGCCCAGGCGGCGAGCGCTCTCCCCGGCCGTGGAGCTGAACCCCCCGGGGCCGTAGGACGAGAGGCTGCCCGAGGCCCGGGGGGCTGCAGCTGCCCGGGGGTAGGAGCTGTCGGGCTCAGACACATACAGCCGCTTCTTGATCAGCGGCCGTGGGTTGGGGCCATGGCTGGAGAAGCTCGTGGAGCTGCTGTACTCTGGGTACTGCGGGGTGAAGTCGCCGTTCCTCCAGCTCTTCTCCAAGGGAGCTGCCGGCTCCTGGTTGCCCCCGTAGCTGCGGCTGTAGCCAGACCACCTGAAATAGCGCGGCTCGCCCGAGCCCCGGCTGCTGTCAGGGACGCTGGGACACTTGCGGCTCTCCTCCCGCCGTGGCAGGGAACCCTCGTCCGCCTCGTTGCGGAATTCGGGCGGCGGGGGGATAATCCCAAAGTCCAGCGCCGTGCCGCCATTCTCCTCCTCCCTGGGAACCCCACGGTGGGCTGGGCCAGGCTGGCTGGGCTGCCCCGAGTCCAGCAGGCCCCGCAGCAGGCTGGAGGCAGCGGCTCGCCGGGGCCCGGGGGGCTGTGCCTCAACCACTGCCCGCACATCCCGGCCCTGCTCCGAGGAGCTGGAGAACGAGGGGGGTTTGCTCCAGCCCGACCCTGCCGGACTGGCC
>VZRM01005313.1:528680-553624 GCA_013397955.1 Grantiella picta | reverse complement strand
GGGATCGGGATCGGGATCGGGATCGGGACAGCTCCACCCCTGCTTTGGGATCGGGATCGGGATCGGGATCGGGACAGCTCCACCCCTGCTTTGGGATCGGGATCGGGGTCGGGACAGCTCCACGCCCGGCCAGCCCCGCCAGGTGCCCGTCTTTGGGATCGGGACAGGAACAGCCCCGGTGACAGGAACAGCCCCGCCAGGTGCCTGTCTTTGGGATCGGGACAGGAACAGCCCGGGGGTTGGGGTTTGGCACTCGCAGAGGGAGCTGAGATGGAGGGGACAGCAGGGAGCATCGCGGTGTGGCTGCTGGCCCTGCGGAAACACCCCGAAATCCCAGCCGATGCCTTTGTCCAAGCGCTCCTGCAGCTCTGGAGAGCCTGGTGCAGTGCCCAGCCACCCTCTGGGTGTCACCCTCCCTAATACCGATTCTGAACGTCCCTGACACAGCTCCAGATCCCTCACAGCCGTTCCCGCAGTCGGACCCCTCGAGGGGTTTGATCTCACTCTCTGCCGTTTCTCTGTCCATTCACCTTCTGCTGACACTCAGCTCCACCAAAGCCACAAACACCCGGTGAGCCGCGGGTGCTCTGAGGGTTTGGGTGCTTTTGGTGCAAAACCTTAAAGGCAGCGGGATTTGATCCCAAACCATTTTTTTTCAGGTACAAAAGCAGATTTCTAGCACTGCTTACGATTTTTTGTGCCATGCAAGTAAAAATCGAGAGTTAATGAGTAACATTGGCTACTAATAAATGCAGAGAATTCTGGAGAACTTTAAACCCAAAATAGTTGTCAAAACATTAACTCTGAAACACAACTTCCAACTTCAGGCTGAGGTCTTACGTGTCTTTCTATCTCTACCAAATTTTGAGAGTCAAAACAATATAGATTTTTTCAGTGATAAATATCACTTATTTAATCACTTTGAAATGCTTCTTTTCTTGTGAAAAGCATTTTTTTTTCTTAGAGTACAAATTAGAGCAACACATTAAATCCCCTGTGAAGAATGAAAAGTGAGCACTGTTGTGATACTCTAAAAGGAAAGTCTAATCAAGGCACAAATTGTCAGGCAGCACTGAAAATGTGAGTTATCATGAATGACAATCAGGGAAGGAAAAGGAGAGTCAAAAAGTTACAATTCAACCCTGTGGTTCTGGTAGAGGAGCTCTAATAATTTGAGGCATTTTGCAAGGGATTTAACCTGGCTGCAGCTCCATGCCGCTGGTCGGACGCCCTTCCCTGGTGGAGTGGGCAGCTCTGCTCCCACCACTGCTCCCAAAATCCGCTCCGGAGCAGCGGCTGACGCCAAAGGGGTGGCTTTGTGCCGTGCACCAGGCCTGCAATTAGTGGGACTCTCCTGACAGTTATCTTAAGTGCTGTTTGTGAGATGGAAACGCTGCTGCAAAGCCGCCCTGGCACTCAGCAGGGACCGGCTGGAGTCGGGATGGCAGGAGGAGGGATTGTCCTGCCTGCAGGGAGCAGTGGCGATGGGGTGGGAACTGGGAATCAGCAGTGCTGCAGTGGGAAACATCCTGCTGGGCTTCAGCAGCATCTCGGGATCACAGAAACACAGCACCTCAAGATCTCAGGATCTCAGAACTTCTGTATCCCAAGATCTCAGGATCACAGGATTTCAGGTGCACGGGATCTCAGGATCACAGGATCACAAAAGCACAGAATCAGTTCATCTGGAAAAGACCTCTGAGATCGAGTCCAACCTGTGACATTTAAAGAAAATTCCCTGGCACCTCTTGAAAGCAGAAATCAGGTGGAATGAAGGACCCACTCCCGGCTGGGGAGAGGTCAGAGTATCTGTAAAAGAGGAAAAGACCTCACGTGCTCACTGATATCCTCAGTCCTTGACCAAAGAAATAAAACAAGACACACAGAGAGACAGTCACGGAAAAGGGAAGGGGAAGAGGAACTATTTTAAGAAGCGAAGCCAATAAAATCCTGTGGAATGAGAGAGCCTGGGCTCGTGCACAAAGGTGTCCCACAAAATCTCATTACCCCAAAGACACTTCAAAGGGGCTGCAGGGCTGCTCTGCAGGAGCAGGAGGTGTGATTCATCTCCCTGCCACTGCTGCGAGGTGTTCCTGAGCCCCGGGGCTGGCGGTGCCACAGCCCTGCCCCTGCCACCCCACCAGCCATGCTGCTGCCTCACCCTGGGTGGTGAGCGCAGGAAAACATCACTCTCCCAACATGAAGGGATTTTGAGGTGAATTTATTACCCCGCTGAACACGAGCTGCCAAACAATTCTGCCAGGGCTCCTGCGCACACTCCCATTTGTTTGTTCCAGATGAAAGATGTTTGTTCTTTACCTTCCACCTCCCAGCAAAGCACAGACCTCCCCTCAGAAGGGCAGGGAAAGCTCAGGAGCAGCACGAGGAGCAGGCTGGGTGTGCTGCTGGGCAGGGCGATTTCTGTGAAGCGCAAACTCCAGAGACACGGGAAAGCTGCCAAGTTTGGTGGCTTGGCTGTATTTTTAAGGAAGGACAACTGTCACTCCTGAGTGATCGAGGCCACACAGCTGAAGGGACTGGTGGGCTGGGCTGGGCACAAAGCTCAGGAAAGCACTTGGAAGATCTCCAGCAGATTTTATGGCATAGAAATAGCCATGTGAGCACTGCTCTGATGTAACACACCGCAGTGTGAGGCTGCCTTTGATCCCAATACAGGTAAACACCCCAGAACAATCTGCTTTTGCATCAGGGTGAGGAGCTGCACCCTCAGATGTGGATCATTCCTGCTGCACTCGCAGGTATGCCGAGGGTTTGTGCAGCTAGGGAAGCTCTGCTCTACCTGGAGGAGGGAGGAGAAACCCTCAGGTGTGGCTGCAGAGCAGCAAAAAGCTCCCACGGACAGAGAACCCGCTCGTTCCTATAGGGGAAGGGGGGCCATGCTGCAGGGAGGCCAGCAGAGCAACCTGCAGAGCATCCTGCAGAGCCCAGCTGTGTTCCAGCTGCACAGGCAGCAGTGGTGCTTCCCAGGGAGTGTCAATCCTGATCCCTGCACTGCTCTGCCCCGCTCAGCCCGACCACCCCTGTGACATGCCCGTGATCACAATGGCCCTGTGGTCACAATGACCCCGAGGGCTCTGACAGCCACCCCAGCCAGTCCAACGCTCCAGGGTCTCCATCACCCAGAAAACCTCACAGGTGGGTGTCCCAGGCTCACAGGGACAGGAGGGACACATGTCCCCTCCCTGTGGGCTGGAAGATCCTTGCCCTGAGGGTGACCAGCCCGACAAGGTCCCGGTGATGTCAGTGTGATGTTTCATCTCATCCCTGCTGCACAAATCCCTCTGCTGCCGTCAGCCGGCTTTGCCCCCGCGGTGCTGAGAGCTCAGAGCAGATACCCGAGGTTGTCCTGGGATGGCTCCTGGGATGGCTCCAGGGGGACAGGCGAGGAGCTGCTGGACCGGGGACAGTCCCTGAGCAGAGACAGGGTGGGCAGGCCAGGCTCCAGCAGCTGTCCAGGGAACTGAACCCTTGCTGCTTCCTTGCCTGCTGACCCGGCCTTCCCCCGTGACCCACCTGTGGGATTTGCTGTGATGGACAACAGTTTGGGAGGGATTAGGGCTCTCTCCACGTAGCAATGGGT
Organism: Grantiella picta; assembly: GCA_013397955.1. Classification (NCBI taxonomy): domain Eukaryota; kingdom Metazoa; phylum Chordata; class Aves; order Passeriformes; family Meliphagidae; genus Grantiella; species Grantiella picta. The sequence goes on along the minus strand of VZRM01005313.1, from coordinate 550,023 downwards.
GCAATAGGATTATGTGGGACTCTTCATTCATTCAGCACGGAGCGCTGGCAGTGCCATAAATAGCACCTGGAGGTTAAGCTGGTGCTTCCCCTCCAAGCAATCACGCAAGCAGGTGCATTCACCCGGGCTGGGAGGATGTTCCTGCAAAGCTTCAGGTGCCCCAGAGGACGAGCAGGAAGCCTGGCAGGAGCAAAGCCCAAAGCTCAGCACGCCCTGCTCGGTATCTGCCTGCCACCGGCAATGACTGTCAGAGCTCCAGCGCCCAGCAGGGCTTGCACATCTTGAAGGCATCTACATGACTTAGCAATTGGGTTGCCAAGGCAGCTCCAGCCTCCCCTCCACGCCCCAAATACAGGGGATTAGTGACTTTAGTGCTCGGGCTGGGTGGGTGCAGAGCGGTCGTGTGAATACTTATCTCGTCCACAGTGGGAATGGCCACGAGCTGCCAGCACCCAGCTGAGTGAAAACAGCCATTCCTGAGCAAATCTGAGTGTGTCCAGAGCAGGGCTGCACAAACCACACTGAAATGGCTGTCAGGGTATAAAATCTGCTTTTCAGGAGTCCAAATCCCATTATTCTCTCCCCTGGGGAAAAATGGACAGAAGTTTCCTTGTGGCAGCAACTGCTGGAATAGCCTCGTGTGCTGAGGTCCTGCTTTTCAGGCATTTGGCATCTGCCCTGGGGAAATGAGTGACAAAAAGAGGTGGTGAACCTGTGGGGATCTGGTGATTCCCCTCAAAGGCTTTAAGGAGATTTCTGAACAGTTTGTGGGCATTCCCCTCCTAATAGGTTTAGCAGCCTGGGAACAGAAATAGCACCAAGTATGTCACGGAAAGTAGGAAACCTCTTTACAAGGTTTAAAATAAGCAAACAGCAAAGCATTTATTTAGCATACCCAGGAGTAGAGTGGCTAATTGCTGAGGGAAGAGGCAGCTTCCATTTGCACAGAGGTGTCGTCAATGAAAACTAGATAACTGAGTCATGCTTAGGTAACAGCAGCAGAAATATCTTTGCAGTCAAGCGCAGCCCTGCAGCAGCTGTGGGTCACAGGTCACCCCATGGGTGTCGTGGGGCTCATGTCCACCCTGGCCTCTTCCTTAGGGCTGATGCTCTAAAGTACAGTGTCAGGTTGTGGCATCACTGCTACGAATTGGCTCAGAATTGTTGAACCATTTTCCAGGCAAGTTTGCCATGGCTCTGGTTTGGTGGCAGCTTTACAAGGAGTGTGTGGTGCTGGCATTTGTCACTGTTGTGACAGAGATTCAGGACAGAAACAAGTCCTTTGTGTCTCAGCATTTGTTTAAAGCTGCCTCTGTATTTCCAGAGCACCATTTGAGTTTCAACTCCCTTTCTCTTTAAGCAGCAGCACCTCAGATTTTTAGCTGAAGATGTGTAACCCCCTGACTCCTCAGCACCCACACTGCCCTGACTGCACTTGCAGGAGCTTCCCAAGCTCTCCTAGTGGGGATGGCAAAATGTTGGGGCAATTGCCAAGCATATGTTGGGTTCATTTGCTCCACAGGCGGCTGAAACACCGGAGGCCCTGGCAAAGCCCACACAAGACCCAAGAGAATGGAGCAGACCAAAGCACAGCCAGAGGTCACCAACACGCCACCCATGCCGAGGAACCTCCCTCCTCCAGCTCGCCCTCTGGGCTCTCGCTTCGTCCCGTTCGTCGCCCACACCGGAGGTCGTCCCCTGAGCTCCTTTGACTTTGTGTTCTACCGCCCTGAGTACTCCAACTCGCTGGCTCCCTTCACCTCCACGCACAAGGCAGTCTGTGGGTTTCGCTTCCAGGAGGGCACCCACCAGGGCAGGAGGGTGACAGACGTGGAGAACGCACAGGTCGACAGGTGGAGAGCCATCCGTGTCAAAAAGCCATGAGTGGAGGAGCGAAGCCCAGGCAATAAAGCCCTGAAAGCAGCAGCAGTGTGATTTGGTGTCCCATCCGTGTGTGAGCTGTGGCCAGATGGGTGGGGAGGCTGTGCCGCTGCTCCCCACACAAATATGCGGAGTGGATTTTGCTCTAAAAACCTTGTCTGACTTGTCCTGCCATTCACTGCCCACTGCACTGGCTGTCACAGCGCAGGGCACTGTGAGTGACCATCCACTGTGAGTGACCACCCAGCCCAGCTCCTCTGGTCAGCACAGCCTGGCTGGAGCTCAGGGCAGCGCTGAAGGTTCACCTTGCTCAACAGGGTCCTGGTGGAGAGTATAGAATTAGCACATCCAATTAGTGTTCCTCAGCTTAATTCCATTTTGATAAGTGTTTTACGATTGCATAATGCTGCTTTTTTTAGCGGAGTTATTCCTAATTTACCTCGGTGCAGAAGCAATACTGGGCTCTTTCACTTGTTAGATAACTGCAGTTGTTAATTACAAGCTATGCTATGGATAAACTCTCTGGACAGAGCCAGGAGTCACATCCATTCATTTCTAGCTGAGGATCAGGCCCATGATGTTTTTGGGGTTATTTTATTTCTGAGTCCTCCTCAGAATGCTGTGTGTCAAAGTGAAAACAACATTGGGCTTGGTTGTATTTATGTGGAGAATTTTTTCATGGTAATCCATTATAAATGAAAATTAAAGCTGCATTTGACTCCACTGCTGTAAGCTGAGTTTGTAACACAGCAGGCAGGACACAGTCCTGGTACGAGCAGTGTGGGACAATCCTGAGGAGAAAATGCTCAATTAGCAGGACCAAGACTGAACATGAGACCCCTGGAGCTGGGGGCAGAGGGACCTTCCCTCTTCCTGCTGTCTGCAATCAGAGCACTTAAACCTTTACCACTCAAAGCAATTATGTTTCTATATTTGTCTCCTCACACCAAATTCACCCTCCTGGTGCATCTCTTGCAGGAGCTGAAGTTGCATTTCCCCCTCCATGAATTCCAGGCTCTAGAGCCCCTCTGGATTCCTCTGGCACAGTGAGGTGAAGGGAAACCAAAAAGCAGTAACAGCACAGAGGATTCAGAGTGGTTTTTCTCTCTTCTTACTCTTGTTCTGGTGCAAAAGTTGTTGCTCACGTGACACCAGCTTCCCCCCTAAAAAAAGATAAATGAAGTGGATTAAGAGATTAGATCATCACGGAGAAAATTCCACCTTCCTAATCTTCTGCTGGGCCTATAATCTGCAAGACTTCCCCATTTTACCTCCTTTCTATTTTAACCCTGAACTCCTAATGCCTGGCAGGAGCCCATCACCCCCTGAGCCCCATTGGCTGGGGAGGGATTTGCTGGGTACTTAAATGTCCCCTTCCTGTCCAAAGAGGGCTTTGTGCTTCTGTGTTTTCCCGGGAAGAGGAGTCTCCAGCGTCCACCACCACCACGGAATCCATCCAGCACCAGGCACTTGGTATTTTCCTGGTGCTGTGAGCCCTGCAGCGCTGGGGACATCCGGACTTTGAAGGCAAGAAGCAGAATTGTGAGATTTTTTTTCCCCTCAAATTTCAAACAGTCCATTTTTGGCTGCAAAGGGACCACCAGCACTTGGTGTGGAGATGGGGAACATGGATGGGAAAACCGTGGAGGAGCTGAGCACCACCGAGTGCCACCAGTGGTACAAGAAGTTCATGACGGAGTGTCCTTCTGGCCAGCTCACCCTCTACGAGTTCAAACAGTTTTTTGGCTTGAAAAACCTGAGTCCGTCAGCGAACAAATACGTTGAGCAAATGTTTGAGACGTTTGACTTTAATAAGGTAAATATTGTCCTTCCCACTGGGCTGTGCAGGGATCGGCTGTGCTCTGCTCCCTGGGATCCTGGGTGGTGGGTCTGGGTGGGTGTGAAGGAGAAAATGTTCTGGGTATGCACAGTCTGATTTACTGTGGCCTCATAAATTGTAAAATCAGTTCTGGAACGTGAAAAATGCCAGCAAACAACTCTTCACCCACTGCCTGCTCTGCAAGAACACAGAGACTTCCTCCAGAACTGATATTTTCCTTTTAAAACAGTGGGGTTTTATCTGGCAGTCTTTGATCTCTTTAAAATGAAGTGCCCTTTAATCCTTAAACATTGAATGTTGTGACAGCGAGGAGGCAGCGGTGCGAGGACAAGCTCCGCATTCACGCAGGGACAGCGAGTCCCCAGCGCTGTCCCCAGAGCTGTTTGAGACTGAACGGATTGCGGTGGGATTGGTTTTATTCCGTGTGCCATGGATAAGGAGCTCGGGCTCCCTGGGGAGAGGCTGTGGCTGTGCTCCCCCCCTGGAATGGGGGAATCCAGGAGCAGATATTTGGGAATGCTGCTCCCCCAGCTCGGGAGCTGTGCCAGGGCAGCTGATGGATGCTGTGTCTCCAACAGGAAACACCATCCTCCTCTACTTGCAAATGATTTGAAATTGCACCTCCTTCGAGATGAGGGATCTACTTTATGGCAACCCAAAGGGCTTAGAGGCATTAATCCCATTGACAGAAATGCAAATCAGGTCCTAAATCTGTCAGGTGTTTGGTTTGTGCCTTGGCCTTTACCTTGCTCACTGCCCCGTTTGAATGCACGCCTGAATAGGGAATTGATGCGCAGGAAATCCTGCTGGGAACGGGGCTTAGCAGCTGTTTATACCTAATCTGGCTCCTGCAGCAGTGGGATAAAGCAGATGATCTCCTTTGGAACCAGCCCTGGCCCACGGGCAGTGCCTTTGTTCATTGACAAAACCCTGGCTTATGCTCTGCCTGTGGTTCGTAAAATGGAATCATGGAACCATTAAGGTTGAAAAAGACCTATAAGGTCATTGAATGCAGCTGCTAACCCTGCCGGGTTCACCACTAAACCGTGTCCCCAAGTGCCACATCCACTTCCAGGGAAGTGCCACAGACCACAGCAAGAGCCATTTGCCTTCAAAGTGCCCTGGGAACGCTGTGTGGTGGGCACGAGGCATTTTAACAACCTTCTGGAAGCTGTGACCATCATGGGCAGTGTCTGGGACAGTTTGGTGGCTGGGAGCTCATCGCAGCAGCTCTGCAGGGCTGCACAAGCCTGGGTCCAGCTGGGCATCTCAAACACCATGGTGTGAGCTGGGGTGGGAAACACCCGGGAGGAAAGTCAAAGATAAAAGTGTTTGTGCTTCTGATGAGACCAAATGTGGAGCAGGCGCAGAAATGGCACAGGGACAGAGGAACACCTTCTCAGGCTGAGGTGTCAGCACCTGCTGGGGTGATTCCTGCTTTTCCCCCTGCGAGACCCCCTGGCTGGAGAGAGGAGCTGTAGGTGTGTGCAGGCAGGATGAGGTTGGGTAATGCATCAGGGTTCATCTGCATAAACCTCTGTGACCCCTGAATTAGCACTGCTTTGGGCTGGTAATTAATGCCTGGCATGTGTTAATGCCCTGAGCACAGGCTAGATCTGTCCCCAAGCCAGGCACAGCCACCCAGGCCATGGATTCCCTGCAGGTAACAGTTCAGGGCTGGACTTGATCATCTTGGAGGCCTTTTCCAACCTTAACGATTCTATAATTCTATAATTCTATAATTCTATGATTCCACAAAGTCTCTGCACAGATTAAGGTGGAGCCTTGGCTTTAACCACTGCACTCCGCTGGGCTCAGGGTGGAGGGAGCAGTTCCAGGGCTGGACTTCCAAAAGTGACCAGGAAAATCACCTACTGCCTGACTCTCTGCTTCTAATCTCATCTCAGCTTCTAACCTTCTGCTTCCAGGATGGCTACATAGATTTTATGGAATACGTGGCAGCTCTGAGCCTGGTGCTGAAGGGGAAGGTGGATCAGAAGCTGAGGTGGTATTTCAAGCTCTACGACGTGGATGGCAATGGCTGCATCGACCGGGCTGAGCTGCTGAACATCATCAAGGTGAGTGGGCTCAGCTTTTTCTCTGCTGCATTCCACAGATGGGCTTTGGGTCAGGCAGGCAGAAAGGCTCTGCAAGGAGCTTCCAAGCCACTTAATTTCGGGCTAAATTAGCGAACTCTGGCCAGACCTGCTGCCTGGCTTCTGTTGGTGCTCCCAGCAGTGCCTCCCTGGCTGGACCTGCCTCCCACACCCCCTGGGACACACTGCAGCCCCTTGTCCTCTCCTGGCAGCTTGTTTAACCCTCTGTACTGAAACTGGGGCTGAGATAAGCACTTGAATGTAATCTGAGGGTTTTCGGAGGTGAACAGCTCCTGGCTAATCCCAGCATGCCCACGAAATCTTGTAAAGCATTGATTACCCTTTAAGGTGATTTTAATCTCCAGCTTTTTAGACAGGACTTATTCCTTTCAAAGCCTAACTGCCTGAAAAAAAAGTTTTAACCCTGAAAAAAGTTTGGCCTTTCATGTCTGGTCATTCGCCCGCTTGCTGTGATGGACACACAGACCTGCAGAGCACTCAGCGATTCCCTGTGTCCCTCGTTCCCTCCAGGCCATTCGATCCATCAACCGCTGCAACGAGACGATGACGGCAGAGGAGTTCACAGACATGGTGTTCAAGAAAATCGATATAAACGGAGATGGTGAGGACATTCCCTGGGCAGTGCCACTGCTCCTGCCTTCCCCCTTCCTGCTCTCCAGGCTGCCAGAGCAACTCCCCAGTCTGGGATGTCCCAAAACACCAGGACGGGGAGAGCTGGCAGATTGTGAAGCTCCCAGTCCCCTCTGAGCTGCCCGAGGGGACACTGCCCACTGTCCCTCCTGGCTGGGGACCTGCGGTGGCCTTTGGGGTTCAATGCCCACTTCCAGGGTGTGCCCCCAACCTGGGGGTGGCTGCGAGGCTGTGGGGCTCACAGGGCTCTGTCACTGTGCTCTCAGGTGAGCTGTCCCTGGAGGAGTTCATGGAGGGCGTGCAGAAGGATGAGATGCTGCTGGACATCCTGACGCGCAGCCTGGACCTGACCCACATCGTGCGGCTGATCCAGAACGACGGCAAGAACCCCCACGAGGGCGAGCAGGACGCCCAGGCTGCCCAATAGCCCCCGGGACTCTTTCCCTTCGCCTCCACTTCTCCCCCTGGCACTGTGACAGACCCTGTCGGGGCAGGGATCTGCCCAGGCAGCGAGGAGGGGCTCTGCAAGGAGAGAGAGGCTCATCCTGCTGGAAGCACATGGAGCTGGGATGGCCTCTGGGCTCTGGACACTGCTGCTGAGCTCAGAGAGGGCACAGCTGGGGCTGTGCACATCAAGAATGCACTGAGAGCACCCCAAAAATCCCACTGAGGCCGTGGCTAACACCCCCCAGTGGGGTCCAACCCCGGGGCTGCCCGGTACTTGGCCCCGGTGAGAGGATTTCTGCAAAAGCAGATTAAACCTTCTCCTTCCATTTGAATTTCCAGTACAAGCGATCACCGATTTTGGTCACTCCTTTCATTTGTTATTATTTGGTCAGCAATGATTAGTGATAGTGTGAGTTAAACCATTATGAGCTAAAACAAGGGGAGGGGTGAACGCAGTGGCTTTTCTTTGTTCAAAAGCATTAAAAACATCGAATGGTGCCTTTTTTAATAATCCCCGAACTGCAAGGGAATATTTCTCCCTGAAGCATCTGGAAGGAGGGAGGGAAGGAAGGAAGTGCTTCCCGACTAGCAGAATCAGCAATGCAATAACCTGAGAGGGAGAAGCTTTGCAGGACAATTCCTGCATGTTTTCCCACCTGGATTAGGAGCACCGGGTGGTTTTAACCTCATGTCTGTGGGTTTTGGAGGGGGAGCTGCTGGATGGGGTGAGACTCAGCTCTGAGTCCCTGTGGGGCCCATCAGCTCCTCAGGGGACCAAAGGAGGACCCTATAAAGTTCACACCCAGCCCCTTTATAGGGGACCCTATAAAGTTCACACCCAGCCACCCCATTGGGAGCCCTGGGCACAGCAGGGACCCCAACACGCACAAGGGAGGCTGTGGGAGCTGCAGCCTCAGCCCAAACCATCCCCGAGCCCAGGGGAGGTTCCTCACCCAGGGAACAAGTCCCAGGCATGGGGAGGCAATACAGGACAGCAGCAAGGACTTCTTGCCCAGCTGAGAGTTTTGTTATTTAGCACTGGGTGTTTGCAATTCATAAGCAGCTTTCTGACCATTTTTCCTGTGCATCTTTTTCACCTGACAGAGTTTGACCTGGAAGCTTTTGCACTTCCAGTCCTGCAGTGAGCTAATAAAGGTGTTTTACAGTATTATTTCAGGCTGTGCTTCTTCTCTCTCCCAATCAATCCTGTTTCCAGCAGGACAGACTAAGTGGTTCCCACAAGTACAGAAACAACTCTGGGGTTGTTCTCAGGCACACAAAGCACCCTGGAGAGGAACCCTTGATGGGCAAACTTGTCCACTCGCAGCAGAGCAAAAAGGAAAAAGCTGCAACCCCTCATTACTGTTTACTCAGAGTGCAACTCTCCTTGTCACGGCAAAATCAACACCCCCACAAATGCCCAGCACGAAACTCAGAGCCCTTTGGCCTTGAATCAGCACGAGCAGGGAGCTGAGCTGAGCTCGGCGTGGGCTTTCTGAGCACCCTGCCTGGGCAGAGACATCGCCTGAGCTTCCCTCAGCCTCTCCTCTGCTGCAAGAAACAGCTTGGACCAGCCTGATTTCTATTTATAAGGCCAAAGTTATTCTAAAAGGGCTGTCAGAACTTACCTCGGGCCAAAAGCACCTTTCAAACCTCAGCGTCTCTCTCCAAATGATGTTTCTTCAGCCTCTAAGAAAGCAAATGCGAAATAATTAAAAACTAATATTGTGAGTCTCTCGGCCTTAACTCATGCATAATTAATTTATTTCAAAACCGTGGTGGTTGATGAGGTGCCCTGGGCATGTTGCTCGCACTTGTGCCAATAGCTGGTGCTGGGGAGGATTTTTTGGGAGCTGCCCTCAGCCTGACCACCTGACGGGGGATCCTTCCTGATATTTCTGATGGCTACAGTCATCCCTGCTGTTCTGTCACACCTATCCCCATCCCATCCCATCCCATCCCATCCCATCCCATCCCATCCCATCCCATCCCATCCCATCCCTGTCCCCATCCCCATCCCATCCCATCCCATCCCCATCCTGTCCCCATCCCCGGCCATATCCGCCCTCTGCCGGCCGCAGCAGGAACTCTCCGGGATTGTCCCCAAACCCGCTGGGATCCCAAACCGGCGATGGCAAAAACATCCCCGTGTGCATCCCCGGAGGGAGAGCTGAGAGCACAAAAGTGCCACAAACCCCCTTCCAGGCCAGACGCCTCCCCAGCTCCCTTTCCCCTTGTTTTCGGCTGCTCTGCCGCTGCTCCAGCGTTCCCACAGCCTCAGATCCCAGAACACCCTTATACAGAGGATCTTTAAGGGTGATGTGCTGGAGACACTTTCTAAGCTCTCTTTCTAAAGAGGGGAAAGAAGGGAAAGGGAAGAAAAGGAAAGGAGAAGGAAGAATAGTGAAAGGAAAAGGAAGAACAGTGAGGAAAGAAAAAAAGGAATAAAGGAAGGAAAGACAGGCAGGAAGGCAGGGAGGAAAGAAAGGAAGGAAAATAAAGGAGGAAAGGGAGGAAAAAAAGGAAAGGAAGGAAACGAATTTCACCACGGCACAGCTGAGCACAGGCAGTGTAAGAAAGCAGCAGAGGATGGTGAGAGCACAGCCAGTCCCTGCAGTGACCAGCACGGGGCTCAGGAGGTCACTCTGTCTTTCCTCAGGACATTTGCAAAGGGAAGCTGCCCAGAGGTGCTTCGGGAATGACCTGGATGGACACAAACCCTGCCCTGGGCAGCCCCGAGGAGCCTCCCTGCCCTGACATCAGCTGCACACAGAGCATGGCTAAACACAGAGCAATGATCTTCTTTCCTCCTCAGCCTCCCATTCCTGCTGCTCAGCGCTCTCTCCAGGGATGCATCTTCCCAAGTATTTTGGGATGTGATGCTTCCTTGGCTCCTGTTCCCTCTTCTCTTCAACAACAGCCGCATTCAAGCTTTTTAACCTGGTTATTGCACCTGCAGCCCTGCCCAGCTTCAGGGCCATCAAGCAGATGGTAGCCCAGAAAAGCCACATGACATTTGCCTTTTCCAAGCCATCCTGTTTCCCAGTTTAGAGCAGAAAGAAATCCGATCAGGCAAATCCAATTCGAGCTCTGCCGTAAGTCTGGAAAACGGATTATGCAAAATGCCTGACATCAAGACCTTGATGCAAATGCTGAATGGAGTTTGGGAGCAGATCAGAGTGTTTATACCCGTGGGGTTAAAAACAGCGTGAGGCTAAAGCACCTTGCTATTTCTTGGCAAAAGATTACACAATTGATAAGAGGAACAATTTTCCATTGGGTTTTGCCAGCAGTGACACATGTCCATCCCACCCCATCCAGCACTGACCCTGAGTTCCTCAAGGGTCCTGTGTCAGTCCTGGCAGGGGGAAAACAGGGGCAGCTGATTGCAGCACAGCTCACTTGATTTTAAGCACCTATTTCAAATTCCATTGAGAAACATAATTTCTTGACTTATACTCTCATGCTTTCTGCTGTCATCACACAAAAGTTGAACAGAAGAGGCTCCTTCCCTACTCTGCCTCTGAAACAGCATTGTCATCTCTGTCTTATCTCTGTCTTACCCAGCTGTTCCACCAGCTCCTCCCCTAAATTCAATATATCACACTCACAGTTTCAGTCAGATACTCAGGTGCTTACACAGGTCTTCACCTATTCAAAAAATAAATACTACAAACCAAAGGTTTTTAATAAATATTCCTTTATTCAATTTGTGGTTTACAAAATTTCTACCAACGACTGTACAAGTGCTCACCAGGGCAGGGCTGCTGGTCTGGGGGTCCCAAACGGCACCTGCAGTGCCTGGGCTGAGCAGGGGAGCAAAACTGGAGAATTTAAAGCATTTCAGTAAAGCAGCAAAATGCAACTCTAGGAACCACACAGCCTCTCTAAAACTGTGCAAGAAGCAGAGTGTGTTACCTTGGTAGGGATGCTGAAATGTAGGGAATTAGAGATTTGGATCCTCCAATGAAAACATTTGTTTCACAAGCTGGAAAATCAATACAAGTGAATGTTTTCATCCAGGCTCTCAAGTCAGAAGTCAGATTTTTCTTTCAGATCTTTGGCTGATAAACTATTGACCTGAGAGAGCTTTGACCAGCTGCCTTACAGCAGCATAAAGCACAAGTCTAATCAGCTCTGATAAGTCAGCACACCACCAACTGGGCTGTATTTACAGAGAACTCATAGAAAGGCTATTTCAAAGTGGAAATGTGCATGATCTGAACTCTAGCAGTGATTGTGTCTTATCCCGAACACTTCCTCATGGAATTTAAACACTGGGTAAACTGACAAGACCACAAACCAGCCAGCTAATCAGCTAATGACAGCTACTACAGTCCTAATTAAAGGCCACAAAAAAGGGATTGTAAATCTTTTCATTGGTATGACCTGGCCCGCTGATCCCATGGGAAAATTAAAACGAAACAGACAAGCTCATGGTATTTGCCTGGGGAATTTTTTCTTGTAAATGAACCAAAAAAATCCAAAAAGCTGAACCAAAATATTGATTCAACCCAAATGCTTTTCCCGCATACATCTACGTAGAAACCTCGGTTGGAACAGCAGAGCTCAGCCTGCAGCCTGTGTCTATTTTGTATCTGTAGTCTGGGGCTAAATTAAGTCCAGTGTAAAACCACTGTACTGGAATTTTTGTCACTTTCTCCATTCTTTTCAAGGCCAGTTTGGACAGGGCTTGGAGCAGCCTGGTGTGGTGAGTGGCATCCCTGCCCAGGGCGGGGGGTGGAACTGGAGGAGCTTTAGGGTTCCTTCCAACCCAAACCATCCACGGTTCCTCATTCCGTTGTCCTGCCAATGGAGCAGCACAAATCCTCTCACTGCAGAGACACTGCCAAGCAAAACTCTGCTCTCCCTCCTCTCTGCTTCCACACTAAACTTTTCCCAGTGCAGAGAGAATCCTGGAGCTCCCTGAGCTCATCCACTCTTCCCAGAGCAGGAGAAGCTATTCCAGAGTGAAGATTCCATGGGAGCCAGGGGCTCAAAAGGAGCCAAATCACTTCTGTGCCATTCTGTCCCCTCCGTGGGGCTGGGAAGTGTCAGCGTTTGGACTCAGCATCTCTCAGCCCCTCAGGCCTCTGACCAGGCAGAAGGGAGAGGAAGGAGTTGCTGCTCCTCCTGCCCAGCTCTCTCACTGTTTCCCTCAGCTCTGAGTGTTATCCTGGCCACTGCTCTGATCCACTTCTCATTTTTGGTGGTGATATGTTGGTCTCCAGGAATGTGACACGAGCAGCAGTAAAGGCTACAAAATACACACAGAAACCCTGAATGCCCAACAGCTGCCAGAGCAGCTCTGTTGGTTTGGTGTTTCTAACTCTGCAGAGATAGTGATGCCAGCACTAGGCTGCATCCCTCCCTCCCCAATCCTGTCTGTCATCAGCCCCAAACCCTGCTCAGATCTGCTGCAGGAAGCCACAAAATTTGTTCCTTGGGGTGTAACCAAGAACCAGAGCTGGCAAACACGGCATTGTGTACACAGAAAAACTTATTCATGGGCCAAAAATAGTCCCTGGGTACCAGCAGTGCTCAGCACGTGGGTTTGACATCGAGATATGGCTCCTGAAACCACCCACGTTTTCATCTGGATGCTGAGATTGAATTAAGAAGGAAAATCACTACCAGGCTAGAGGAAGGGTCACACTTGGAGTCAGCATCACGTTTTCAGCTGTGTCAAACCCCGATTTTCTCAGAACAAAGCACTCTTTCTCCTCTGCTCAGTGATCCATCCCCCGGGGTTCACATCCATTTGCAACATCTTCATCACCCACTTGTCCTTCCTGGCTCCATCAATGAACTCATCGAGAGACAGCTGCCCTGTGGGTGAGAGCAGGGAGCACGAAATGGGATCAAAACACAGAGATAAGAGAGGAGGCAGGAAGCAATTCCATCTCTGTGTCAGAGAAAATGCTCATCAGACACGATCTCAATTTCCCCACCCAGGCCAGGGGCTGTGACCCAGCGCATTCCCACCTTCCCCATCCCAACAGGAGACTCCAGGGGCACCCCGACTCCTCGAGGACCATCACCAGTCAGGTCCTGCAAGCCCCAGTTTGAGTGGAACTGTGTCTGTTCAGGATCTGTGTGCTGGGGCTGGGACTGCCCAGAGCTTGGGATCTGAGTGACATCAAAACCCAGACAGAGCAGCGACTCCTCGGTATTTCACATCAAAATAACGACAAAAATGATTTCCCCTTGCTCCACCAAGTCTCTTTGGGCTCTGTGGAACAGAGCAGAACCAAACCCAGAGTGTGCATTGTGAGTAACACAGCAGAGCCAGGGGATCTCTGGGCAGCCAGGATCAAAGGCAGTGCGCCCAGCACGGGGAGCTCTCACCAGGCAGCAATGCCATCCATCACTCACCATCCCCGTTCTCATCCACCAGCTGGAATATCCTGTCCACCACCTCCTCTGGGGTCAGCAGAGGGGTCCTGTCCTCCACGTCTGACCAGCACACCTTCTTCAGCTTGTAGATAGACTGGAAAGGAGTTCACAAATTAGGAAAAGGACTAGGAAATGAAAAGCAGTGAACTCTGTTATCATCCCAGCGCTGTGAAGGCCTTTTTCAAAGGCTGGGGGTTTAACCTTTCTGGAAAGATCTGCTCCTCAACAGCCTCAGATCTGTACTGGAACCTCTGACCTTCTGCCTGCACTCGCTGCACATTAATTACCTCATCTGCTGCGTGAAGCTGCTGCCCTCCTGTTTTCCTTACACACACTGGGCAGGTCTCAGGGTTCCTTTGCAAAGAACAAAGCAAGAGTTTTTCAGATGAGAAAAGTCATAAGACTGGACTGTGATTTTTTGCTGACATCCAAAACCAGGCACAGGAGGACCAGGCCAGTTCTCTCTCCAGGGAAGCAGTGTCCGAGCTGCACATCAAGGATGTGTTAGCACATCTTTTGACCCACAATTTCTGTTCCCCTTTGGCACTGGAAAGGGTCAGATTTTATCTACTCCTCCCATGGCACCACCTGTCCATTGTTACCTTTACTGCTCAGGCTGAAGGGTTTTGTCTAAAGTCTTCCCAAAGAGAGGATTAGCAGTGGCCTCAGGGTTCTGGTCAATTCTTGGCTGACCTCAAAACTAAAATGGACCATGCCCCAGACAGGCTGCCCTGCTCCCACACCTGCTGCTGCAGGTGACAGCTGCTCACCCTCCCCAGCCACCAGCCCTGCTGGCCACAGGGGCAACTGCTGACCCTGAGGTGCCCAGGTGGGTGACAAGCTCTGGGTGTCACAGTGCCAGGGGGAGAAGCTCCTGTGCTGCTCCAGCACAGCCGCCAAGAGATTTCAGCTCAGGTGAGAGCACAGGTACCTTGCCTGGCTGTCTGCTCAGCCCCACCAGATCCTTCAGGTTGGAAAAGACCTTTAGGATCACCCAGTCCAGCTGTTCCCCCAGCACTGCCAAGGCCACCCCAACCCCTGTTCTGGTGTGTCACATCTACACAGCTTTTCTATCCCTGCAGGGATGGTGATTCCTGTGCCAGGGCTGGACAACACTTTCAGTGAACTAATTTTTTCCTAATAACAATCTAAACCTCCCCCGGTGCAGCTCGAGGTGATTTCCCCTTGTTCCATCACTTGGGAGAAGAGAGCAGCTCCCACCTCACCAATCAACCCATGGAATCACTGAGAGGCTTCTCCTCACACCTCCACACCACCCCTGATCAGAGCTGAGTGCAGGACACAGCAGAAGCCCAGAAAGGCTTCAGTACAAAAGGGATTTCTGTATCAGTTGGAACCTCAGGGTATTCTCACCAACTCCTCAGACAGGACAGAGTCCCAGTGAGGGCATGGGGTGAAATCCTCCTCCCCAGGCCAGCACAAGGAGCCTTGGTGATGGGAGGTTGAAAGGCAAGGCAGAGCAGAGATCCAGGATCTCCTCAGCAGCACCCAGAGGCTGCGTTTCTGGGCAGCAGCCGAGCCCAGAAATGGGCACAGCTGGGCACAGCTGGTCCCTCAGACACCCCAGCAGGCTGCCAAGCCTTTCACCAAGGTCAGGCATTTTCACTCCATCACCATCCACAGCTGCCTTTAAACCTGACTATCACAAAGCCCATAGACATCACAACATTGCCAAAGAGCAGGGATTGCTTCAAAAAGTGATTGGGCAATGCCCACTTACCTCAACAATTTCCAGCAGCTCAGGTTTATCTATGCAGCCATTCCCATCCTTGTCATACACTTTGAACGTCCACCTCAGCTTGTGTTCCAGTTTTCCTCGTAAAACAAGATTCAGGGCAGCTACATATTCCAGAAAATCAATGGTATTATCCTGTGGAATGTAGGAGAATATTCAGAAGAGCAGTGGCTGGATGACACTTAGCTGGGTAGAAAGCTGATAGAGAACTCCTCTAAAAGTTCCAGAAAACCTGGGTTAAATCTGCCAGAAAGATAATCCATGGGACAGGTGTTTGTTTGCCACTTTAAGGAAGGTTTAGCAGTTCAGGACCAGCAGAAGGCACAGCCACAGCTCTGTGCACCGAGGCTGAGCTCCTCTTCCCCATCCTTCTGTCCTACACCAGCATCCCTTCAAAACAGATTCTCTGTCCTGTTTGGAAAACTCCTATCAATTAGGAATTGGACTTCATCTTTTATGCACAGTTTGCTCTGCAACCTTTTCTGCACAGCTTTCATAACAGAATCTGGGATCCAAACCTTTATTTTTTTTTGCAGGAATTTGAGTTTTTCAACTTGGAATTCTGAGACAAGCCTGACCTGCTCACATCTTCCATGGCCTATATGAATCCTTTCCCACAACTGACTTTTGCTGCCACTTCAATGTGATTTTGCCACCATTTTCAAAGGGAACTTAAGGGAGATCAGCTCAAAGATGAATCACCTGAGTCCCCTTTTCCTGCATGGATACAAGGCAAAAACCAACCCCACACTTGGAATACGCTCTAGAGTTTCAGGACAAAAAAGTAATTGCACCATTTGGCAAATGTTGCTCAGCCATATCGAGATGAGGGAGGTGAGTTACACCACCCTGAGAACCCAAAGCATCCCAGGCTGCCGTGGCAGCAGTGCAGGCTGTGCAGGAACTGTGACTGAACCAGAAAACCCACTTTTCCCAGGTGTCTCATGACAAATATGGCAAAGGGAATCAAAACCAGAATGTCTGAATTGTTCAGCATTCCTCTGCTTTTGGAAAGCAAGGCTAAAATCAATGTCTTTATTCAAACCACCTGTTTGTACGTGATACAGACTCTTCCTCCAACACAGAACAAGCCTCAGTAGGATTTTCCTGCACTGTGATTTCCCCTCTATCACAGCAGAGGAATATTTTTGCCATGGAGGAGCCTTGGCTATTTGAGGGTCTTACAATTCTGTCTCAAAATGGGACTGCCTAAATTCCAACCCTTTAATCCAACTGTAGCCCCTCAAGGGGACATTCTGACCTTAATTTGAGGAGAGATTCGAGGAGATAAATCCAGAGCAGCCTGTGCTTCTTCTCCAGCCCTCACAGGTCCCTCACCCTGCCTCAGTCCCATGAATGTTTGGCACCCCAACAGCTCCCCATGACAGAAGACAGATACGGAAATTATCACACAAAAAACTGTAAAACCTTCTCAGCACTTACCCCGTTCTTGTCAAAAGCCCTGAACATGTTCTCAACATACTCTGCTGCCTCCTGGTTGTCCTGGACCCCGAAGAACCTCTTGAACTCGTGCATGAAGAGAGTCCCACTGGGACATTCCACCACAAATTTCTTGTACCATTCCTGCAGCTCTGCAACATCAATTTCTCCTTGCTCCCCTTCAGCATTGGCAAACTGCTGTCCCATTTTCCTCTGGAAAGCAGGATTAAAAACAGCAGGAAAAGAAGGAGAACCCTGCCAAAGTCCTTGGTTCTTTTTCTTCTCGCTGCCTTGTGCCTTTATCTGATGTCAATGCTGTGCCTTGCTGTGTCACCTTCTCTTATTTGCGTTTTATTTTCTCGTTCCCCCTGCCCTGCTCAGCTCTGGGTGCTGCAGCTCCGTGTGCTCCCCGGGAAATCTCAGAGTGGCTGCTCTGCCCCGCAGCACTGAGCACTGGGCACGGATAAAAATAACTAAAGATCATTAGGAGATTCCCACCTATGAGCCCCAGAGACCTTCAGATGTTCTGAGCTGTGCCCTATTTAGAAGCAAACTCCAGGGGCTCAGGGTCTTTCTGCACATTAATACCTCCGTGTCAAAGAATTTGGGAGCAGAGATTCCCTTTACAGACATCACAGAGCCCCACTCTCTGCATTGTAGAGATTTCTAGGGGGAAAAAGGGATTTTAAGGGGCGGAACATTAATATTTTCAATGCTGGCTTGTGTTAGCTGGCTGTTGGGGTTACTCAGTGCTTCAGTGAGATGGGGCATAGGGGCAAACAACAACTACAGAGAGGGAATTAAAAAAAACAAACACTTCCATAAAAAAACCCAGCTAATGCAGTAAATTACTGGATGCCTGCTGTAGGCTGTACTCTGCTAAATGGTTGAGAGCATCAGTAAAGGCATCTAGATACAAACACATATTCCTCTTATTGTCACATCTCCATCTTAAAGCTTTAAGCTAAAAAGAGCAAGAATTTTTTATTTCCATATTTTTAAAGCATATTCTCCTTATTCCCTTCCCCTCTTTGTGAGGAAGACAATTTATCCATGGAAATTCTCCTCCTGCTTCCCCTTCATGGGCACATGGAAGGGTACAAGGAACATGGTTTGCTGCTTTGATTGCAGCCCAGAGTGCAGCTCTGCCCTGGGTTCTTTCTGTTGAGCACCACTCACAGCACAGCTCAGCCCTCCTGTCACACACAGACCTCTCTCCTGTCCCTGCAGGAACCATCAGCTTTCCTGCTCACATCCCAGGGGTTCTGAACCACTATGTGTGTCAGCTGGAAAGAATGACCTGAGCTATAAATGTGCCCAAGCCAGCCCCATATCTGCAGTAAGAGGATTGGAGCAGCATTAATAGGAAACAATAGATTCCCTTATGCTAATGCCAAGGCCCAGCTGGATTTAAGCTGCTCGCTTTTTTGGAACTTTTTTTGGTGGTGGTTAGGTAAGAAGAGACTCTCTCATGGAAGAATACTGGCTAAGAACCAGGCTGAAATTTGATTTTGATATTGCAGAACAGTGGAGCAATTCATGCTGCACTGTAAGAGTAGGATTTGCTCTGAATCCGCTCACACCTGCAGCTAACCCAGCAGTGGTATTTTGTATGTGTATATATATATACAGAGATTTGCAGGAGTATAACACAACCTTACACTTTTACATGCAAGGATACCCAGGCAAGGCTTGGTTTCACTAAAAAGAAAAGCAAAGAGAGGATAGAGACAACAGAGCAGAAGCCTGGAGATGGATGGGAAGGGCCAGAGAAGTTGCCAGAAAATTTAAGACTGTTCTATTTCAATTAAAGCATTTTAATCTAATAATATTCTTGCTTGTCTACCATCGTGCCTAGAAGAATTGAACACAGTTAATGCCCTCAAGCCTTCCTTGTGTAAATGCTTCAGCTGGACTGCAGCCCCCAACTCTGAGATTCCTCATCCACAGCAGAGCAGCTCATCAGAAAAATAACACTAAATCCATACTCCTATGTTTTCCTCTTCACTAGACCTACTGGAAGGAAGTCTTTGGCAGCCACCGTCATATTTATAAATTATTTAGTGTAATTTTTAGAATTATCTTGGCTGATGAGGCCAGGAGTTCTCCCTGGGTCACAAAGAGCTCCAGGCCAGAGGTGCTGCCAGGACAGGTGTGGTGAGGATTCATTCCTTTTTCCTGCAGCACAGCTGGGGACTTTGGGATGTGCTGGGGTGAAGCCTTTCCACCATTTTGTGCTGCTCTCGTGCACAGAGCTGCCTGCAGGAATGTGAGTGCTGAGAGCACACAGCAAGACTCCACTTGCCCAGGACATTGTCTTGACTCATTGCATAATTTTGTTTTGCCTTATGGGAACTTGGTGCTCTGTTCCCAGGAGAGAAAATGGTTCCTCTTTGTTTTGATGACTGCAATCTTCTCCAGCCTGGAACAAAGGGCTGCAGGAGACCTAGAATACAAAGCCCAGCTGCTGCCACTGCAGGTATCATGACATACAATCGTGTTGATAAAAGCAGCAATATTAATTTGGCACTGAAATAAAGAAAATCCCATAGCTGCTGGTACAAAAATCCCTCTGCATATCCTCTGTGTGCTCTGCAGACTGCACTGAAGGAGCTGCTGTCCCTCAGCCAGCAGGATGTCACTTCATAAGTTCATCAGCCAAAGTATTTCTTACTTTGATTCAAAAACAATGCAGGTAGAGGTGAATATAAGCAGAGAGAAGTAGAAATAAAAAGAATTATTTCTAGCCAACACCGAAGTGAAGAGGTGGGTGCTGTTTGGCTGCCTGGAGGAGCAGGATCAACGCTCTGAGTGTTGTGTCACAGTGAACACTTTGGATGATCAGTTACAAACACCTAATAACATCTGATTGCATGTCCTGCCTAATGACTTATCCCTGCATTATCACCTCTCCAGCTCCAAAGCTGTGGAGTTTCCCAGCCAAGAGCATGGAAAAAGACAGCCTATTTCCCGTCAGCTGCCTACCCTACATGCTGCCACACGCTTCAGCACAGGCTGGTAGAAACTCAAGAGGCAAAAAAAAAAAAAAAACACCAAAGCCTGCAGAGGGCTGGGAAGACTCATTAGTTTGGCATCTGTGTCAGCGCTGGGAAGGCAGCAGAGGCACTGCGGGGCACAGCTGTCTGCCAGAGGGGACAAACTGCAGGGACACTGCAGGACTGCTATCTTCTCCCAGGCTGCAGCAGTCCTCACCCAGTTGTGCCACATTGCTCCATTTTTTAGAATCCCTCAGCCCTGACCTGCCCCAGGACCTCTCCTGTGGCTTGGACATCTCAAGTGTCCTTCCAGTGGGCCCAGGATGGGCAAAACTCTGCCCAGACAGCTCCCAGCACTGCCCAGGCAGCCAAGGCAGCAGGAGGGGAGCAGCAGCACTGCTGGTTCTCCTTCCACAGCTCCCCGAGCATCCAACCTCACACACAGCCAACCCAAAGCATCCTGAATTTCCCTGTGTCGCCGGGCGGGACAGAGGTGGGGACAGCAGGAATGCAGGGAGGATGAACGGCAGCTTTTGTGCTGACCTGTCTGAGGAGAGATCAAAGATCCTGCAGAGCTTGGCCTGGAGTTCAGCCCAGCATCTCCCTGAGCCTCTTCCCAGCTGCTCCCGGAATTGTTGTACCACTGCATGTTTTTATACAGCAGGAATAACAACAAGGGTGTTTCACTCTAGGAGCAGCCATCCCTTGTTTTACACATCAAAAATGGTCAGGCACCACTACCAAAACCCATCTCACCCCATAAAGAGAGCACTGCCCTCGGAGTGTCACATCTTGTCTTCTGCTTATTGCCTGAAAGATTTTCTCAGGTGCTGACAAACTCCTGCTAAATGTTTCCCCTGAGCAGAATTCCATGCTGAATGAAGCCTGAAATATTCACCTTGCACTTGGCATCTGGCAAGGCAAACTTCCCCAGAAAAATGTTGTATTGTTTTGTCTGCGTGTGAAGATCTCCAAAATTTTGTCTAGTTCCAAACTCTTGGCTCAGGACTGAGCTGTGGATATAAGTCAGTCTTCCCTAAGTCAGGATTCAGCATTTTCCATAGTATTCATCATGAGACGGAGAAGGGAAATTCCCCTTTTTTTCTGGTTCATTGAAACTGAATGGTGAAGTATTGTATGATCCTTGAAACCAAGATTCACCACTGAGTCACGATTCTCCACCTACGAGGAAAATAAATAAGACGCGAGGCTGGAGGGCAAGAGACTGCGGAGGGAGCAGGGAGAAGTTGCTGAGCCCCTTCCCAGGGGTAGGTGTGACCCCAGAGCGGGGATGGAGGGGGAAGAGGGACATTTTCATGCTTTTCAGAGAAAAATCTGTGTGCTTGTGGATTTAATCAGTGCTAACTCTGGGGTTTGGCTTCGTCCCGTGCTATCATTGACTGGATATGGATCTATATGGATGGATTAAGGACAAGAGGAAATGTACTGAAGTGGTGCCAGGGGACGTTTAGATTGGATATTAGGGAGAATTTCTTCACAGAAAGGATGGACAAGCATTGGAACAGGCTGCCCTGGGAAGAGGCAGAGTCACCATCCCTGGAAGTGTTCAAAACCCCGTGGGTGTGGCGCCAAGAGCCACGGTTTAGTGGTGGACCTGGCAGCGCTGGGTTAATGTTTGAACTCCATGATCTTAGAGGTCTTTTCCAGCCTTAATTATGCTGTGATTCTGGACTCAGCTGACTGCGCTCAGAAATGCGACAAAGCACAGGAACTTTGTTTTCTTCCCAAAATATTCCATGGAAAAGGCAAAGATATCCCGGGGAGGGTGGGGGGGTTGGTTCTGCGGGGCGGGGCTGCGCACCTGAGCAGGTGAGGGGCG
>VZRM01005313.1:474951-528618 GCA_013397955.1 Grantiella picta | reverse complement strand
CGCGGGACTGACCGCACCGCCCCGCGGACGGACGGACAGACGGACGGACGGACAGGGTGAGCCGGGCGGTGCGCCGCGATGGACGGGGCCGGGCTGGGGAGCCGCCCGGCCCGGTAGCCGCCGGGCGCGGCCCTGTCCCGCGTGGAGCTCCGGGAGGAGCGGTGCGGAGCGGAGCTCGGTGCGCGGAGCGGGGCTCGGAGCTGAGTGGCCTCGGGGACACGCGGGGCTCGGGGATAGCTCCGGGAGGGCTCCGGAGGCTGCGGCGTCCCGGTCCCGCTGGAAGGGGCTGCGGTGCGGGGCGGCGGTGAGGTGCGGGGCGGCAGGGCGGAGCTGCGGTGCGGGGTTGCCGTGCGGGGCGGCGGTGCGGGGCGGCGGTGCGGGTCCAGCCGCAGCCCTGTTGGAAATGGCAATTTACTGCTCCTTCCCATGGGCTCCGCGCTGTGCTCGCCCCGGGCTACGCCTTTCAGCTCGGTGGGAAGCGAGGCCTGAAGTTAGACAAGCGCGGTGTTTTACTCCCATCCCCGCACCCGCTGCAGCTTTCGGACCGCAGCTTTGCACCCCAAGAACCGCATTTTGTGGGACCACTCGTGCCCCTTCCAGTTTCAGGCGCTGGGTGACCAGACTGGGGCGTGGGAAGTGTAAGAGTTAATCGTTCAGGTGTGTTGGGGGAGCCCGGGTGGATGGGAGACAGGAGATGGACAGAGCTCTGAAACGGGGGAGCTCCAGGCTCCCGGTGTAGGGAGGTGATTTAGCGTCGGATGGAAACTCAGCCTGTTTCTCTGTGGGAAGGCTTGCCTTTGAAAAAATCCATACAGATCCCTGAAATACGGGATAATGTAATCAAAGGTATCGAGCGAGGAGCAGGGTCTGTGGGTTCACAGCAGTGAACCCCGAGAAGACCATTCCTCCTTCAGGGGCTTTAATGCATGAGGTGGAGCAGAAATACTGAATGTATTTGGGGCTGCAGGCAGCAAGCGAAAGCATCAGTGCAGCAAAGCTGAGTCGGACCCAGGTCGGTTTTCCTGGTGACCCGAGTGTCACCACAGCTGGCCGGGGCTGTCCCTGACCTTGGTCACTCCTCTGCAGCCCTCGGGAGAGTGGCTGCAGGCTGTCTGCTCCTTCCTGGGTTTGTTTGAGTTGTTCTTGCTGGGGTGAATGTCTCCAAGGAGAAATACTAATAATTAGGGTACAGGCAATAATTACATCACTGACCAGAGATGCATTAGCAGCACAGGGATGTGCTAATTAACCCCACACACCACCCAGATTGAGTGGGAATAAAGAGAACCGGATAATCCCTGGGTTTGTGCACTGAGGAACCTGAGAGAGAGCCAAGGCTGCCTTGGCAAACCCTGAGTGTGCCCAGACATTAGCCAGGTGTCTGGCACTGGCGGAACCCACCAGATCGAAGTTGAAGGCTGTGAGAGGCTGACTCACCATCTGAGCCCAGCAATGGGATTCAAGTTGATTTGCCCTCAGTTATTGTGTCAACAAGTCATTGGTGATAAAAAGTCATAAAGCATTGTAATGGGGAACTCTGACAGACGCTGTCTGCGGGCCCAGGGACAATCCTTGCTAGTCCAGGGACAATCACAGCCAGTGATTGGGATTCATCTGCTGTGAGAGAAGCACAAATCTCTCCTGTTCTGTGGCTTTGAATTTATTCCTGCTCTTGCAAACATCTGTGTGCACAGCACACGTTATTAGAAGGGACTGCTTGTAAAGTTAAGTGTAAAAGAGATTGTGGAAACAGGCCATAGGAAGGATTCTTTAATATGTCTCTTTTTTTCCTTTACAAGAGAAATCAATACCTGGTTTTGGTCTCAATTTAAAGTCCAGGATTAACCTGGACTTTGTGTTTCCGAAATTGTAGTTCTGGCAGCATTTTCGACTTGAAGAACTAACATAGCAGAGTTTCAGGAGCACTAAAGTAATTTGGATGATTGCTTCTTGATCCTTTGCAGCTCCTGGGAAACAGTCTGCTAATGTGCCCACACATTTTCAAACTATTATTTAAAGATGGTTTACAGTTGAAGCCGAACATTTTCTTTGCAGGAAAGATAAACAGATAAACTGAATTGTTTGGATTAATTTTGTGTGAGCGCTTGCATCTGAATGGAATCTGCAGGTATTTGAACAAATAAAACCTGTTCCTAGACTAGTTCTTGGATAAGATTTTTTTAATCTTCTCCATCTCTGCTACCAGACGCATTTTGCAACTCCTCCAGCAATATTCAGGGCTTATGGCAAAAGGTTTACTTGTCCTGTAACTGTTTTATTAATGGGAAGATTTGTAATTTCTCACCTCCGTTTCAGTATTTACAAATGAATATGGGAGATGCACCTTCTGAGCACACGTGTAATATAGAAATCCCCTCCCAAGATCTAAAGATACCGAATGTTGCCTCTTCTTGGAGAGGGACAGGCATTAATTTTGTTTGTTTGGCTTTGTTCTACACCAGGAAAATATGGTTGGCTGGCTGCAATTGTATGAGTAACACAGGGCTACTTAACAAAAACATTAAGTAAACAGCACTCGATTTTTTAGCAGCAGTGCAGGCAGACTTGCAGTTCATGTCCTTCTGGATAAACATCCTGGTTATTACAGGTCAGTGCTGTTTGCCAGTGATTATGCTGCATTCAGGGCACTCATGGAAAAGTCATAAAATGACTTTCAGAGGCTCTCTGTGGTAAAGCAGCCCCTCTGCTCCAGCCTGGCCCCTCCAGCTTGGCTGGGCTAAAGCCTCTCAGTCAGGGTGAGCTTTTCTCCTCCTCGGTGCAAGTCTGACAGGACTGAAGGAGCACGAGATCAGATCAGCCCCTTCTCCAAGGTGTGCGTGGAGGCTTTTGAAACTCTGCTGCCTGTTCTTGCTGCGGCTTGTTTGTGGCTTTATCTCCTGCTCAGGGTTTGCAGCCCAGCACTGCTCGGGGCTCACCCTCTGTGTGTTCATTGAGCACAAATAACGCTCCGGAATATTGAATAGTGAGCTGTTGTCCTTGTGACAGCTCTGCTCCCTGCTCACTGAGATGTGTGTGACTCTTCCTTGCAGAGGAGTCATCCAGCTGAATCTGAGTTGGCGGTTTCAGTGTGCAGTAGCATAAAAAATAACAGAAGTTTTATGGCATAGGGTCTTTCTCATTAAATTAATTCCGTTTTTTTTGAAGCAAACGAGTCTCTGGTAAGCTCTAGCAGCGGCTCTGCTGTTATCCCTCGCAGACCATGGCCCTACACCCGCGGAGGGTCCGCCTGAAGCCGTGGCTGGTGGCCCAGGTGGACAGTGGGATGTACCCCGGGCTGATCTGGCTGAACCGGGAGGCCAAGCGGTTCCAGATCCCCTGGAAACACGCGACTCGGCACAGCCCGCAGCACGAGGAGGAGAACACCATCTTCAAGGTGAGCAGGGCAGAGCACGGGGATCCCAGAGACACAGAGACAAAGGGCTGGATTGTTGGCCCGGGAGCTGGGCAGGCATCTTGGGAGCTGTTTCCAGGCACATTTTATTTATCTGACCTCAGAAAAGCCACTTTGTGCACCTGGATGCCAGGCTTGGCACTGCCTGAGATGGTGTTGAGTTCTTTAACCCTTTCCAGCCACCAAAGGCCAGGTCCTGTGTGATCCATGGTCTCTGGAAGTTGCCTGCTGTTGCCTTCATCTGCTCGGGCTGGGATGTGGTCAGTGGATTGTTCTTGGCAGCAAACCATGAAATGCTGTTACGTAAATCTTAAGAGGTCCACCACAAGCTCATCACAAGTACTCATCGCTGCTGTCCCTAATATTCTTATCCCAAGGGATTCACTGTAACTCCCTACACTCCTTTGAGGAATTTCTGACCTCTGTCTTGGAGGGATCTCGGACCAATAATCAGATTTTGGGGTGAGAGGGAGAGGCCAGCCGGATGTCTGTGGCTGCCCTTCCACTCCACTTTAGCTGGGTCCATTCCTGCTGCACAGGCTCCCTGTCAAGAATGACTTCTGGTATTGAATCTGAGCTCCAGAAAAACTCTGTGCATGATCATGTACAAATTCCATGTTTGGAATTGCTAATATTTTTTTTAAATTTGGCTTTGCATCTTTTTTTCTCCCCTCCTTTTAATGGGAAAATCTATTAAAATAGGGATTCTTTTTTTTTTTTTTTTGGTTAGCACAAGAGCTTTAATTAATACTTCTGCAAGAGAAGGATTTTACAGTGGATTTGTTGGGAAGTTTGATTTCTGATAAAAGCTGCTCTGTGGGGCGGGCTGGACTGAGCTGGCTGTACTTTGTCCCCAGGCATGGGCCGTGGAAACAGGAAAGTACCAGGAAGGAGTGGACGAGCCAGACCCTGCAAAGTGGAAAGCCCAGCTCCGATGTGCACTTAACAAGAGCCGGGAATTTAATTTGATGTACGATGGCACCAAGGAGGTGCCCATGAACCCGATTAAAATTTATGAAGTGTGCGACATCCCGCAGTCGCAGGGATCAATCATTAATCCAGGTGAGCGCCTTGCTGACACAGGCGTTGCTCCAAGCAGCTCCTTCCCGCTCTGCATTAACTCTCCAGCTGCCAGGGGATGCCTGTACTTCAACTAAAAGGACTTTGAACCATGCTTTTGTACTAAAATTAATACAGCTGCACACAGTTGCACATTTTCCAGCTAAACGAATCTAATATTGGCAATGCTGTGTCTTACTCCATCAATGCTTTAACCTTAGCTTTCTAGAATTATATATTAAACTGAAATTAGCATCTTGTATGGACCAGATTTATCCTTTTTTTACTTAAATTTGAAAAATATGCAAATTAATATCCAATACTGTGCACAACCAATATGAAGATGATGTTATTTTGTTGGTGTTTCATGCTGATCATCCACCCACGAGAATGTGATTGTTTGCAGGTTCCACTGGCTCAGCTCCGTGGGATGAAAAGGATAATGATCTTGATGACGAAGAGGAGGAAGAATTGAATCAATCTCAGCATGTCCCAATTCAAGAGACATTTCCATTTCTTAATATCAATGGTTGGTGGCGCAGACTAATGTATTAGTGAAGGTATTTGTCTGTAAATTGCTGCATGCTTGAAAGAAAATCTTGGTTTATTGAAGGATTGTTGGCTTTTTGTAGATTCTCCGATGGCTCCAGCCACTGCTGAAAACTGCAGCACTGAAACTGTGTGGCCAAAGAATGAACCCCTGGATATGGAAATGCCCCCGACGACACTGCAGCACGACTTCTTCAGCAGCCCCGAGCTCTGGATCAGCTCCCTGCCAAGTACGTGCATGGGTTTGTGACAGTGCTTCTGCTTTTGTCCTTTAAAACCCCACCAAAAATAGTGTTTTGCCTTTTTTTCCTGTGGCTATTTGAGGGTGAACAGGGAGAACTTGTGTAGTTTGAATAGAGCTGTGTGTGGTCAGAACAGCCTGGGGAGGGCAGCGGGGGCTGCGTGGTGTCCCTGCTGCCTGTGCTCCAGGAAAAGCCACACTGACGGTTTCTCTCTCAGTGACAGACTTGGAAATCAAGTTTGAGTATCGAGGGAAGGAGACTGGACCCACAACCACCGTGAGCAACCCGCAGGGCTGCAGACTTTTCTACGGAGAGCTGGGTCCTATGCCAGACCAGGAGGAGCTCTTTGGGCCCATCAGTTTGGAGCAAGTGAAGTTCCCAGGAACGGAGCAGATCACCAACGAAAGGCAGAAGATCTTCACGAGTCGGCTGCTGGATGTCATGGACAGGGGACTGATCCTGGAGGTCAGTGGTCACGCCATCTACGCCGTGCGGCTCTGCCAGTGCAAGGTGTACTGGTCTGGGCCCTGTGCGCCTTCTTCCACCACCCCAAATCTCATCGAGAGGCAAAAGAAGGTCAAGCTCTTCTGTCTGGAAACGTTCCTAAGCGGTAGGTAACTTCTGGAAAACAGCTCTGGGCATTGGCTGTGGTGCTGTTGGAAAGGGTGGTCCGCACTGGGCTCTGCCTGGATGCACCAGGTAGCTCCCTGTGTGGGGACAGTGGGTCAGGGCCACTGCCTCCCTGAATTCAGGGGAGCTTGGAGCAGGTGTGTGGCAGGAGAAAGGGGCTGTGCACTCATTTAATGCTCTGAGGGACAGGGGAGGGCCTTGATTTTAAAGAAAGCACTGCACGTGCAAGAAATGAGCTGTAATTGTGTGAGAGGTGGCAGAGGACAGCGTGTAGGTAAGACTGGGGATGATGCAATGAGGTGGGATGTCATGGGTGTTTCCAGCCTGATGAGGACAACCCTGCAGCATTCTGCTTTTCTTCATAGAGCTGATTGCCCATCAGAAAGGACAAATTGAGAAACAGCCACCCTATGAGATCTACTTCTGTTTTGGAGAAGAGTGGCCCGATGGAAAACCCAGGGAGAGGAAGCTGATTGTGGTGCAGGTAGGAGCTGGGGCTCTGGGGTTTGGGATCAGTTCCCATGGATACCAGAGACCTGTTCTTTTCTGCTGTGGCTTCTGACACCAGGAAAACTCCAGTGAGGCTGGTGGTATTTGGGAGACCAAATACAAATGTGATGTGCTGAATCCAACTGGTTTGTGAGTGCATTTTAGGGTATTGTGGAAATCATTCCTGCAGAGTAACAGGGATATTCTGCCTGCCTTTAGGCTACATCCAATGACTTCTTCTTTCACAGGTCATCCCCGTTGTGGCCCGGATGATCTACGAGATGTTCTCCGGTGACTTCACGCGCTCCTTCGACAGTGGCAGTGTGCGGCTGCAGATCTCCACGCCGGACATCAAGGACAACATCGTGGCACACCTGAAGCAGCTCTACAGGCTGCTGCAGAACCACCAGGAGGGTTGGCCCATGCAGGCTCCTGCCATGCACATGGCACAGCCACTGCCAGCACAGTGACAGACCCTCGGCTTCCACCGGGGCTCCTTATGTTGTACATATAGAGAAGTGTTTCTTAACCAGTGCCTTGCCTAAGTCTGAATGAATAAAATCTGTAAATCTCGTCATCTGATTCCTCAAGTTCAGTGGCCTGTGGTGCTTTCATTTTTATAAGTGCCTCTAAACAGAGGGGATTACAGGAGTTCTTCTTTCACCTTTTTCATCTGTACGCAACCCATCTGTATAAATCAAACTTTCAATTCTGTAAAATTTTTAATCTGCTCTTAATACAATGTATATAAACATTTGATCCTTAGAGGGAGGAAAAAGAAAATAACCTGTGCTTTATTAAACCTGCCTGGACAATATCACCTTGTCTAAATTTTTTTCGCTTTAACGGGGCTGTAGCACCAACCTCAGACTCTGATTCTCCTTACAGGGTGGGGTTTTTATATTTTTTACAGCGTGGGTTTACATATATATATATACACACACACAGGGGCAGTGTGAATGCATATGTCCCAGAATTGGGTGGAAGGGCCGCTGGAGCTCGTCTGTTTCACTGCCGTCCCTTCCTGCGCGCCCCAGGCCGCAGCTCTCCCCGCGCGGCGCTCCCAGCATTCCTGCTCTCTGCCATGGCGCCGCAGCTCCGCCCCGCGCGGGGAGGTTCTCCGCCGGGGCCGGCACCGAGCTCGGCCTGCCCCGGAAGCGCGGGCCGGCCGCGTTCCGCCGATGGCCCCGGGCCCCGCGGCGCTGCCNGGCGCTGGTGCTGCGGCCGGGGCTGGCGGGCGGCAGGCTCCGGGCGGTGCTCCGCGCCAGCCCCGCTCCGCTCGTGGATGTGTCTGCGGGGCGGTGGAGCCCCGCGCTGTGCGCTCCGCCCCAGGCCGACGCCGTCCGCCGCCACCTCGCCGCCCTGCTGGGCCACCTGCGGGACGCCGAGGCCGCCGGCGAGGAGCCGGTGACCGCCAGCGAGGTTGTCCCCGGCGGCTGGAACCTGTGCACCGTGGCCGGGGTGCTGCTGGGCTACCCCGCCGTGTACACCTTCGCCGAGGGCGCCGAGAACTGCCTGGCGCTCACCCCGCTCAGGGTGTTCACCGCCCAGGCCTCCTGCCCCAGGATAAAGGATGGGCTCAGGGTCCAGATCTACTCGTTCAGCGTCCCGGAGAGCCTCTGTGCGGAGCTGAAGGACTTGCTGGATGCCTGGTGCGAGGAGCTCAAGGAGGCTTTCCGTGCACAGAGCGATTTCGTAGATCTCCGCATTTCCAGCGAGGTCGTGTCTCTTCCAGCGGTTGCCTTGTAAAACAGGAGCAAACTCAGACTTTTTGGCCTTTCTCACTGGCATTGGGCACCGAGGCAAAAGACCCAGCTCCCTGTGAGGTGGCCCAGTGCCTCTCTCTTGGTCCCTGGGCACTGAAGGCTGAATTGTGACAGCCACAGGTCCCCAGCCTGGTGGCAAAACCAAAGACATGTATTGTAAAGAAGACGAGTGTGTGGATATGTGTGCTCACGGCTGCTCTGCTGCCCATTGCACCCTGTAAAGTCACTGTGTATTTATTTGCAACAGGCAGCTGAGGATTAATAAAAAATATGAACACCGCGGTGCTTTGAATTAGTGCAGTTTATTGTAGGCTCCACGTTGTATTTACTGCATGTATAATTCGTGTATATTTCATGTGTGTTTACTTCCCGTGCAAGGTGGTATCATTCACTGTGTTGTCTCTGAGCTTGCACATGAATGAAGGGCAAGGGCTGCTGTAAAACCTGCACGGTGCAGCTTTGAAAGGGACTTTAACCCCCTCTCTGTGATGAATTCATGTGATGCTGACCGCAAAAGGGAAGCAGACGTGGCTGTGGGGATGCTGGGACAGGCTGAGATACAACAGGGTCTGGTGGGTGGGAGGTGGGAAACTTGTTTAAGACATGAGGGAGCTGTGCTAAAGAAGCCCCCTGAGCTGGGTGTCTGTCAGGTAAGAGTGGAGATGGCCCAGGATCGAGCACCTCCCGTTTAGGGAGGCTGGAAACACAGAAAGAGAATTTGGGAGGCATAAAACCCAGGCAGGCTGATCCCACGGGATACCCTGTACCTCTCGCCCTGTGCGATGGCCAGGGGGGCTTTGTCCCTCAGTGCCTCGGGGACTGGGCAGTGCAGCCCTCAGTGGGAGCAGAGGAATCCCAGCAGCCGAGGGAAGGGGTGATCTCCCCGTGTTCACTGGGGGTTGTTGCAGTGACACCAGCTCGGGATGTGAACCGAACACGTACGGAACAGCAGAAGGTGCGGTGGGGTCACGATGCTTTTGGTGACGCAGAGGTCAGTTCCTGCAGGGCAGTCAGTCATCGAGGAGCTCCTTCACAGCCTGTAACTTGCCAGGAAGGTGGCGATGGCCACTGCTGCCACTGCCACCAGGAGAGGGATCCAGTGACCGTGCTGCCTCTGCCAGGAGAAGCTTGTGTTACTAGGAGTGTGCTGGGGGATGACACTTCTCAGCTCAGCCCTAGCACACTCATCGTTCTGCACTGCACACAGGAGGGGGGGAATCCTTCCCAGGGTGGGGACAGGGTGGGGACAGGAGCTCCCACCTGAGCCTGGCTGCCCTGGGAGCGGTTGAGCTCGTCGCGGCACTGGCGCAGCCGGGTCAGGCAGCACTGGTACTCCTCGCTCAGCGCCTCCAGCTCCGAGCGCAGCTCCGAGCACTGCAAGCACAGCAAGGGGCTCTTAGCAGGAGTTGTCCCCTCCCGTCTGGTCACACCCAGAGCTGCCAGGCTCCCGCAGCGGCCGCAGTGCTTGCCCTGCACACGGGCACGGCCCGGCTCTGCTGCCTGAGCATCCTCAGGTACCTGCAGGAACAGAGCACAGCTCAGGGTCACTGGGAGGGTGGTGCTGGGGACAATCTCTGCTCTGTCACTGTCCCATGACCTGCTTGGCTTTGCTGCCTGCATCCACATCCCATGGGAGAAAGCAGCAAGGGTGATTCCTATGACCACGGGAGTGTGCAGGTCAGGAAGATGTGGAATGCAAACTCCTGTCAGGGTTGGCCTCTCTTTCTGAAATTCAATTTGCATTTTACTGACCCTGACAGTCCTTCAAACCCTCTGTGACATGGGACAGGCGCCTTGGTTGTGCTGCACAACCCCAAAACTCAGGGATGGCCCCTTTTCCTGACCAGCCAGGTGGAACATTCTTGCTGACATTCTGATGAGCAGAGCATTGACAAGAGCTATGGAAGGAGGTGCCTGTGCCCAGAGGCTGCAGGAGCCAAAGTTGGGCACTTGGGTGTCTTGTTGCCCCCAGCCATTTCCTCTTGCTCTGATTGGGCTTTATAAACCCCTCCCGGGGGCTGCTAGGTGATTCCCGATGGTGGTGATGCCTTCAGCAGCGTGCTTTAGTGTGACAAGCTCTTCTCCTATATGGCTTTCAGCTCTGCTACAGTAAGTTATAAATAATTTTTATAAGTCCTTTTTAATAAGTCCTTGCTGGTTGAACACTGAATAAGAATTGAGATGCTGCTCATTGGCAGTAGTCTGGTTTGAAGGCAAAGTGTGTGTAAAAGGCTGTAAGGCTTTGGCTATTTGGGGTTTTTTTTGCAGCCCAGTTATAAGAACATTGCTTCTGTTAGCAGACCCTTCTTGTTATTTTTATTGCTGTTATTACTGCAAGCCTTTTCCTCTTCTCCTTTTTGCGTAGGGGTTTGGTGCTTAAAGTGTGGCTTTGGCTTTTCCCTGTGAGGCTGTCAAGGCTCTCCTGTCAGAGCAGAAGTGGATTTGTACGGATTTGTATGGGGAGAGCTCTGCTCCTGCAGCCAAGGCTGCTGGAACCATCCTTGTGTGTAGCTGCTGCACTGGGTGTTGAGGCAAGACTGGTAATTAGGATAAATTCAGTAGAGTTAATTCTTACAGGAGACGCCAAGCTTAGGTTACTTGTAGTGCTGAGTGACTTCCTCACCTCTTTCTCCTTTGCTGTGGGCTGGGATGTCCTTTTCTGCACCTCATCCTTCAGACTTTCTTTTCCCTTCTCCTCCTCCTCGGGGTGCTCTAGCAGAGCGTTTTGTTTTTCCTTGGCAGGAATGAGGCGTGGGGTCTGTGTGGTGAAACCCTGGTCTAGAAAACAGTCAGGCTTCTGATGAGAAACAGCTCCAGGCTCTGGCTTTGCTTAGCTCTTGTTTACTCAGCGCAGTTTAAGGATAATATTTGTGTGCCATGCACAAAGCAGAAGACACGGGAGCTGAGTTTGTTATCACAGGCCTGTCTCTGCTGTAGCTACAAGTTCATCATCTTTGGAGCAATATTTCTAAGCAGTTGCCAGAAAGGGAGGGGAGGGAGAGCTGAAATGCCTTTTTTTATTGTTTTCTTTTTGTCAAGTACAGCTGTAATTGTAATTATAAACTGGAATGTATTTTGTTTGGAAAAAATATTGTGTAGCCATTGAAGGAGAATTTGCCTTGAAATCCATTTATTTTTAAGTGTTTGCCATCATAAATACATTTATGTTTTAATGTTAGCTAGCAAAACAACTCATTCTGTGCAGGTCTAAAATAACCCTTTATTCCAAACCAATGTAGACTTTTCCTAGAGTCAGGGCTAATGTTCTGGTGTCCAGGGAATGCTATGTGGGGGTTACAAAGTTTGCTGACCTTGCCTTTGCACCGTCACCTCCTGGATCTTCTGTTGGTTGTTCTGGTTGTGGATCAAGTCTGGGAACACAAAAATCCATGTTATTGTCCACAGCACTACAGAAGGTCTCGCATTTTGTGCAGCTCCGTGTTCCTTACTCTGCAAGTGGCTGATTGTTGCTTCCAGCGTCACCTTCTGCTCTTGTTCTTTTTGCAATTTATCTGAAATAAGGATAGAAGGAGATCAAGGTTGGTGTAAATCTGTGTATCTTTATGCAAGGATGGTACTTTTTGCTCCACACGTGTGGAGTGGAGCAGATAGTGTTGGCTGCACTGGAGTTTGTTCTCTGCAGGGATGTAGGTTTTAGCTATTAATTGCCCTTTATGGCAGCTTTTTCTAGCGTGCCTTGTATTCAAGTCATTTATGGTTTATTTTAAAGCTGTTCATGCAAGACCTGTGATGAGATTAGAACTGCAACCCACTTTCTCTTCCTTAATTATGTTTTAAAATAGCCATGTGTGAGTTTAAAATGACTCGTGTGAGTTTCCTTGCCTCTGTCTGAACTGGTGCTTTAGGATAATATCAGCTTCTATGTAACACCCATCATCACCCAGCACCGGGACTGCAGTGCTGTGTTTGATGGGCTGGCAAGGCTGCAAAGTCCTCATTAAAGCTGTGGGCACGTCTTAGATTTGTATTTTCCTTCAGGTCTTCTATTCTCTCCTTTCCTCTAGGAAAGTCACTTCTCAGAATTTTTTAATTTAGTCAGAAACAGCTTTAGGAACCTTTTGGAAATCACAAGCTTTTGTGACAAGGTGAAGTGTGCAGCAGCTGGAAGTGAGTCTGGTGTGCCTGCAGCTCTAAGCACTGTGGTTTTAGGAGTATTTTCCTTATACCCTCTGCTTTTTTGGAGGGCAGAGCCCAGGCCATTCCCTGGTACCTTGGATGTGGCGGATGTGGCTGGCCTGGCGGTCATTGTCACTGCGCAGGGCGCTGGCTCTGTGCAGCAGCTCCGTGTGCTCATCCCGCAGGGTCTGCAGCTCCTGGCTCAGCCTCTCCTTCTGCACATCAGCCTGCTGGGTGAGGGGACAGTCACAGTCACAGGCTGGTTGGGAGGACACTAGAGCTCATCTCATCCTGCCCCCCAGACTGCCTTCCACCATGCCAGATTGCTCCAAGCCCTGTCCAGCCTGGCCTTGGACACTTCCAGGGATCCAGGGGCAGCCACAGCTTCTCTGGGCAACCTGGCATCAGCAAAACCCCTGATTCCAGGGGAAGCTGTTCCTGCAGGGAACTGACATACCTGGAGCTCACTTTGCAAAGCCTGGAAGGTGTTTTTGAGCTCGGTGTGTGCTGTGGCCACCTTGGTGAGCTCAGCTTTGAGTGCGGCGTTGTGCTCCTTCCAGAGGGCAAGGTCCTCTCTCGTCTCTGCCAGGCTTCTCTGGGGAGGAGAGCAGGGAGCCAGGGGTGGGCTGGGACCCAGGGCCCGGAGGGACCCTGCCAGCCTGCCCTGGGTGACACCAGCTGGGCAGTGCTGGCTCCCCCAGCACCTGGACACAAGATCCTGTGTGGGGCTGATGCCATCTGATGGACAGAGCCAACATTGGCAGTGTGTTCCCTCGGGAACACTTTCCTGTGCTGCCAGCAGGATTGAGAAGGCTGGCAGTACTTGGAATAGACAAAATGACTCGTTTTTCTGCAAATACCAGTTATCCTGTGGGTCAACGCAAATTGCTGCCTCTTGGGGAAAATCTATTTTCACACAAAAGAGCAACTCCAAGAAAAGCATCTCTGGAGACCTTGTGCCCTGGTTTGTGTTTGTGTGTGGCACAGAGAGGTGGTGGAGGGACAGGGATTGCAATTAAAGCTGACAAACAGCAGTACATTTCCTCAGCTGTGAGCTGTCTGTAGGAACTCCATGTGCAGCTCTTGCAATGAGCACAGGTTGCATTAAAACTGCTGGGGACTTTGCTGAGTAGCTAAAACACCGTATTTTTTCATCTCTGCTGGTAAGCTTGTCATCACCTTTCCCTGATGTGTGGCTTTTCTTTGTTGCAGTTGGACTAAATTAAAGCCAAGCCAGGTGTAAAGCATGTTGCTCACCTGAGAGTTTTGCAGCTGCTGCTCTGTTTGGAGCTTGTCCTCCAGCATCTTCTGAAGAGCCTCTTTTGCCTTCTGCTCATAGGTCTGCTTCTGGTCCTCCATCTCTATCAGGATCTTCTTCACACACTCCTTTGAGTAACTCTTTAAATAAAGAAATAAAGTGCTTGAAGTGCTTATCTGACAGATCTTTAACCTTGCTAAACCTGCATATGAGCAAACCCAGAGTGTGTAAATGCTACTAATGTGCTATGAAGCATTGTTTCAGCAAAGAGTTAAAATTCTTCCTGGATTGGTATCTAATCAGATTGATGTGGAAACTGAGACCAGACCCAATTACAAGGTTTGGGTTTTGTTTTCCTGCCTTTCCTCATCCCTGTTCCAGTGAATCAGACATTACCTGGGTGCAGGCCTGCAGCTGATTTTCCAGTGCTCTTAGTTTACACCTCAGTTTGTCTTCGTTCAGCTGACCCTGGGAGAAAAGCAGTTGAAGTGAGATGTGAAATAATGAACTGCACAATGTGCCCCCAGTGTTTTGTTTGGCTGTGTTTTGATTCCTTTTCTCCCTTCATCTGTAATTGGGTCAAAGTCTCTTCAGTGCCGAGAGCTCAAGTAAACCTTCTCCACCTCAGAATAAATGGGATATGGGGGAAGTAAACTTCTATGGATTGAAAACCTGTCCTGAGGCAGTTTCTCTGGTCGCTGAGTGCAGGTGCTGGCAGTGACATGACAAGTTCAGAGCGAGGGGATTCTGGGTTGCTCTGGCTGGGTTTGGCAAAGTGCAGCTGCTGTCTGTCCCCATGAATAACTGTTCTCTGCCTGTGCTCCCTGCCTGCCTCGAGCTCCAGCTGCTGGAATGATCTTGTCTCGCCGCTTTCCTTAGAAAATAGGTTGGGTCTGTGTTGCAACACCTGCAGTTGGACAGGGGGATCGGGGTGCTGGTGATGATTCATTTTCCTCATTATCATCTCTCGGTGTTAGTCAGGCTTTGTGAAAGCAGACTGCATGCAAATTCAGATAACATTTCTAGCAAAGAGTTCACGTGGGCTGTTCTTCCACCACCAACACTGAGAACACCAATATCCTCTCTGCCCACTGCTGTTTGAAGTCACGACTGAAAAGAAACTCACAGGTGGTGCAGGAATAGCTGACAGACCCAAGCCAAAACACGTTTATCACATGTGTATCACATGTTTACCACCACATCTTTGAAACCCAGACTATTAGAAAGGGTGAAAAAGCTGCTCCAACAAACACTTGGCATCTCAGCTGGGGCTGGAAAGAGGCAGCCAACCCTCACTGCCCACGGCACAGCGTTCTGTGGAAGCTCCCTCCATCCCTCCATCCCTCCCAGCCCCACCTGCAATCCCCTCCAAGCAGCAGCATTTCCCTGTCCACCCTGCTGGCTGCAGCACCGAGGGCATTTTGGGCTGATGAGAAGCTGAGTGCAGAGCAAAAGCAGCAAAGTCTCTCCTGCAGCAAGGAGCACCCACCTGTTAGTAAGCTGAGGTTTCGTTAACACTTCCTGCCAGTGTGGCTGAGTGTTTTTTCCTGCTCATGTTATATTGAAGGAGCGAGCGAAGGTGGAAGTTTCTGACCACAGGATGTCTAACACAAGTTTTTGTGCCCCCTCGCCCAATCGCTTGCATTTGTGCCCCAACAGAACTTTCTAAAAGCTTTTTTTCTTGTGGCACAATGCCACAAATTAACATTTAATTTAATTACCCTGTAGAAAAGCTTCATATATTACTTGAAATGCATCACCTTAATTTTGCGTCCTCATAGAAGGAAAAAAGGGCCCTGGTTCAGGGTGCCCAGAGGAATTTTTTTTGAGCTGTGAGAAGAGACTTTGATGCTGGACCACAATTCAGCACCAACAGCCTTGGTGTTGGGGCTTTGGCCTGTGTTTGGGGCCCAGAATACATCCCTGAAAGGAACAGGAGCTGTGGGGTGTAGGGAGGATATCCCTCTTATTTTTCCCCACTCACTCCTGTTTGCCTTTATTTAAGAAAAAGTGCAAAAGGCAAGTTATAAAACAACCCCCAAACCTTACAGAAGAATACCGCTTTTTAGACTTGCTGTCGATCTGAAAGCAAAGTGCATTTTGCAACAATCTCTTGGGGCACAAATGGGAAGAATTCAGGCCAAGTAACCCCCTAACTGAGTTTGTGTCCCTCGCTCCCTCCCTGGGCAGAGAGGAGACAGCCAGGCAGGGCAGCCCCGGGAGGTGATGAGCAGTTGTGCAGCTTTCTGCTACCTGCCAGGATTTCTCTGACGCCTGCAGCAGCGTGGAGAAAAGCTCCTGCAGAATCACCATCTTCTGCTTGAGCAGCAGTTCTCGGTGCAAAGCCTCCTGGGGACAAGGGCAGGTGGTCAGTGGGGACATCCCAAAGTGCCCCAGGCCAGGACTGGGCTGGTCCTGCTTGTGGAGCTCAGAGATTTGAGTTCTGTTGGCTTTTTTGGCCACATTCAAACTGGGTTGTGAACACCCCTTCATTTAGCAATATTAAATATCCCTTGATTTAACAATATTAAACACCCTCCATTTAACAATATTAATACTAATTTTTAAAGTATTATTCTTGACAAATGTCAGCCATCCCAGTGGGTGCTGAACACTATTTTTACCTACCTTCAGGTAGTTGGAGAGCTGCACCATTTCCTGCAAGGCAAAGGGAAAATGTTTACAAATAGGATTGTTTGAGTTTATAAACATTTCATTAACTTGCTACAAAGTCGAAATGTTTGTAAGTAAAAGTGACTTTACTGCCTCTATTTGAGAACCCCCTGCTGGGAGGTTCTTTAACTTGCTACAAAGTTTGAATATTTGTAAATAAATGTGAATTAACATGTTATATTTGAGGACCCCCTGCTGGGAGGTTCTTTAACTTGCTACAAAGTCAGAATGTTTGCAAACACAAGTGAAATAATAGGCTATTTCATTAACTTGCTACAAAGTTTGAATGTTTGTAAATAAAAGTGAACTAATGCCCTGTATTTGAGAACCCCCTGCTGGGGGGTTCTTTAACTTGCTACAAAATCAAAAATATTTATAAATAAAAGTGAATTAACAGCCTATATTTAAGAATCCCTTGCTGGGGTTCGCTGGGCTGGTTTTCCCAGGGAAGTGGAAATATTTCTCCAGCACTCTAACTTTCAGGAGTTGCAGGTTGGTCATTACCTGTGCTTCACCTACCTTATTTAAAACCGCAATTCCCCAGCTGGAATGAAAAACAAGGTGTGTTAGTGAGGTGCCCGGAGGTTCCTCAGCCATGCCTGGCTCTGCTCTGTGCTCTCTGGCTGTGCCCTGCTGAGGGGCAGCACTCCGGGCAGCTCACAGCGAGGGAGGGCAGGAGCCTTACTCTGTCTGCTGGCTCGAGTCCTTCACTGCTGGGCTTGGCTCTGGCAGGGTCTGGGTGCCTGTGGAGCAAAGGAAAGATGGCAATGATCCCTGGCTGAGGGGCCATGAAGGTTTTCCATTAGGTTGTGCAGCTCTGCTCTCATTGCTCCCAGTTTAAATAGTGTCCAGTGACAACTCAGTGGTCACAAGAGGCAAAGAAATGCCCTTCTCT
Source organism: Grantiella picta (assembly GCA_013397955.1). Lineage (NCBI taxonomy): Eukaryota > Metazoa > Chordata > Aves > Passeriformes > Meliphagidae > Grantiella > Grantiella picta. The sequence goes on along the minus strand of VZRM01005313.1, from coordinate 511,508 downwards.
GATGGACAGAGGAGTGTAATTTAAGGAATTGTGCAGTGATCGCTGCCCAGAGCCCTGGCTGATCCTGGGGCAGTACCAGGGCAGTCCTGGGGCAGAGCAGCTGCTTAGTGCATTGTTGGGTTAGCTGTGGGTTGGTTTATCCTTGCCCAGGAAAAATATTCCTAATTCCTGCAGTCTGTGGGGAAAGCTCCGACTGGGATGGTAAAACAGCCCAGGGTGGGGATGCTGGCTGGGGAGCTGCCAGCTCACTCCAAACAGCTCCGTGGAGACATGAAGGAAGGAAGGGAATATTGTATTGGGAAATCTGAGCATCCCTCACGTACCTTGGGTGTTCACAGAGTCCCCTTGGGTGTTCGCAGAGTTCCCTCGGCCCGGGGGGATGCTGAGGCAGAGCAGGGACTGTGCAGGGGAGGATATGGGAAAGCTGCTGGAGTGCTGGAACGAGAGGGAAGCTGCAGTCAGTGTCTCCCCAAAACAGGCGGAGGGAAGGGGCTGCACTGCAGGGTCTGGGTGAGGAGCAGCAAGGAGATGCCAAGGAGTTATGGCAAATCTGCAGCTGCTTTGGCTGTGCAGCTCCAGAGCTTTGTGGAAAAGTGGGAAAAAAACTTTCTGACTGTTGGGATGGGGTAACAACGAGCCCAGAACAGGACAAGGTGGGGAGCTGGGCCCTGGTGTGGGTCTGTGCTGCCATTTGGCTGTTTTGGGGCAGAAATGCCAATTCTGCACTGGCTTTCCCAGGCTGGAGCCTCATTCCCTCCGCACAGGTAACAGGGGAGGCCCTGTGCATGTCAGTGCTTGCTCTGATTGCTGAGTGGCAGCAGGAGGTGAGGGATTGCTCTGCTGCCTCACAGGGAGCTCCAGGGTGTGTCTGTGGAAAGTCCCCTCGTGCTCAGCTGTCCCTGCTCACGCAGGGTTGTGAGCCCCCAAGGATGAGCTTGGTGTTCCACGGAATTTTACACAGATGCACATTTACATTAAGGGGATCTGTTTGGCTCTGCCTGGGATGTTTTGCACCTTCCAAAGGTGTTGCTGAAGGCAGGGAGCTCTTACAGTACAGCACAGGGTGGGTAATGAGTACCAAGGACTCTCCTGGCTCCTCCACCCTTCCTGCTCGCAGTGAAGGCGATGGAGGGAAGCCAGGTGGTTGGAGCTCACTTATCAAGGGTAAAAATAATTTGTGCAAGTGCAGAACTGCAGCCTGGCAGCCAAAATGTGGGGCTGTGCTTGGAGAAATGGCAGAAAAATCTCCATGTGATTCAGGGCTTGGCAAACAGGAGAGGAGCAGGGAGGGAGGTGACTGTGTCCCCATGCCTGACTCTGCAGTTCGTGAGGAAATGCACATTTTTGTCTGTACCATCTCCCTTTTGGGCTGTGTTTTGACTTGGATCCTGATGCTCCAGCGGTGTCTGGAGCAGGCTGAGCTCTGAGCTGTCTGCAGGGCAGGGGTTACCTGGAGCAGGATGCTTGCTCTGGGCTCCAGCTGTGAGCAAAGTTCAGGAGTGGTTCGTGCCTCGGGCTCCTGTCCTGGCAGGCTCTCCCCAGCATCCTGGGACAGCTTCCTCCTCCTCAGGAACTCCCTTTGCCGGGGGCTCTGCGCTGTCCCCGGGGCTGGCCGGGGCAGGTGGCGGCAGGTGGTGACATTGTCCCTCCTGCGCAGACCCTCCCTGGCCTCGTGCCGCCGCTCGCTCTTCTCCTCGTAGCTCTCGCCCTGCCGCCGCTGCGGCCATGACCTCCTGGGCATGGGGGGCTTGTCCTGTGATAGCAGGGGGAAACACAGGGCTGGGTGAAAACCAATCGTTTCTAGCATTTCATACATGTGAGGTATGGAGCAGCGGGTCTGGAGTTCCATTCACATGTGTAATACTTCCATGCTGTTTAGTCTCTATTCAAATCTGCTCTGTCATTCTTTTTCCTGTCTTTGTGGTGGCTGTGAGGTGCTCAAAGCTCATTCCTTGTGCTGTCTTTCACTGTTGGAGCCTCCTTGGATGGAAAGCAGCATTTTTGGGGTGGGCAGCTCTTGCCCTGGGCAGGGATGGTGCCCACAAACCCCAAATACTGAGCATTTTTCAACTCATTTTGCTGCATTTCAGACAATGTCCAGTTGCATATCCAGCTCAGTCTCCCCTCATCCATCTCTTCCCATCAGGAAAAGTTCAGCCACTCTCCCACCTGTGCTGCCTCTGGGTTGCCCAGCCTGTCCCAGAGCTGTAAAAGCCTCAGTTCACCAGAAATGCGCTGAAAAGCAGGGTAAAGCTTAAAGAAACACAGTCCATTACTCACCCCGGGCTGAGCAAACTGTTGAGGCTTTCTTGACAAGCTAGTCCTCTATTTCCTCCTTCTGTTACCCCAAATTACCCTCTCTAATTAAACATGTCCATTATCTTTGCTTTCCAAGCTGTTACACTTCTTGCTTCAAGGGAAACCAGAAAAGAACTGTGCTTCTTGCTGGTTCACGTTATAGTTTCCCGATGCAAGTTGTGTAGGCTGAAAGTGGGGTGAAAAAAGAGGAAAAAGGTGCCTCGTGCTGCATTTTGCCTCCATTCCCCTCCAGTCCCAGCAGCCCTGGTGCTGTGGGTGCTCCAGCACTTACCTGCCCAGGGTCCTGTCCTGCCCTGGAGTGGGGAGCAGGAGCTCGGTGTTATCAGGCAGGAACAACACAGCCCAGCTGCCCTCTGCATGCCAACCTCCTCATGCTGTGCTCTGCTCCTTTTCTCTCTGTCAAACAGGAAACGTTGCAGCTGCGGCCGAGCCCTGGTTCCTGTCTGTGCTCACAGCCTGCCTCACAGCGGGATTGGGGTTGTCTTGGGAGCCCACGGGGTCCAGCCTGGCTCTAAGCACAGCCAGCAGCTATCTTTTGGGGGGATCTCCCCTTGCTGGGCTCTGACACACAGAGGTTGAGCTCATGGAACTGCTTGTGGCACTCGGTGACGGAGTTTCCCCAAGCAGCTTTGGGGCAGAGAAATCCAGACTTAGGGAAGTACAGTAATGCTATTATTTTAAGGCTTCTCGCAGATTGGAAAGAGGAAAAAAAGTGTGTTTTGGCAGCTGAGAAGAGGTCAGGAATGGCAGAAATTCATTAAGGTCTTTAGAGAAGTGAAAGCTTCGTTAATGCAAATCGAGAGGAGGTCGGTTTAGCCAGCTGGGCACTGATAAGGGCTCTGGGCACTGATAAGGATTCCCTGCTTCTGCATGTGGAGAAGGAACACCAGGAAAAGGAGAGATCTCAAAGTAACATAGGATTTATTTTTAAAAAGACCGGCATGGAAGGGATGTGTGACAAACAAATTCCCAATCCAGAGACTCTCGTGGCTTTGGGTGGTTTGTGCCGCTTGGTCCAAAGCCTGGTTCTGGGCTGAGCTTGGCACCGCTGCCTCGGTGGCTTTCCAGAGGGAACAGTTTCTGGAGGCTGGGCAGGAACCCTGCTGCTGAGCAGGACAGACACTGCTGTCACTCCTCTGAAGTGCCTGCTGGTTGGAAAAAGCCCATGACAAGAGTCCCTTACTAAAAAGGCCATTTTTGTACCACATTAGACTCCCGGAGTGTCCTGGCGCTCAGGGATGCCCCAGTGGTGTGGCAGGAGGCACCCAAGCAGCCGGGTTAACACCCAAACCCCTCATGCTTGGCCCCAGGTGTCCCAGCACAGCTCCAGGCTCTATCTTCTGATGTTTTCCACATGGTAGTTGCTGCGGATGATGGAGTCGAGGAACTCGGGGGCTATGCTGCGGATGAGGAGCAGGATGCTCACGGCCCGGGGTGGGTAGTGCACCTCCCGCCGGCGCAGGGCTGCTCCTCGGATGATCTCCAGGGCACACTCCTCCTTTGGAGCCGGGGTGTCCCGGATAACGTGTGAGACGGCGCGCACAGCACTCTCTGGAAGGGAGGGAGAGCAGGGGTGCTGTCAGAGGGAAACACTGACACGGGCACCATCAGCTCGCTCTGGGTGTCTGGGGTGTCCTCAAACTGACGAACTCTGGGGATCAGACCTATTTAACAAGGCTTAGAACTGTGACAATAACAATTACGGTGATGTCCTTTCCTTGCCACCTCTTGAGCAGCCCCAGGATCTCCCCTGGGTTCGCTGCAAGGATGGCAGTCAAAGATCTCAGGCCACACCTTAGAAAGAGTTGGGGTCCTGTTTTCCAGCTGCACAGACACTGCAGGCAGAGTGGCAGCACTGGCAGAGCAGGTTGGGAGCAGGGAATGAGCTGGGGCTCAGCCAGGCTGTGCCCGGAACAGGCTGAGCTTACCTGTGTTGATGTAGCCCAGGATGCAGAGTGTGATGGAGACGTTGACGTTGTCTATGATTAATTCCTGTCTCAAGGAGCTGAAAAATCCATCTAGGGCGAACTTGGTTGCGGAGTAGGGAGCAGTAAATGGGCCACCAACTCTGCCTGGAGCAGAGACACAACATTGGGGTTCAAGTACTGAGCAGACACCAGGCTGCACTGCTCTCCCTTCCTCTTGCCCCACCAGCAGCTACAGTGCTGGCATTTAGGGTGATGGAATAAGATGTCAGGAGTGCTTGAGAGAAATAAACACGTGCAAATGCACATTAAATATGTGGGCATACATGTGAATAAGCTGCAGTGCAGTGTGTGAAAGTGCTTAGCGGGTGCAAAGAGACCAACAGGACAAAATGTCAGCTATAGATCTCCCAGAGGACTTGAATGGTTCACCCAAGATCTAAATCATGTGCTGACCCTGAGTCCCAGCTCTCTGCCTTATGGTCCTCATGCTGCCTTTAAAAGAAGAGTCTCAGCAGGGATCCCTGGCAGGCAGAGGAAGGGAGATCTGTGAGCTCACCTGCCACGGATGAAACCACGACGATGCTGCCCTCGCTCTCCTTCAGCATGGGCAGGGCAGCTGTAGCCAAGGCCACGTAGCTCACAAAGTTGATCTCCATGAGCTTTCGGACTTTTCCCACATCCCCGTCAAAGTAGTCGAAGCCGGTCTGCCCGATGTGGTTCAGGATGAGCATATCAAGGCCACCTGGGGGTACAGCAGGTTTGCCACTGGTGACCCTCAGCCCCAAACCAACCTCCTGGCTGGGAAGTGCCGGGGTGGGGAGGGGCAGCTCCCCAGCACCTACCCCAGGTGTTCTCAGCCTCCCTGAGCAGCTCCTCGGGCAGGCTGGGGCTGTCCATGGAGCCGCTGACGTAGCGGGCAGAGGCAGCGCCGAGCTCGAGGCACCGTTCCACAACCTGGGGTGACAGAATGGGCTTGGATGGACTCACTGCACAGAACCCCCATCCCGGGCTGGTCCTGGGGAAGCACTGGGGTGGATCTGTAGGGTATCAGGTATTCCCATGTGCCCAGGCTGGGGTGAAAATCCTCATCCAGCCCGGAACTCTCTGCTTGCTATTTACTTTCTGCAGCTTGGCCTCTGTCCGTGCTGTGAGCAGCAGGTGAGCCTCCATCCGTGCCAGGTGATAGGCCATCTGCTCCCCGATGCCACTGCTGGCTCCCGTCACGATCACTCGCTTCCCCCGGAGCATCTCTGCAGAGGAAGGTGCAGAGCTCAGAGCTGGCAGAGCCCCCTGTGTCCCTCTGGCACTTCCCTGGCCCCGCAGCTCCTCTCTGTCCCTGCTGGAGTCTGATCCCTAATCCCAGTTTGGTGGGGAGCGCTGGTGAGGCTCCAGCTCTGCGCCCAGCCTGGCCCGGGAGAAGTCAGAGTTGACCAATATAAGTATTAAATGTTTAAAGTGGGAAAATTGCTTGTGTCCCAGATAAGTCATTTACAGAGAGACTGTGTCCAGCAGAGCCAGTGTAATTCCATGAGATTTTCCTGTGCTCTGACCCCTTGTCCAGGGGCTGTCTGCCCTCCCCTCCCAACCCTCAGCCCTCCCAGGACCCTGTGCTGCTGTGCAAGGCACATCTGCCCCTTTGGCCTTGCTGTGGTTGTAAAGTGTGTTCTTTCCATGGCTTACCTTCATCGAAGTTCTCAGATCCTGAATAAAAATAAAAAGCCAGTGCTGCTCCCAACAAAGGGATGAAAATCTTCAGGAGCAAACCCATCCCAGTGCAGAAGTACAGGCAGGAATCAGATGAATCCCACAGGGAGGTGAAGGTGGCTGGAGGTTGCAAATGGAGCTGGGAAGTTTTGAGCTGGTTCTTATCTCGTGCAGGTTTGCTGGTATCTGTTGGACCTTTTCTTTGCACTGGGGGTGATTTAGCAAACATTAACCTAATGAAGAGAGTGGCTTTGGACTTTAGGCTGTCCCTTTGCACCCTTGGCCTGCCGGGAGCTCCAGGTGTGCTTTTGGAGAGTGCCGGAGGGAAGGCACTTCAGCTTTCCCAGTGTTGTGTGTCACACTGCTCAGTGTCTGCTGGGCAAATGAGTTTGAGAGTAATTGTCCGAAAGTTTAAAAGGCAGAACCCCCTGTGTGTGTGCTGGTTTGTGTAGGTGATCCTGGGGTCAGGAGAAGAGAAATGAAGAAGGAATTGTTCCCTGTGGGGTGGGCAGGCCCTGGCACAGGGTGCCCAGAGCAGCTGTGGCTGCCCCTGGATCACTGAAATGTCCAGTGGAGCTGTGCCAATGAACAGCTGAGAAAGGCGATAAAACCCACACAGCATCCGCAGAGCTGTCCGGTTAGTACATTTTATTTAACAATTAGCTTAACAATTCTTTTTCCGCGGCCGGGCGGGGCGAGCAGGGCACGGAGCCGCCGCTGCGGAACTCGCCTTGTCCCTGCGGGTGCCGCCAGCGCTCCGCGAACCGCGCGGTGGCGATGCCCGGGAAGGGACAGGGGCCGGGGACACTGCCGGTGTCACCCCCGGTGTCACCCGCGGCTCAGTGCGGCGGCCGGGGGGTCCCGGGGGGCGCGGGCAGGCGGTAGCGGCTCCGCACCAGGTAATCCAGGAGCTCGGCGGCGCAGTCCCGCAGCAGCAGCGGCAGCCGCGTGGAGCTGTAGCGGTAGTAGAGCTCCCTCCGGCGCAGCGCTGCGCCCTTGAGGATCTCCAGCGCGCACTCGTCCCGCGGCGCCGGCCGCTCCCGCAGCACCTCCGCGGCAGCGCGCACTGCGCGCTCTGCGGGCGCCGTCAGCTCCGGGGACCCCGGGGACAGCGGGGACCCCCGGCGGATGAGGGGACAGCGGGGACCTCGAGGGGCGCACCAGGGGATGAGGGGACGGTGGACACCCCTTGGGGATGAAGGGAGAGTGGACACCCCGAGGGAACGATGGGCTGCGCCATCCTGGAAGCGGCGCCCGGTTTTATGCGGCACGGGGAAATAAATGTCTTTTGGGAGTGGTTTTTAGTGTTAGAGAGCTGGGATCCCCCAGGGACACTGCAGGACTGGTGAAAGGGTGAGTCGGTGGAGGGCTGGAGGGGCAGGAGGAGGAGCCGGGATGGGGATGCTCAGCCCCGACCGTGGGGAGAACAGCGCTGCCCTTACCGGTGTCGATGAAGCCGAGGATGCAGAGCGTGATGGAAACGTTAATGCCCTGAATGCTGAATTCCTGCCTCAGGGAGCTGAAAAATCCATCCAGGGCAAACTTAGTCGCAGAGTAGGGGACGGTAAAGGGAAACCCGACTTTACCTGGACAGAGGGAAGTTCTGTGTTAGCACAGGAGGCTGCTCTGCCTGAGCCTCTCTTCTGCCCTTGGTCAGAGCAAGTGTTTTACCCAAACGGAATTTACAGGCAGTGAAGTGTCATCCTGGCACCTGAACAGCAGCATTACAAAGATTTATGTTGGCTTCCAGCTCTGAAGGCCAAAGCCATGGCTCACATCTCTGCTCAGGGCATGGGCAACCCCCAGGAACCATAAAACCCTCAGTGGGGAGAGATGGAGCAAAGTTGAAACTCCTGTCCCTGGACACTGAGCTCATCACCAGACCCACCTTCCAGCTGTGGGGTTTAATTGCAGCACTGGTCCAAAGCAAAATGGGGTGATTGGATTGAGCAGAAAACATGTCCCATCAAGAGAATCCCAAACCAATCTGGATTTGGGCGCTGGGGCTGGTTTTGGTGGGGGTGTTAGGCAGTCATGGCTCCTTTGGGATCCCTGCTGTCTGTGTGCTGCTTCTGAAAATCAGCCCAGGTGCCTTTTGAGTGAGTCCCATGTCCCCAGCCTGGGGACTCTCCCCGCTCACCTGCCATGGATGAAACCACCACAATGCTGCCCTCGCTCTCCTTCAGCATGGGCAGGGCTGACGTGGCCATGGCCACGTAGCTGAGGAAGTTGATTTCCAGGAGCTTCCGCACGTGCTCAACGTCCCCATCAAAAAAGCCAAAGTAGGATGCACCAACGTGGTTAAGAATCAGCATGTCAAGGCCTCCTGCAAGCAGAAAAATGGGCATGAGTGCTGGGGGAGAGGACTACAACCAGCAAAACAACATTTCCTGGGAGCAGAATAGGGGTAATCCAAGGAAATCGGGTTTTTGGGTCAGAGCTGTGGCCTGTTGTCTCCGGAGTGGGGATACAGCCCGGATGGTGGCTGCCAGTAAATATGTTGTTGTGATATATTTTTCTAGTTCCAAACGCAAACACCATGGCCCAAGGGAGATCACCCCTGGATTGTCTGCGGGCTGGGGAAGGAGAGGGAGTGCTCCACACGGAGCTGCAGGGCTGCATTTCAGCTGCCGTGACCCATGGCCGCGCTGGCCAGGCTGACAGGTCCTTCAGACCCCGGATGGGCTGATGAAATCCAGGGCTGTGGCACTGCAAGAGGATGTCAGGAGGACACAGAGCTGAAATCGAGAGCGCAGTTCAGTTTGACAGGCAGAGCAGCAGGGCTGCAAAGGGCAGAATTAGGGGAGAATATTTCCCGTCTTGCCCTATCTCTCCTGAATTTTTTTGCATGTGGCAAAAGCACAGGCAGGCCGAGACGTACCCAGTGAGGTCTGTGCCTCCCTCACCACGTGCTGGGCGAAGGCCATGTCCTCCATGGTGCCGCTGACGAACCGTGCTGATGCTGCTCCCAGCTCCAGGCACCGCTGCACCACCTGCACGACAGCCCGGGTCAGCAGCGCCTCTCCCTGCTCTCAAAAGTGGCTGCCTGAGCTCCCTGTGATGTGTCCCCACCTTAAACCAGCGGTTTGCAGTTTTGGGAGTGTGTTTGGGGCCTTGGGAGCTTCAAAGAGAGGCTGGAAAATTATTCCTTAGGTGAGCGCGTTCCCCGAGGCAGTCTGGCTGTGATCGTGCAGGCTGAGCTGGAATTGCACGTGTGCAGGGGGAGCAGGAGCCTGTCTAGCAGGGCAGTGGAATGAGGGTGTGTGGGGATGTGTGTGCAGGAGTTCAGATCCTAAAATGTGCTGTGTCTGTGAATTGCTGCACAGGCCGGAGCTCCCACGGCACAGGGTGGCTGTCACCGTGCCCAGGTGGGATGTATGGCTGTCACCGTGCCCAGGTGGGACCTGTGGCTGTCACCGTGCCCAGTGGGATCTGTGCTGGGGATGTTCCTGTACCTGTGCTGGGAGGTCACCTCCCGTGTCTGGGTGTGCCCTGCAATGAAGGTGTGAGTGCCCAGATTGCTATTTACTTTCTGCAGCCTGGCCTCTGTCCGTGCCGTGATGAGGATGTGGGATCCCATCCGCGCCAGGTGATAGGCAATCTGCTCCCCGATCCCAGTGCTGGCTCCTGTCACAATCACCCTCTTCCCCCGCAGCATCTCTGCAGAACGAGGCACAGAGCTTTCATTTATCCAAGTGAAAAAACCCTAAAACTTAAAAAAAACCAAACCAAACAAAAAAACCCCACAAAAAAACCTTAAAGCCCTTCAGAACCAGCAGTTAATTGGAAGGCAAATGAGCCTGCCAGTGCAAAACATCCGGCACCAGGAGAGCTCTCCCATCTCGTGGAAAAAGCTGTGGAGCTGCAGCAGCTCCCCATGGAATGCAGTGACACAGGGACAGCACTTCACTCTTCCAGCAGCTTTTTCCACAAGCCAGGACACAATTTATCAACGCCCCAATTATTCTGTAAAGAAAACAATCCTCTAAGTGCATGCTCCAAACTGAAACGCTAACATTTAAAAGCCGTGCTTATAAACTCTTTTCCCACACACTGGAAAATGGAACGCTCAGCGCCCCCTCCCTCCTGCCCCCCTGCCTCACCTGCTCCCTCAGGAGGTATTTCTGCATATTCCTTGCTCAGTTTGATTGCAAATCTTTGTTAAAGCAATTTCCCAGTGTCCGCCACCACACAAAGGCTCGGATGTGGCTTGGTCCGAGCTCTGTCCGGTTTCTATGCAAAACACCCAAATGTGGCTTTTCATAGTTTTTCCCTTAAAGACAGATTCACTTTGGATACTTACCCGGTGTGAAAGTGTCCCTCGCAGAATAGAACCAGAGGGCCAAAACCAATCCCAGAAGGGGAATGAGAATCTTTTGCAACCGACCCATCCCACTGTGGAGCCAGGAAATAAAGGATGAGAGAGAAGGAAGGAGCAAAAAACCCTTTGCAGAGCTGCTCCTGAGGGAAGCAGCAATGTGACCCTTTAAAAACCTGTTGGCAGAGCAGCTGCAGCTTCCAAAGCCCTGGAAAATCACGGGTGGGTGGATGGATAAGCAAAGCAAAGCCTTTGGTTTGCTCCCCGCTGCTCGGCCTGGCCAGCGGGGCTGTTTGGGTTCTGCCCGGCTCTTTTCATATTTCCTGTCCTACGTTAAAATGCAGAATTTTGCACAACACCCTGGAAGAGGTGTGTCTTTGCCGAGCAGCATCAAGTTTCACTTGGAGAACATCAGAGGGAGCCCAGCGCAGGTGGTTAAACGTTGTTCTTTATTCCTGCAGGCCCTGGATGTGCCCTGGCCGTGGCACTGGGGACACCCAGAGCAGGTCCTGTGCTCCCCAGGGCGTGGCTGCTCTGTGCCCCAAAGCAGCTCTGTGCCCCTGGGGTCTGTCAGCAGGGACTGGGCAGCCCATTGCACCCCAAAAACTGAGTTTGGTGGGACAGGAGCCTCATCTGCAGGGCAGCAGCTGCTCTGTGCTCTGATTTCTGTGGGCACAGCTCTGGTTGTCTCTCTGACAGAACCAGATAGAATTGTTTAATGTACTTTCCCCCCCCATTACATCTTTTAAATACAGGTGCTTTCATTCAGTGCTGTGCCTGGTAGGGCAGTGTTGCTCTCTGGCCTTGCTGCTGCTTTATGGATGATTTTTTTCCCTTTTCTGCCTTTCTCCTCCAGTCCCAACTTTCCCTCTCATAAGAAGCACTCAGCCCACACTCGGTCAGATAACAGCAATGCAGTCACTCTGCTTTTCCTGCCTCCCTTTGCTTGGAGTTTGGGTCATGATCATGGGGCAACCATTTCATTCATTGGCTGTGGGAAAGGAAAGAAAATGAAGTAATTAACCATATCGCAGCTGGGATCTTGTCTGTGCTGCCGGCAGGGAGACAGGCTCTCTTCAAGATATTTGAGTTTATTACTGGTGTTAGTAAAGCGATAATCACCAACCTTTGTGCACCATCTGCCAGTGTGACGGGAAGGGATTGTGCTCTTTGCTCCGTGGTGGCTCCAGGGGATGTGGGGATGGAGGCACTGGGACATTCCAGAGCCAGTGCTGCGCCTGCCCTGCTGGTGGGGACGAGAATTGTGGGGTTGGGTTGGGGTTTTGCAAAGCACCTGATAAAAAAGGACAGAAATATGGAATATTTTGGGCCAAACTGACCCCAGTTTTGCTATGCAAGCAGTTTCAGTGCTGTTTGGTGTGTGGAAGGGAGTGTGGGGATTGCAGGGCACGGGTAGCTGCTGGCTCTGCTGCTCTGCTGCAGGGTTTGCTCCCAGCCCTGCCAGGGTGCTGCTGCTCCTCACTCCCACTCGCAGCTTTTTCTGGCCTTGTTTTCCTCTGTGCAACTTAAGAACTTGTTTTTAACTTTTTCCTGGGGGCGGGAGCGAGGGCAGGGAAGGGAGCTGACGGGGAAGGGTTTGTGATCCCAGCTGGTGAGAAGGAGCTCTGCTGCCCCAAAACACCTCCTGGGAATGGTCCTGGATGGATTGTCCTGCTGCAGGTCCCTTCTGTGATTCCCAAGGCGATGCTCCTGTGCTGCTGCTCTGCTCAGGGTGATTTCTCCTCTCGGTGCTGCTGGGAGTTTGTGGGGAGGAAATGAATGTGGGAAGGAAACTTGTTCTGACAGCAGACTGGGAGAGGGGAGCTTGGAGAGCCCCTGCAGGGAGCACGTTCCAGGGCACGGCTGACACTCAGGCACGTTTGTGCAGGCAGCTCAAAGACTCAAACACACTTGGCAGGAATTTGGATACCACTTCTTTTTTTCCTTTTTTGAGTGATATTTGGCTTTTTAAAAACCATTATCAAATCTTGGTCAAAGGCAGAGTATTTTCCTTTTTTTTTCTTTCCCCTCTTGCTTTCCTTTATCTCATGGACATTAGAATATAACTTTTCCTACCCAGCTCTCCCAGTGCCCTTTGCCATGAACACAGCTCTAATTCCTGTCTTTACAGACAGAGCTATCATGATATAAAGGGCTGCCCTCCGTTTTTCTTTTCTATTCCTGCAGAACCCCATTACTCTCACAGCTCTGGAAAGATGCACTCCCAGTCCCACAGGAAACTTGAGAAGATTTTAGGATGGGTTTGGTTTAACATCATATTTCTACATGCTGCTGGTTTAGTGAAAATACTACGATGTTTTAGTAATTTCTAACCCCTAAATTTGTGGTTTTTTTCCCAGTGTGACCAAATTGGGAATTGCTGCCTTGCTGTTTCATTGTTGGAGCTGTGGCTGCTGTGAGCCTTGGCTGCTGTCCATGTTCCCAGTGCCCTTGGAGATGGGTGGCTGAGGCTGATATGCTTATCTGCACCCCTAAATTTAGCCTGGCAGCTCCTGGAATATCGAGTGTCCACACCACAAATAGCTATTTCAGTGAGGACTCTCTGGAGGCATTCAGCTCCTGCCTTTGAAGTGGTTGAGCTGTGAGGGAAGGGCTGCTGCTCTGAGAGGCTTTCAGCTCCATGGGATGAGGGCTGGAAGACAGCTCCAGGCTGAAATCAGATCTTTGAAGAGGTGCTGCGGGATGGGTACAGACAAAGACACACCAGATTCTGTGCTAGCTGCATTTTTCCTGAGGATTTAGTGTACCAGGAAAGTGTCATGTTTGCAGGTTGGAATAAACCAGATTCAGTCAAGTCTTAGAACAGCAGAAATCAACCTCATGCGAACCCAGCAGTGTAGCTCAGCCCTGGGGCTGAGTGTGGCTCCCCCCAGCAGTTTGTCCCTCAGGAATTTGGTTTAACTCAGCCTTAAATGCTGAATCTGCCTCTCCCCAGCAGCTCGCCCGAGGTGTCCTCACTGGTCCTGTCTGTGTGCTTCATGCCATCTGGTTTCTCTCTGCTCTGTCCCAGTGTTTATAATTCAACTTTGTCTGTGCAATTCGCCCAGGGGCTGTGGGGATGATGCTGTGTGCTCTGGGGGTGTGGATGCTGTTTGCTGTGGTTGGGGTGTTGCTTTGGCCAGGCGTGCTGCAGGTTGGGGTGCAGCTGTGGTGGGAGCCAGGCTGGGCTGGAGGATGGAGTGAAAATATGAGGAAGTTTTGCTGAGCCTTTTCCTCTGCAGCAGTGGCCAGGCTGTCCCTGGTCTGGTTAGAGCGATGTCAGAGGGGTTGCTAAGCCTCGTGAGCACTGAATTTATTGTGTGGTTTTAATAAGACTTTGTGGCCATTGTGGTAAAGTCAGTGATTAATACTCGTTTAATTCCTCGCTCTGCAGAGAGCCAGCGCTGTCTCAGTCCCTGCAGTGCCCTGGGCAGTGGCAGCAGCCAGGGCTGACCTCTCAGCCTGGCCTGGCTGTGATGTGTCTGTAGCCACCCTGAGCACGTCAGGAGGCAGGACAGCAGCTTGTCCCCTGCAGGACAGATCCCCCCAGGGTGGCTGCGGGAGCAGGGCTGTGCTTTAGCTGTCTAATCCCGTTAGTGTCTTAGCAGCAGCTATTTTGACTGCTCCACAACCCTCTTTGCCATAAGCTCATAACCCAGGGCTGGAATGCTGGGAAGGGGAGGTGTGGGCAGCAGGGAAGGCAAACCTGGGCTCTGCACCCAGCACTGGTGGGATCAGCCTGGCTGGGTTCACCTGGAGCCCCGCAGTTTCCTCGGGATTCAGGAGCTCCCTCTCCTCCTTTTTCCAGTCCCCATTCCCGTGGGGCAGGGTGAGACACCTGGGCCTTGCAGAGGATCACTAATCCTGGGAACCGAGGGTGATTAACATCCCAGCTGCCCTGCCCAGGGCTGTGCTTCTCACCTTGGTTTAATCCGTGTGAGCTCTGGCTGGCAGTGGTGCAGGACAGATCAGAGCTGGGAACATCTCCATCCCTGATGCAGCCACAGGCACCCAGCGCCCTGCTTCATCCATGCCCCAAGGGAATTCCAGGTCAGCCTGCTCTGTCCCCAAGGCTCTGCTGTAGATATAAAACCTCTTTAAAAGCTGGAATTGGCAGGGACAGGGCGGGACAATGGATACTTCTCAGCTGGTGGCTCCCTTCAGGCCTGAATTCTCATGTTTTCCCATGAAACTTCCATTGGTGTCAGTGAGGGGTTGGATTGTTCAGCCTTTCCAGAGACCAAAGGGCTGGTTACAGACTGAAGTACTTCTCAAATTTTAAATTAAACTATATTTTAAATTGAGGAAAAGGTACTTTAAATGTGATTGAAAGCTTGAGCAGAGTTTTTGTGCAGGTACTGGGTAGGATTCCTTCTCTCTGTGCTGCTGTGTTTGTTTTGGTAACAGAAATAGTTGTCAACAAAGTGCATTGTGAGTTATGTATTATGAAAATGAAATTGTGAACCTCACAGTGATATTTTCAGGTTCTGATCTTACCTTGTGCAGCTCTGTGCGGAGCTGCGCATTGGGCACTGGGGTCTGGCAGTGGCTTTTCATTTTCTATGATCCACTTTGGATCAATTGTTCTGCATTTAGCTGGAGAGTGGCACATTTCTGCTGCATCTCCCAGTTTCTGTGCTAGGTGTGAATCCTGCTATTCCCTCTTCGAGCAGATAAAGAGGGATTTTCTGCCCTGGTCAGGACTGGCAGGGGCTGTTTCCCTGCCCTCCCCTCTGAAGTGCCACCGGGATCCTTCAGCTGTGGCTGGCTGGAGACTTTATTTGACTGACATGTCATAGTTCCAAATGCAACAGATTCTTGCTAAGCCCCAGAACAATTTTTAAATAGGTGAAAGTCCTCTAATGATTCTGGCAGCCTGAAGCTTGGAACAGTTTCCACACCCTCCAGCCCAACTGTGCCATCTCTGGGTTTTTCCATCTGTGTCACCCCCATGACACTGGAGGCCAATATTATTCTGCACAATTAGGTGTCTGTGCTGCCTTTGTGAAAGATCTCAGGAAAGGCAAAAGGGTTTGGATTCTAAGGTTTTTAGCCGTGCAGCAGCTGGAGCCTGCTGGATGATTGCCGGGGCAAGAATGGGGTTTTTATTTATTTTAAACCAGTTCTGGGCACACATGGCCATGGCAGAGACACAAATCTGTGCCACTGAACCCTGATAACCCCTGAAGTACAGCCCCACCTCCAGCCTGGGGCATGTGGCACCCGTGTGACACAAATGCCACCTCCTCCCCAGCCTGGGGAAGGAGCAGCTGCCCGAGGGACAGACAGCACAGACCTCCTGGACCCCAGAGCAGCCTCGGTGGGGCTTTTTGGGGAGAGGCTAGCCCCCTCCTCCACTGTCCTGAGTCCCCTCACTGCCCCTCGAACAGAGCCAGAGCTGTGAGTAAAACCTATTTGCAAATCAGCACCAGGAGGCTTTGAAAACAAACGCAGCAAGACAGCGCCGGTACCATATAAAATATTTATTGATCTTGCAAAATGGTGTAAAATGCATCCGTAAGAAAAATAAGAAACCATGCTGTGCATCGTGCACAGGTCCATACCAAGAAAAGGTATTTTTCCCCACTGCTGCACAGCAGCAAATATAACCCTTCACTTGTCGCCAGTCTCACAGTGCAGCCTCCTTCAGCCGAGCCTTCTCTCCGCGCTGGAACCGCCAGGCTCGGCGGGGCGTGGAGTCTCTGTGTGCTGAGCTCAGGACGCGTGGTGCCGAGTGACCAGAGCTCTCTGCAGAGCCGGCGGCTCCTTGCTCTTGTCCAGCGCCAAATCCTCCCTGCGCTGGGGCAGCTTCTGCTCCCGGGGCGGTGCGGGTTTGTCCTTCTCCTCCTCTATCGTGTCCCCCGAGCTGAAGGGGCTGCACACGGTCTCCACCAGGCCGATGACCACCCCGAAGAAAGCCAGCACGCTGCCCAGCATGTAGAGCTTGACCATCTTCTTGTTGGGCTTCTGGCTGAGCATTTCTTTGGCGAAGGGGATCAGCTCGTGCATGGTTTCCATTTCAGTTTTGCGGCAGCAGGTCTGGATGTCAGTTCTGGGAGAGAAGAGAGAGGGACGTGAGTTAAATCGATCTGCTGAGCTGTCAGAGCTCTCCGGGCTCCCCGCAGACCCCCGGCTGTGCTTTAAATGGGGATTTGGGATTTTTGCTGAAAGTTTGCGTGAGGAAAACGCATCCACCCTGTACCCGCGGTGCTGGGGCAGCTGTCCGGCAGGGCAGCTTCTCTTCACCGCGCCCAGCCGGGCTGCAGTGAGGGGGACACAGTTGGTCCCATGCATTTTGCGCAGCATCCCACCGCATCCCATCGCTCCCCATCCACAGCATCCCCTATCGCCCCTTACCGGCGCTGTCGCTGCGGGGCTGTGCGGTGCTGTGAGCGCTGCGGTGTCGCTGCGGGGCTGTGCGGTGCTGCGCTGTCGCTGAGCTGGGTTGTCGCTGAGCTGCTCTGTGCTGTCGCTGTCGCTCCGCCGCAGCTGCTGCCCCGAGCTGCCGCCTGCGCCTTTTATGTGCGGCGGGGCGGGCGGAGCGGGGCCGGGCCGGGCTGGGCTGGGCTGGGCTCGGGGCCAGGAGCACGGGCCAGCTTGCCCCCCTGCCGCTTGGCAGCTCCTGCCCCTAATCCGGCCAGACGGAAAAAAACCCGCTTTTTTTTTTCTTTTTGGTAACCTTCCCCCCCTTCTTGAAAAAAATGCCTCTTTTTTTTTCATCTTCTCCTTCCATTTCTCCTTCTGTTCCTCATTCCATTTCTTTCTCCTTCTATTTCTCCTTGTATTTTCCCATCTTTCCTTCCATTTCTCCTTTTTACTTTAAATAATTTGTTGGTATTCTTCCCTCCCCACAAAAACCCCCAATCGTCTCAAAGTCTAATTCCAGAACCAGAGGTCTGATGCGTGACTTGCTGTGCAGCTCTGTGCCTGTATGTGCAATGAATATTTACCATGTTAATAGAAGTTTTACTGAGTGCTGAGGGAGAGGGTTTGTATCCATAGCTGCTGAATTAGGGCAGCGTTTGGATCCAGGGCTGGGGCTGTGCAATCCTGCAAATGGCTCTGCCTTGCTGCCCATTCTCGCAGTGAAGGGGGGAGAAACACCCCGGGGAGGCNGCTGTCGCTCCGCTGCAGCTGCTGCCCCGAGCTGCCGCCTGCGCCTTTTATGTGCGGCGGGGCGGGCGGAGCGGGGCCGGGCCGGGCTGGGCTGGGCTGGGCTCGGGGCCAGGAGCACGGGCCAGCTTGCCCCCCTGCCGCTTGGCAGCTCCTGCCCCTAATCCGGCCAGACGGAAAAAAACCCGCTTTTTTTTTTCTTTTTGGTAACCTTCCCCCCCTTCTTGAAAAAAATGCCTCTTTTTTTTTCATCTTCTCCTTCCATTTCTCCTTCTGTTCCTCATTCCATTTCTTTCTCCTTCTATTTCTCCTTGTATTTTCCCATCTCTCCTTCCATTTCTCCTTTTTACTTTAAATAATTTGTTGGTATTCTTCCCTCCCCACAAAAACCCCCAATCGTCTCAAAG
The DNA here is from genome assembly GCA_013397955.1 of Grantiella picta. Classification (NCBI taxonomy): domain Eukaryota; kingdom Metazoa; phylum Chordata; class Aves; order Passeriformes; family Meliphagidae; genus Grantiella; species Grantiella picta. The sequence goes on along the minus strand of VZRM01005313.1, from coordinate 493,719 downwards.
TCTAATTCCAGAACCAGAGGTCTGATGCGTGACTTGCTGTGCAGCTCTGTGCCTGTATGTGCAATGAATATTTACCATGTTAATAGAAGTTTTACTGAGTGCTGAGGGAGAGGGTTTGTATCCATAGCTGCTGAATTAGGGCAGCGTTTGGATCCAGGGCTGGGGCTGTGCAATCCTGCAAATGGCTCTGCCTTGCTGCCCATTCTCGCAGTGAAGGGGGGAGAAACACCCCGGGGAGGCACAGGGCAGGTGACACCCGGGCCGAGGTGTGACAGCGTTGGGGACAGCTTTCTACAGGTGGCTCGTGGCAAAGGGAACCATTAGCAGGTTATTCTTGCCTAATATTCAGTGCGATTGCCTGCAAGTGAGAGAGCATTTGGAAATTCCGAAACTAGGGGAAGTTACACCAACCCGTTAAGACCCCGCTCTTCACTTTTCCTGTCACTCCCCTTTGTGTCGCTCCTTGTATCACCTGCAGGTCACAAGATGCTGCTTTTTCCGTCCTGGGCAAGAGCAGGAGGCCTGGAGTGCAGCCAGGGAGTGTTGCACCAATAACCCCCAGCATTACTGGTGATGCAATCATGATTGCATCATCATCATCACCACCATTGTCTGCTCCCGCTGCAGGGTCCGGCAGAGCACAGACACTGCTCTGGCCGCACGAATCCTGGAGATTCCACACACATCTCGGCAGCTGCTGACCTCAGGGAGCTGCTAAAGCCACCAGGAGTAGTTGGGATTTACAGCTTCTGATGTTGTGCAGCGGATGATGGACTTTGGGACACGTTTGCTCCCTGATCCACAGGGCTGAGATGATGGGAATTGCTGTAAGAGAGGCTCTCAGGGGTGTTCACAAACCCTGGAGAGGCAGGCAGCCCCCACAGCATCTGGAGATGGAGAGGTCTTTCCTCAAAGCAGGGAGGGAAGAAGCAGCTGGACAAGAGGGCCTGTGGCACAGGGAATGTGGGTGTGATGGCCCTGAGCTGGGTTTTGTCTCAGCCCACGCAGGGGAAGCCTCTCCGTGACGTAAATAACTTGTGCTGGGGATGCTTGGTGCTGTTTCCCCTTCCTGCCCCTGCAATCCTCCAGGTGAGGAACGCCCTGCCTCCTTCCCCTCCTCCTCCCCGGCTGCTGGTGCCCCACACACCACTTGGTTCCCTGCCCGGGGAGCGTGGCCATTGCTGACCCGCCCCAAAAAGGGACGTCATCCTTGAATTTGCGGGGTTTTCCCCCCGTTCCTTGCCGAGCTGTGCCGTGGGGTGTGTGGAGCTCTGAGTCACCCTCTCTCCTCACATCCCGCACGTCCCAGCCGGGCTGGAGGCTCTGCTGCCCCGCAGCTACCGCGAGCTCCAAGGAGATGCTTCTGGGGAAAACTTGGGGTTTTTTACAAGTTTTGAGTCTGCTTAGGAAATTGTATTGCAAGACTGGCTGTAAAAGTTGCTAAAGACTTGTCTATCCCTCCTCAGCGTCTGGGGTTTTTTTACTTTGAATAAAAGGTCCTTATCTTCTCTGCCAATTTGGCAGCTGAGGTTGCGGCCGATCCCTGCGTTCGGGCTGTGTTCTTTCTCTTCTGCAACGCTCAGAAAAATGACCATTGGAGAAAAGATAGCTGGAGGAGACAGCAGCCAGACAGAGAACGTTCGAGGTCACTGCTGCTCCCGCCAGCTCTTTGGGGGTCGTTGTTCCTCCCCAGCTGCCAGTGAGAAGTGGGTCTGCCCCAGACCTGCTCGACCCCAGCAGCGTCTGAGCTGCACTCGGTCCCTGAAACAAAGGTCACTGTGAAGTGTTGGAATGGTGACATTTCACCTAAAAAAGTGATTTTTTGTTGTGTTTGGTTTTGTTTGTTTTGGCAGGATTTTTGTTGCCTGTTGAACCTTACATTTGCAAGTCTTTTCCAGAGGGCTGGGAAGGGTATTTTTGTTCATTAAACACTGATGGAGATGTCTATAGATTCCCAGTACTCAGAGCTTTTGGGATAACACAGAGCTCAGGATAATTTTGAGCATTAGCAAACCAGCTGATAATAATCTGTGGCAAACACTTCTCATAGCAGCATTCAGATTATGTTGAGCTAATCAAACAATATTTAATTCAATTTTGTTTTAGATTTCAGTAACAAAGTCTGTGCAAGCTCGTTGTGTGGACATTTAAATTGGATTAAGCGTGGATGAAACGATTAATGATTAACACTAAATTAGACTAATTTTAGCTGTTCCAAATCTTATTTAGGAGAGTCTGCACGAGGCCGTTGTCAGGTTTAATCGCAACTTCGATTGAATCAGGCTTTGTGGCTGGGGGAACCGCACGGGTTTAACGTCACCGGGGGGAAGAGCTCTGCCTGAACTTCCCAAGCAACGTCAGCGGCTGAGGCTTAACCTAAATCTTGCCGGGAGGGAGGCTGGGATGTGTGACAGCGCCGGGGGATGATGTGACAGCTCGGGGAGATGTGCTTTGGGATGGCTCTGGAGAGGATGCTGTGATGCTGTGCTGCATCTCCTCGGGGCGCAGGATGGCTCGTCCGGCCCGGGGATAACCTTGGCGCTGTGCTGCGCAGGAGAGCAGCGTTCCCAGCCCCGGCAGGATTCCACGAGGCTCAGCTCGGGTGTCAGCTGTCCCCATGCAGGGGCTCGGCAGGCGCTGGGCACGCCGCGGGAGCGTGCTGGGGGCTCGGGGGAGGAGGAGAACTGCCGTGAAAGGAGCTGGGAGGGAAATGGAGCTGCCCCTCGTGCCAGAACACCTCCATACAGAGCTCCTGGAAATTCCAGGATAGCTGGTCTGCTCGGGCACAAGCTGCTGTAGGTGTTGTCAGCCTGAAAACACTTGAGGGAATAAGGGTAGAAAAGAAAAGGAAACCCTAAAGCCTATCAAGCCACATTAAAGACCTCTCCTATTGAAAATGAATAAGATAATAAAGGTTTTGTTTCATTAGCCTGGCTGTGCCCGCTTGGGGTAGGCAGAGAGGAGCCTCCCCAGGCTGTGACAGCTCAGCAGGAAGGGGGGACGGCATGGTGACCTGGTCACTGTGGTGACCTGCTCTGCTGTGCTGTCCGAGGAGCGTTAACGTCACCGACAGGTCACAGAGGCACAGCCACGGGCACTTTGCTGCTTGGTACCTAATATTGCTGTGTTTTATGGAGTTTTGCGCCCAGGTTCCAGTAGCCTACCCATGTTGTCTTGGCTCAACCCAAATTCTGAATTCAAATTTTATTTTTCTTCACTGTATATTATTTACATTGGAGAAGACATTCAAACATAATGAGCTCAATGCTTTTGTGCAAGTATTGTGAGTCTGGGGTCTCACCCTGACCTGGTCAGGAGTCCAGTCCCACCCTGAGCAGCACCTTGGCCTCGATGGCCACTGGAAGCCTCTTCCCACCAGTCTGGGCTGTGGCTCTGGGCTTTGCAGGGTCGTGGAGGGGAGCTTGAGACAAAACCCTGAGCCAGCCTTCCTCTGGGTGCCATCTGGAGTGTGACACAGCGTCCCCTCGGGGGCTCAGCAGGCTGAGGTGGACAGAGGTGTTGCCTCATGTCCCACATGGCTGTGAGTGGACAAGGGTCAGGCACTGCTGGACTTTGTCTGTGATGAGCATGATCTCCACGGGCTGTGCTGACCCCCAGCCCAGGCAGGGAGGGCAGCAAAGGTGGGCTCAGATCTGCGATTTACCCGGGCAGCTCAAACCCTGCGCACAGCGAGGGCTTTGCTTCCATCCCAGCACCTCATGTCGCATGCATAGCCAGGGCTCTGTTCCAGCTCCAGCATTTTTGGGGAGGCACGAGCTGTCAGGAGTGGCAATAGCTGTCCTTCGTGTCAGCCAGGAGAATCTGTGGCTTCAAGGGGGCTCCGAAATGCCCCATCAGTTTAAACTTCTGCCCCTGGCGTTGCAGGGAGAGGCAGGGTTGCTGTGTGGAGGTTGCTGGGTGGCACCAGGGGTGCAGAGACCCCTTCATTCTCTGCCTGGAAAGGCCAAAACCCTCCAGGGCAGCTGGACGCTTTCCTCATGGAATATTTTCCTGTTTAGAAATGGGGACGTGACAAAAATAACGCTGTTCTCCTGCAAGGATAATTTTATCAAGGTCCCGGTGGGAAGCGGGCACAGTCCCAGCCCGGGGCTCTGCCAGCTCTGCAGCGTGCCTGGGGAGCTGTGCAGCTCAGCCCCTCCTGCTCCAGGGGGACACTGGGGGGTTCTGGGCTCACCCTGGGGATCAGGGCATGGGGAACTCCATGGGGTGTGGGAAAGAGCTGGGGGGAAAAGGAAAACCCAATTTAAGGGTAAACCATGAGGCTTTGCTTTGCTGCACAGCTGGTGTGGGGCTGTGAAGGGATTTGGGATGAGTGCTCTGCTGCTGGGCTGGGTGTGGAGCAGCTCTTGAGCTCTGTGCCGGGCACAACTGTCCCCTCCATGGCCACACAGGCCATGTCCCAGCTGTGCCCACAGCTGGCACCACACAGGGGCTGCAGGGCTGCAGCAGGCTGGGCTCAGAGGCTTGCTGCACTTTGGAGCCAGCTCCCAGACTTATTAAAATTTAAACCTAAAGTGGGTCAGTGGTGTTTCAGTTCAAAGTCTTATTTGCTTTCAGAGCAGGTTTTCAGAACACGAATTGGAAATTCATCAGGAATTCCTGAAATGCTTTTAAAGGAGATCATGGTAATAGCAGAATTGGGGTTTTAAATAATCTCTGCTGGAATAAGGAGGTGGTCTGCTGGTCAGGTTTTAGTTAAATTAGGAAATTAAAAGATTAGGTGGAGAAAAGCCTTTTTAATTACTGATATCAGTAATCTCACAATTGAGAGAGTTGTCAAAAAGTTACAACATGAGACATATCTCTTACCCCTGACAAAACCCTCCCGAGTTTCCCTCCTCCCAAGCAGCTTCAGTGCTTCCAGCTCCATGTCCTGTGACTCTTCCAGGTTTTTCCCCTGAAGGTTGCAGACACCTGACAGGACACAGACAGGCTGTGGGGCTTCCATCGCAGCTCTGGGAAGGCAGGGGCTGGAGGGGGCTGGAAGTCTGGATCCTGTGCTGAGATCCTGCTCAGCGTAAGCAAATTGTCCCTCTGCCTGCTTTTCTCCATCTGTAAAGCAGCTGCTTGTGCAACTAATGTATTTTCAGGAATTGTGCTTCAGACGTTTGCTAATCCTTCAATGTATAATAATACATTAATCCTTCAATCCTTCAATCCTACAATGAAAATATGTAACAGCAGCATTAAGTATTGTTTAATTTTTGTATGCTTGAACTATAAAACCATCCTCAAGCAGCATTCTTTTTCTTAATGGAGGGTTTGCATTTCAAGGGATTAAATGTTCTTTATGCAGTGCTCTGTCCCTGATTTCCAATTCCTTTTGTGTTCCTTTGAGCTCCAGAGAGAGACGTTAAAAACTAACTGAACACGAACATTCGGGACTGGCAGTGCTGACTGATTGGTGCCACAGCAGCTGAATCCAAAGCTGCTGGACTCGGGCAGTGTCCTTGGAAAAGCTCCCAGGGGAGTAAAGTACTCGTGTGCCTCTAATCTGAACAGAAAGTAATGTCAGCCTGGAGGAAGTAAAACAAAGCCACTCATGCAGGAGTCATCACATCCTTTCCCACTTTGGCTGCAGCGCCTGAGTGTGCTCAGTGCTGAGCTCAGCCTGGTCTGAGTTCACCCTGCGAGCTGCACAGGACGGGGGAACCTGTCCTGCCCTGCAGAGCACTGCTGGGCTGGGATGGAGATCCTGCCTGGATCCCACCGTGCAGCACAGGGCTCAGGCTGTCCTGTCACCGGGCTGTCCCTGGGGAGAGGAGGCAGCAGCTCTGTGCCTGTGGTCGGTGACAGGAGCTCCTGGGGAGCTGGTGCTGATCCTGTCCTGGAGGAGATGCTCCCAGCAGAGTGATGTCCCCTGCTGCCTCCTCAGGGCAGGGGATGTGCTGTGACTCAGAGCGTGATGTCCTGCAGGAATTAACAGTGTTTGTTTTCTAGGGAATGTCTCACCCTGCCCGCTGAGGGCTGTGCGCACATCCTGGCACAGGTTAGCGCAGGCTGAGCTGGAGAGGAACTCGAGCCCCGTGAGCATCCTCTGCTCTGTGCCCCTGATCCCAGACCACTCCAATGCCTGTATTGCATTTGCTGTGGGCCATTTTTACCCCTGTCTCCTCTCTATCCACATATTCCCTCGCTGGTACCCAGGACAGCACTGGACAAGGCAGCCTGGAGCTATTCCAGCCTCCTGCCTCCCCTCAGGGCCCAGAGCTTTCCTGGATCCCCTGCCCAGCCACTCTGAGCACAAACCCGTTCACAGCGGATTTTTTCCTTTCCCTTTTTTACTGGTCTGCAGTTCATATTCTGTAAATGATCCTCAGTGTTCTTGTTCGAGCTTGAGGTGATGTTTCACCTGTCTTTGGCCACCCTGGGGTCGGTGGGAGCACTTCCCACACCCGAGGTCGCACCGGGGGGTTTGAGCGCTCAGCCCCAGCGTGCAGAGGCTGTGTCGGCAGCTCGGGGCAAGTCTCATCCCTCCCTTCCTTTCTCTTTAAAACATTCCAGGGTTTCTTCTCGCTTCCCTTTTGCCGCCAGCCGGGCCGGGGAGGAGGCTGGGGAGGAGGAATGCGGTGTTACCGCATTGCTGAGCAGGAGCAGCGCAGGCACGCCCAGGTGTGGCACACCTCAGCCGGGAGGAAGCTCAGCCCAGCCTGCACACACTGTAGCCTGAGGCACAATATTTCTTTTTTCCAGCTCTGTGTGTAGCCTTGCTCTGAGCTGCCGCTCCTCGGCTTGTGTCACGGTGGGATGGCACCGACAGCAAAGCAACCTGGAGTCATCTGATGGCTTCTGCTGAGCCCCTCGCCGCTCCGGGAGGGGAGGTGATTTCGGGGCTATTTCACTGGAGTAAATGGAAAAGGCTTGATAGAAGTTTTTCGGAGGATGAAAAGCTGATTTAGCTGAAATTCAGCTCGCGAACAGGGGTGATGGAGGTGCTGGCTGCACTCCCAGCTGCCTTCACTGAGCAGTCCTCACTTTCAACAGGTTTTTAGACGTTTATTATTTTTCTGCCACAGTAAAACAATAATAAAGTTATGCTGCTGTTTCCATTAATAGTCACGTAACGCATCAGTGACCACCGATGGCGGTGAGTGCAGGAGAGCTCTGAACTAGGTCCGAAGCAGGGCAGGAGGGTTTTTCATCAGCCGGGCACTCAGCTGGTACCCAAACAAGAACCACGGCTCTTCGGAAACCTGACTCCGACTTATCACAGATACTCAGTTCCCAGAACTGCAATTTTTTGTTTTGCGGAGTGCAGTGCGGCGGGCAGGAGGGCGATCTGCCTGTGCCCAGTCCCGGTACTTGGGCTGCAGTCTGGTGTGAGAACACACACCGTGTGACAGTGACTCGCGTGGGCACCCGAGTCGAGCTTTAGCTGCTGAGCTGAGGTGCTGAGAGCGGCTCTGCTGATGCTGAACGCAAAATGCACCCCTGCCCTGAGGGTGGGTGAGCACTGGGGTGCTGAGCCCGCAGCTCTCGGAGGAGCTCTCAGGTGGCTCCAGGCTGGGCTGTCCCCGCCGGCTGTCCCCGCTGTCCCCGCAGAGCAGCTGCTGCGCTGCCCTCGCCCCAGCGGCGATCCTGCGCCGTGCCCGTCTGCAGCTGTCATGAGCTATGCGCTCACAGGGTGTGGATGTCTGGGGATCCCTGAATCACCGCTTTATCATCCCTGCACCCACAGCCTCCCTCTCTCCAGGTGAGGCAGCTGCGCGTTAAAAGCCTGCGAGGAGCAGCCGGCGCTCACAGGGCTCCGGGGCTGCCGGGGACACGGGGACAGCACAGGGAACGGGGCAGGTGAGGTTTCTGGCTGCCGGGGGTGTGTGCTGGCAGCATTTCCTCCCCTGGGCTGTCCCACGGGGCTCCTTTCCCCGCAGGAGCCATTCGCAGGCGGTTTTTATGGGTTTCTCCTTTCCCGGAATGAGACTTTGGGCCATCGCGCGACCAGCTTGGATCTGGAATGGATTCTGGAAGCGCAGGGCGAGGGTGGGGCTGGAGAACAGAGTGCAGGGTGGCTGGGGGCTGTAGGGTGGTGTGTGCTCATTCTCCATCCCTTCCAGCCCCGCATTCCAACCTGACACCAGTGCCGCTCCCTGGGCGCTGCCACCGCGGGGCTGGGGCTCATCACATTGTAGGCATATCCAGTTTGAGCATCTGATCTCATTATTCTCGATTTTCCCTCAGTGTTATTCCGTGCAGATCAATTAAAAGCATCTCCTTGTAAAGTGAGATGGAAGCTGGAGGAGCTGGACTGAGCTTTAGACTGACATTTTCTGCTCTTCTCGCTCACGTTGCAAACTCTTCCCTAGGTGTGTCTGTGGCCGAATGGAGCCTCGCTGCCAGCTGTGGCCATGGGCACTGCTTGTCCTGCTGGGTAAGGATCACAGCAGGGCTCCCAAAAGAGCAGGGGTCCAGTGACTAATGAGCAGGGCTGCTGATGGGAGCTTTGTATTGGCGGCAGCAGCACAGAGCCTGGAGGTGGGAACAGTGCTGGGCTTGGCAGAAGGCTGCTGCTCTCTGTCCTGAGCTGCAGGGCTGGCTCTGGGAACAGGGGACACCACCAGGGCTGGTCAGTCTGATGGGCAGGGTACATCCCTGCAGCCCAAAGCCTGCGGCCAGGGCAAAGAAGGGCTTTGGAAATAATTCTTAGTGCAAAGCACTATTAATTTAAAACAATAGTTATTAAAAAAGCAAGGTAACTCAGGGCAAACCACCCTTCTCTTTGTTGGCACCTGCGCTGGGCAGGTTTGTCCCAAGCATGGCGCTGTGGTTGGTTGGTGTCTGTGCTTCCCTGGCACCAGCCCTGATCCCTTTTCCCACTGTTCCAGCCACCCCACGGCTCCTGGGAGCACAGAGAACCTGTTCCCAGGGCGCCTGCTACCCTCCTGCTGGGGACCTGCTGCTGGGACGAGCCACTCACCTGAGAGCCTCCTCCACCTGCGGCCTCAGCCAGCCCGAGACCTACTGCACACCCCACGGAGAGGTACAGTCCTGCTCACCCCTGAGCCTCCCCGAGGGCTGGGAATGCCTTCATCCGTCCTTCATCCATCCTTCATCCATCCTTCATCCATCCTTCATCCATCCTTCATCCATCCTTCACCCATCCTTCACCCATCCTTCATCCATCTATCCTCCCAACCCTGCGGCAGGGATGTGTTTATCCAGGCTGCATGGAGCTCTGAGCAACCTGGGCTGGTGGAGATTGTCCCAGCCCATGGCTGGGGGTGGAATGGGGTGGGCTTCAAGGTCCTTTCCAACCCAGACCTGTGATTTGTCCCCCTCCCAGCCACACTGGGTCACTGCAGTGTCCCCTCGAGCTCTTCTCTGCCATCCTCATGGATGAGGAGCTGAGCATGAAGGCAGTGACAGCAAACGGGCAGCAAAATCCTGGCATGAAGCACTGTGGGCAAAATATCCCAAACTCTCCTATCCTTGAACATTCTAGTTTAGTTTATAACTTGTATTTTACTTGTCCAAAATGGGAAAGTTTCAGGACTTTCACAAAGACTTGGACAAGCTGCTGAAGTGCACAACTGTTTTCAATCACTGGTTGTGCGGGGGCAGCAGGTCCTGCTGGGGGGAAAAGGCTTCATCCAGCTGCAGATTCCCTGAGCTGGGAGAATTTAAGGATATATCTGCCCGAGCACAGAGCTGAGAGCTGCAGGGGTGATGTGTCCCTGGTGTGAGCACTTCCTAAAGCCTTTCTGGATCTCTGGTAACCCCTTAACTGCCTTGGCAGGAGCTGCAAGGGTTCAGTGCAGGACAGGCAGAAGGGCTCTTGGAAGAGATGCTGCAGAGGAAAGGAAGTGGCAGCCCTCCAGTGGGGCAGTGTTTTCTGCACTGGAACTCAGCTCCAGTGAGTCAGCCTTCTGGTTTTAATTCCTCTGCAAACTGAAGGCCAGGATGTGGCAGTGAGTGGATTGGCTGTGGAGCCAGTGGTGTTCTGGCTGGGCTGGAGAGCTTTCCACTCATCCCTGAGCTCAGAGAGGAGGCAGCTCCCGGCTCTGAGGGGTGTGAGCATCGAATCCTCCTGGATGCTGGGCTGGCTGCAGCATCTCTCCCCCCTCAGGTCCTTTTCTAGGCTGACACTCACAGTCAGGCATTTCCTCCACTCCCTTTTTTTGGAGCTCTTCTGCTGCTCCCAGGGATCAGGATTTTTGCTCACCACACAAATAAACCCCTGCTGCTCCCCATGGCTGCTGTGGGCCATGGACAGGGGAAATGGAAGCAATTAGTACCTTGCAATTATTACCTTACCTTACCTTACAAGTACCAGGGTTAAGAGGGATATGAAGCAATTGATATGTTGAGGTGGATTCTCCAATTCTAGTTTTGCTTCCTTACGTATTTGTGATTCTTGCCTTTATTGAAATGAAAGATTCAGAGTTACTGATAGCAAATCCCGGGATTTCTGTTCTGCAGCTGTAATTGCTGATGGAGTTTTGATTACACTAACTCTTAACTTGGGAGAAATCCCCACGGGTTCAGCATTTCCTAATTTTTCCCTCCCTTTCTCTACTTCCCTAATTTAAGCAAAACTGAACTCGATTTCTCTATTCCCACCCCATAAAAAGCAAACACGCTTAATTTATAGACTCCTAGGACTCTTTTTTTGGTTGCAAGCCCTGCTCTTGTTTGGTTGCCAAATAGGTACAAATCTGGAGGTGGTTTTGCAAGCTCAGCAGAGGGCATGGGACGAGGGGTTGCCGTCCCTGCTGTGCTGCCCAGGGCTGCCAGCGCTGCCCGTCTGCTCCCTGCTGGCCCCAGGGTCCTCTTTTGCAACTCTGGTGGTCACTCATCAACTTCAGCCTCTGCTCCATTGTCTGCCCAGCTCCAGATCCCTCTAACCTTTATACTTTGCTCTCCTGATTGCTCCATCCCTGGCTGGAGCCTCAGCCCGGTGAAATCCAAGAAGGACACTCGGCATTGCCATTTATAGCTCAGGGCAGTGAATGGAGACGTGCTGGGAGGTGGGAATCAGGCAGGCCAATGGTCCAGCCTGGAGATCACTCAGTGCTGCTGGAGTCAGCTGGGAAGGGACGGCGAGAGGGAAACTGGAAATAAAATAGGAAAATAAGTGAGGCTGGATTTGGAGTCTGGGAGGTGCTGGGGAAAGACTCAGTAGGAAAGATTGTGATGGACTGAGGTGTGATTCAAGCCTCAGTTAACACTTCTCTTTTTCTAAATACAGATCTATAAATTATGTAAATATCTCTGCTGTATATATGTAAATATAAATGTATGCATGGAGCTGTGATGAGGAGCACAGAGCAGCTCCCAGTGGTACCTCCAGCCCAGGGGAGGCACAGAGTGGCTTCACAGCCACCTTGAGCATCCCTGTGAGATCTTGTGCCAGAGAGCAGGAGAGGAGCAGGGCAGGAGCAGAGCTGTGTCTCTGTGCTGCTGCTGCCTTTCCTGCATCCTCCTGAAACAGGTCAGGGTGTGACTGTGGGAGAATTCTCTCTCCTTGGGAGAATTTGGATATTTAAAGTGTTGTTTGCGTAAAGGTCAAGGACCCAGATTTTCTGTCTTGTCTCACCTGATCCTTGTGGGCGCTTGGTGGATGTGAAGGGTGGGAAGTCACCTTTGTCACCTCCTGTGTCACAGTGACACAGAGCCATCCCCGGGGGACTGAGAGGAGCCTGATCCCCGTGGGACTCAGGGGAGGGAGATGTGAGCTCCTGACACAGCACGGGGTCTCTCCTGCTCAGGGAAGGTGGCAGCTGCCTGGCAGGGCTGCTCTGCAGCATCTCTGGAGCTCAGCACTGACTCCCCCGTGGTGCTTCCACAAATATCGGCCAGTGCCTGCCAAAGAGAGAAGTGCCAGACTGGTGCTGGTGTGGCTGCTGCCTACATCTGCTGGGCCACCTGCGGGAGTCACTCAGAGCTCTGAGCCCACCCCAGCATGCCTCCCAGCTCGCTTTCCTTCTCGACACACATCAGGCTTTTTACGGGAAAAATTCATCCACAAAATCACGAAATAACTGTGGTTGGATGGGACCAGAGCATGCCTTCTAGTTTGGAGTTTTTCTTCATCAAGTCAGGGTTTTGCACTGAATAATTTGTGCTCCCGACCGGTGGAAGGTAATGCAGCAAGCACAGGCTGCTGCTCGGTGCTTATCTCACTCAGGCATTCAGACACACCCTGCTCTTTGCTGCCGGGATGTGCCCTTACCTGCCGAAGAAAAACCCTATTTCCCATTATTTTTCCTTCCTCCCTTCTTTGTATCTCATTTTTTTTGGCCACGGGGCTGTAGGTTGACACATAAGCTGGGAGACATCTCGTCACTGCCTCGCAGTCGAGCTGCAGAGGCAGCAGGAGCTGGGTGGGGTGTGGGATAAGCTGGTGCCGTTTGGGGTTTGCAGCCTGTCATCCTGGCAGATTTTACACGAAGTTCTGCTGATGTGAGAACAGATGGGGTGAGGAAAACAGGCGCCCACGAGCTTGCTTTTGAGCAAAGGAAAGGAACTTCATTTCCTTAAGCTCCATCCCTGGGAGGTTTGTCCAGCTTGTGTCTTTGCCCCCATTGCTGAAAATACCCCTCTGAATTTGGGGTAAAACCGAGCTGGGGGGCAGAGCCCTCTCTCTGTGTTTGGAGCATAACCTTGGAGCTCCTTTTCAGTGTCATTTCCTGAAGGAAGCGATAGTGATGTCATGGCAAAGAGAATCTCAGGCACAGGATGGGATTTTGGGGTGTCCTGCGCAGGGCCAGGAGCTGCACTCAGTGATCTTTGTGGCTCCCTTTCAGTTTCACAATTCTGGGATATATCTGTGGTCCAGAATTGAATCCCAGTCCAGTTCAGTGAACACCAGTTGCTGACTGGGAAGTTTGACCCTGATGACAGAGCCATGGGGAACTTCTGCTGCCTTTTCCCATGGAAAATGTATGGATTTCTTCACAGACATGGCAAGCCCTGCCCCACCAGCCTGGCACAGCCCTGTCCTGCAGATAACAGTGCTGGAATTGAGAATTGTCCAGCAGAAAAGGCGTTGGAATAGGGAATAGGGAATAAGGAATTACATAACTTGGCTTTGCAGGTGCCTTTGTCCCCCAGGTAACTTCAGGCTACTGCCCACCCTAGTTTTCAATAACCCTTAATATATGAATTCCCACTGCTTTCCAGATTGTTCCCAGATAAACTTGGAACAGCAATTGCTGTCCCTGTAGAATATTGGTTGTGCAACAGCTCCCTGGTTGGAGGCTGTGTGCCAGGAGCCAGACTGACACAGTGCTCTCTCCGCCTGGGTCAAACGTGGGACCCCCGAGGTCTCTGCAGCTAGGAAAGGTCTCTGTCCCACGGCTGCAGAGCTCAGCTTGCCCTTGCTGCCGATGAGTAAGTGCAGTTTATTTTGGGCTGTGCTCCTGTGCCAGGAGGTTTCAGTTCAAGGGCTCTCTGCTCATGTTAAAATGGCAGCAGGAGCTCCTTAAATTACTTTGGTCAGAGTCCATCAGGTTAAAATTGGAAGTCTGCTGTCCCTGAATGAGCAGAGGAGCAAGAGAGGCTGTTCAGGCGCTGGGTCATGAGTTCAGAGCAGAAAAAACCTGCAGAATTGTCACACATAGGCATGTCCGAATTGTTCTTTGTGGACTTTTCCCCCTCTTCCATTTATTTCTGAGACATGACTCTATTTATTTTGAGCACAGTAGCTTTCCCTCTCAAACAACTCTGTCATGAATTATCTTTCAAAAGCCTGGAATGAATTTCCCTTAATCCCAGAACGTCCACAACCCATATTTTGGGTGACTCCGGATTAGCTTGGAAGCACAGAGGGTGAGTAGTGATTTCCCTGCAGAACCACAACCTCTTTTACCTTCCCAAAATGGCCTTGTCAGCCCCCACCCTTTCCCAAAAACACACAGCCAGGGAGGGCAGGACGTGCTGGAGAGCCAGGCTGCCCCTGGGGTCGATGACCCAGAGTAGATCCCAAATTTCGGTGCCATTTTCCACGTAGAGCTGCAGCCCTGAGCTGTTCCTGGCTCATCTCCCGGGGATCCACTGAGCCTGGGTAAAAAAAGAAATGGGAGAGGGCTGGGAAAAGGTACGTGCTGGTAAGGCTCTCCTCATCTTGAGCTGTCATTTTTGGTAATTCCCTCTGTCCCAAGGAACTTTGAGACACATAGTCACAGTTGGTAAGAGCAAATCCTGCTGTTGTGCAACGCAGGGGTTTCACAATTTGCCCAAGGACGTGAAATGAATGTTGCTTCCAGTGTTAATTTTAGCCTTGATTAAAAAGATGAGAAAATTTTTTAGAAAAAGGAGATTTTTGCACCCAGCACAGGCCTGGGCTGCCTGGGGAGGGTTTGTCTCACACAGTTGAAGCTTCATTTTTCCTCAGCACCAGTTTGCAGTGGGGTTGCAGCTGCATTGTGGCTGCTGGAGAGCCCTGGCGTCCCTGGCTGTGTGAATGATCTCATAAGTATGCACGACTCACTCCTAATGAATAATTTAGCCGAGATTAACCTTTCCCCTTGCAGAAAGCCTTCCTTTCTCCTTTGCTAAGTGCAGTCAGAACTGGTGTGAAGTTTAATCACCGCTGGCAATTGTTCAGTAGATTATTTCTGTGGGTAATTCCTGCAGCTCCCTGACAATTTGCTGCTTGTTGCCATTATCTGAAATGAGTTCTGCTTAGTCCTGATTAAATTATTTGTGATTCTCACTGGCAGAGCCAGGAGGAGTTGGTAGAGCCAGGGAAATTGCGTGATTATATATTTTCAATGCTCTGTTTGCTTACTTTGTGATATTGTTATAAATATTGTAGTTTGCCAACTCCTGTGCTTGGGGTATTTATAGACAGAAAACATAAAGATTGTGGGAAATATTATGGAAACAGATGGGTTACAAGTGAGGATCTCGCTGTGCACCCAGCTGGGGAAGGATTCCCAGGCCTGGGACAGGGCAGAGTCAGCTCTGGGCTGTGTCAAGAAGGGAACCACGAATTAATTTTTGTAAACCACAAATTAATTTTTAAAGGAGAAACCAGAAATTGCGGTGCCACTGTGGCCCAGTGGCTGCCACCTCCTGCTGCCCTCCCCAGCCCGTGTGAAGGGCCCTGTTTAGGGTTTGGGTCAGAACCGGCTCATTTATTTTAAATAAATAATTATTTATGTTAAAGAAAATATTATTTATATTATTTATAATATAATCTTACATATATTATTTATAATATAAAATTATATCTATTATATATTATATAAAATATTATTTAAAGTATCTCATGGAAGATTTTAGCACAGAAGTGGCTCTAAAGTGCCTCTTGTCCTTGTCACCTGCTGTCCCTGGCAGCTGGCACCATCACCGGGGTCCCAACATGCCCACGGTGTCACCCAAAGCCCCTGCAGCGCTGCCAGCCTTGCAGAGAGATCTCATTGCCTTCCCAGTGCCAGCTGTGCCCCTGCCAGCCCCAGTCCCCTTCTGTCCCCCAGACCCACTGTCCTGCAGGGTGACCTTTCTGAGCTGCCAGGGACAGCTCCTGCCACCTCTGGCAAACTGCTCCATCCCTTCCCTCTGCTCTCTCCCATTCCTGACTCTGCTCAGGAGCTCCCGGTGGTGGCAGCAGGAAGCATTGCCTGGTTGGTGACATTTTGGGTGTTTGTTTGCTCCCCGGGGATGGTTTTCTCTGTCCCCACACTCTCCGTGCTAAATCCCTGTTTACTCCTTGGATTACTTGCTCAAGTGAAGGGCTGAACTTTGAGCCACTCGACTTCCCACCCCCTGGCTTCTCACCCACTGTTTGCTCCTGCTCTGCTCCCAGGGGAGAGCCTGGGGGGCAGAGCATCGCCGGAGCTCTTGGATAGGAGAGAAAGGCCTTTCTGTTCACCCAGACAGCCCCTCGGCTCTGTGGAAAGGGCAAACTGGTCCTGAAAAGCTGCAAAGGGCTTTCTACCAAATTCAGCATTGTGGAAAAGGCAGGGGGGAGTGCTCAAAAAAAATTACGATTTTGATGGTTTGCCAAAAATCTGTGTTAGTCGAAAGCATTTTGGGTTTAGTTTTTAGTCCATAAAGCCATGAGCTGTGGTTTTTAACAAGGCGTGGAGGGAAGCACTTGAGTCCTCTGTGTGTCAATCTCACTGGTTGAGGTCCTTCAGCTCTCCCTAAATGAGCTGTGCTGCTGCTGTTTGCTCCTCAATGAATCCACCCTGCCTTTCCTCCTCACCTCCGAGGTGTTTCCCTGGGATGGTCACTGCCACCTGTCCTTTCCTTTGCAGTGGAGCATGAAATGCTGCAGGTGTGACTCCAGGCTGCCCCACAGCTACAACGGGCACCGCGTGGACAACGTGCTGTCCTCGGCCGGCCGCGCGCGCTGGTGGCAGTCCCAGAACGGTGAGGGACACCAAATCCTGGCAACAGCCCCCCCGGAGCGAAGAGGGAATGGTGTTGAGTTCAGTGGATGGGAAGGGAGGGAGGGAATGAGTGGCCTGGCTTGGGCATGAAGCGTTTTGTTCTCCTGATGTCCCCACCGTGTCCCTGTCACTGTCACTGCCTCTCTGTGCCCACAGGTGTGGAGCGTGTGTCGCTGCAGCTGGACCTGGAGCAGACCTTCCAGCTGGGCAGTGTTGTGCTGCACTTCAGGGTTTGTGTCTGGGGCAGCTGCTCTGCTCCCGAGGGGCTGGGGGTGGCAGTGCAGGGGCCCTGCTGGCCCAGGGGCTGTGGGGATCTGGGGCACAGCTCCCCTCAGGCTCCTGAGAGAAAACACACCTGGCTCCCTGTCCTTTTCCCCCGTTTTTTATGGCTGTTCCCATGTCAGCTGGGAATTCCATTCCATTGAGGGTGGCCGGGCAGGGTGCTGGGTTCCCATCCTGGGAATGCCTGTTGGAAATCCTCCTTGGTGCAGGTTGTGTGTGGTGGCTGCAGCAGGGCTGCCCAGGTGTGAGGGACCCTGCAGGGCATGGGGATTGCAGGAGGGCCAGGAGGTGCCAGGGCAGTTTCTGGCCGGGGCTGTGGTGTCACCCTGCGGTGCCAGGGCAGTTTCTGGCTGGGGCTGTGGTGTCACCCTGCGGTGCCAGGGCAGTTTCTGGCCGGGGCTGTGGTGTCACCCTGCGGTGCCAGCCCATGCTGTGTCTGTCCTGCCCGCAGTCACCACCCGCAGCCATGCTCATCGAGCGCTCCGTGGACTCTGGCAGGACCTGGCAGGTGCTGCAGTTCCTGGCCACCGACTGTGCCACCTCCTTCCCCCGCGTGCCCCGCGGGCCCCCCGAGGGCTGGCAGGACCCTCGGTGCCAGCAGCTGCAGGGACACCCTGTGCACGGCGGCACGGTAGGGATTTGGGGTTTGTGGCCATGGGTTTGGGGAGGGTGGCTTGGAAATCTGGCACACCTGGCGAGGGATGGGGCTTAAGCCATCCCGTGCTGCTGAGGGCAATCCTGGGGAGATTCCTGCTGCTCTGCTCTGCTCTGCTCACCTGTGGCAGGTGAGGTATTTTGTTGGTCTTCCTGCAAAATCCTCTGCAGCTCCAAGTCTTCCCCGCTGTTCAGTGACGTGCAGAAGCAGCTCCAGAGCACACAGTGCCCAGAGCAGAGAGCAGCTCGAGTTTTCTGCCTTTTAACCTCTTTTTTTCATTCTTTCTAAGGTGAAATTCAGTGTCCAAGACCTGGGCTCTACCATCACCTCCTCTTACAGCCAAGCCATCGAGAGTAAGTGAGGAGCCTCCTTCAGAGCTGCGAAAGGGACAGGGGAATGAGGCTCCTTGGGTTCTTCCTGCAGCGACGGGAAGTGCTGAGCTGGGGTGACCCCTGGCAGCAGCATTTGCTGTCAAGGAGCAGCATTCACTGCTGCTCTTTGTGCCAATTCCTCCTTCCCTTGCTCCAAGCCCTTCCCATGATCGGCAAAGTGCACCTGCTGCCCCTCACCCCTGTCCCTGTCCCCAACAGAGCTGGGGCCCTTCACCAACCTGCGGATCAACTTCACGGAGCTGCCCCATGTCCCACGCCAGGGCTACCACTCGCCCAGCACCTTCTACGCTGTGACGGAGCTGCAGGTGCTGGGGAGCTGCTTCTGCCATGGGCACGCTGACCGCTGCAGCCCTGCGGGGAACCAGCAGGGCACGGTGAGCTCAGGGGGCCTGGGGCATGGACACCATGGGGTTGGCTCTGTTGTGGGGTGCCAGGCATGGACACCATGGGGTTGGCTCTCTTGTGGGGTGCCAGGCATGGACACCATGGGGTTGGCTCTCTTGTGGGGTGCCAGGCATGGACACCATGGGGTTGGCTCCAGTGCCTTCCTGGAGTGCTCCTGGGGACACCTTGGCCATGGTGACCAGAGCTGGGCTGTGGGAAGCTCTTCAATGGGCTTGAACTGGAGCAGCATGGGGAGGATGAGGCTCTGTCCCGCCCTGCTCCACCAGAGTGGCTCACAGGCTGTCCCTGCAGGTCCCTGGGCACTGCGAGTGCCAGCACAACACGGCCGGGCCGCACTGTGACCGCTGCGCTGACCTCTACAACGCCCGGCCCTGGGCTCCTGCCGAGGACAGCGACCCCCACGAGTGCCAGAGTACGGCCAGTGCCTCCCTGTCCCAAATCCTGCCAGCCCTGAGCTCCGAGCCTCCTTCCTGGGGCTGCGGGGTGTCACTGCGGGGCTGTCACCGGTGTCACTGCGGGGCTGTCACCGGTGTCACTGTGGGGCTGTCACCAGTGTCACTGTGGGGCTGTCACCGGTGTCACTGTGGGGCTGTCACCGGTGTCACTGCGGGGCTGTCACCAGTGTCACTGTGGGGCTGTCACCGGTGTCACTGCGGGGCTGTCACCGGTGTCACTG
>VZRM01005313.1:380772-474924 GCA_013397955.1 Grantiella picta | reverse complement strand
GTGTCACTGCGGGGCTGTCGCCGGTGTCACTGTGTCACACGGGCGCCTTGGGCACCCTCTAGTGACACTGATGCTGCTGCTGAAGGGGTTTGCACTGTGCAGCTCCGACTGAGCCCTTTCTGGGGTGTTTTTAGGATGCGACTGCAATGGTCACTCGTCCTCGTGCCACTTTGACCCCGAGCTGTACCGGGCCAGCGGCGGGGCCAGCGGGGGAGTGTGTGACAACTGCCAGCACAACACCGAGGGCACCAACTGCGAGCGCTGCCAAACCAGCTATTTCCGCAACCAGCAGCGGGAGCTGAGCCACCCCGAGGCCTGTCTGCGTGAGTGACACCCCAAACCCCCAGAGCACCTTCCCCAGCCCCTGTCCCCCTCAGCTGTGACATTTCTTGCCCGTTTGCAGCCTGTGAGTGTGACCCGGATGGCACCGTGCCCGGCTCTGCCTGTGACCCGGTGACAGGGCGCTGTGTCTGCAAGGACAACGTGCAGGGTGACCGCTGCCACCTCTGCAAGCCAGGCTTTGCCCAGCTGGCCGGTGCCAACCCCGCCGGGTGCCGCAGTGAGTACCCCTGGGGTGCTCTGTCCCCACCCCCTGTGGCTCTGAAAGGGATCTGCGTCCTGCCCAGCTTTGGTTTGGGGTTTTCAGGCCAAGGGCTCATTTTGGAAAGGTTTATAAAAGCTCCTTGTTCAGTCTGGGGGTGGTTTCGGGTGTAAGTTGGGCAAAAAGCACAGGGCAGTGGGGTTTGGGGCGTGCAGCTGTACCCCGAGTGCCCTCAGGGATGCAGGAGGTGGTGCCATGCAGGAGAGCAGGGCAGTGCTGGGTGAGGGATGCTGAGGCCTCTGGGGCTCCAGTTCCTGCTCAGCGTTTGAGGGATGCTGTCAGAGCAAGGTGCAGATCTCCTGAGCTCAGGTGGGAAGGGAGAGGCAGGAGAGCTCCTCTTGGGGAGGCTGTGAGCTCCTGCAGCTCTGCTGCTCTGCCCTCCTTCCTACCCCACCCACCCCCTCTCTGTTTCAGGATGCTCCTGCAACGCCCTGGGGACACGGCAGGACGTGCCCTGTGACGATGACACCGGCAGGTGCTTCTGCCTGCCCGGCGTGGTGGGCAGTGACTGCGGGCAGTGTGCGGCCGGGCACTGGGACCTGGGCAGTGGGCAGGGCTGCCGGCCCTGTGCTTGCCACCCCCGCGGCTCCCACAGCCCCCAGTGCAACCAGGTACCCCAGCCACCCTGGGCACCTTCAGGGTCGTTCATTTCCCTGCACTTGCTCTATTTTTTCCTTTCCTTTTCCTCCACAAGTGCTGCTAAGGGGCTCTGGGGGGTTGAGCTGCACAGACCGAGGTGGCTGTGACTCTGTGTCCCCTCACTGGGGACCTGGCAGAGCATCAAATCCAGCTGCTGGGTGGCTCCTTTGTCCCATCCCATCCATGGGAACCTTCTCAAAAAGAGCTGTGTGTTCGCCAGCGCATCCCACTCTTATTTTCCTTTTCTCATTTCCTAGAAAACAGCATGACAGATTATTTGGGAAAAGGAAAGAAGGTGGTAATTATTGAGGCAAGATTAAGTCACTTTAACAAGTGTGATATTTATCAAGGAAGCCCTAATAAGACATCTTCATACAGGCGAGGGAAGTTAATTATGCTCATTTGTCAATGAAAAGCATGTGTGCCACTTCAGGCTTAAAAGGCAACTGGGAAAATTAAAGTTAAATGTAAAAAACCCCAAACCATGACAAATTCGAAGAGCCTAAGATAGGTTCCAAACGAGCTCAGCGTGGGGAGGAGACCTGGGCTGGCAAAGCAGCTGCTGGTGGGCGATTGTTTTGTTTTTGAACCAAGGCTCAGCGCCCTCCTGGTGCTGCCATGGGTGACGCTGGGTGTTGCTGTCTCAGTTCACAGGACAGTGCCCGTGCAGGGATGGCTTCACAGGACAGACCTGCTCGGCCATGGGGCAGCAGCTGTGCCAAAACAGGCACTTCAGAGATGCACAGGGAGGCTGCACAGGTAGGGAGCACCCCTTCTGGTTTGCCGTGGTGTTTCCTGTGTGGAATCACGGATTATCTGGGAGAGGAGCAGCTGGCCCATGTCCTGACATCCCTGTTCCCGTGCCGATTTGCAGGAGAGGCTTCCTCTCTGGAACAGCCTCCCAGTTCATCTCCAGTCTCCACCAGTGCCCTCCCAGCAGCCTTGGGCCACCCTGGGCTGGCCCTGCAGGGTCAGGGCTGTGCCAGCTCCTGGGCATGGCAGCTCTTCCTGCTCCTCTGCCACTTTTGTCCCTGCTGCTGCAGGAGCTGCTGGGAGGGGATACTTGGGTTGGGATCTCATTAACCCTAATTAAAGGGCTGGTTTTATAAAGACATAAATTTATTCACCACCTCCTTCTGTCAGGCTTCATCTCTCTCTCCCCCTTTCCTCTCTAGAGTGTGACTGTGACTTCCAGGGCACGGAGGAGCAGGGCTGTGACAAGGCCACGGGTCAGTGCCTGTGCCGTGCCGGTGTCACCGGGCGCCGCTGTGACCAGTGCCAGCGCGGCCACTGCAGCTCCTACCCCGAGTGCCAGCTGTGCCACCCCTGCTTCCACACCCACGACGGGGACATCGAGCGCCTGCGCCTGCGCCAGGCCGGGCTGGCCAACGCCACAGCACTGCTGCCCGCGGGCACAGGGGGGTCCCAGCTGGGCCCCCGCCTGGCACAGGCACAGGAGAACGTGCAGCAGGCACAGGAGATCCTCAGCCACTCCAGTGTCACCCAGCAGAGCCTGGCCCAGCTGGGCAGTGTGCTCTCTGCCATCAGGTGAGGGATGGGGGCTGCTGGCACTTCCCTGTGAGCTGCTGGCATGGCTTCTGCTTTGTTCTGTCCCTGCAGTGCCTTGCTGCACTCACCAGGTGAGCAGGGATGCAGCACAGCAGAGCTGCCACTTGTGCCTGTGCCCTGCACAGTGTCTCTGAGGCAGGAGGAGCGTGGGCAGGCGGTGTGGTGGCATTGTCAGGGCAGTGTGGTGGCATTCTCAGGGCACATCCAGCATTCCTGGTCCCTGTGTGGGCACAGCCCTGCCTCTCTCTCTGCCAACCTGTGAGGTGCCAGTGCTGTGTCTGGGCTCAAAGTGCCCCTTTGCCAGGTGCTGGCAGTGCCCCAGCACAGATGACCCTCCCAGCCCTGCTCTGTGTCTGCAGGCACTTTTTTCTCTACTTTATTCACGTTTTGTTCCTTTTCTCTCCCAGGGAGCAGCTCCGAGGCATAAATCCCAACCTTCGTTTCCTGGATGACTCTGCCTCCCTCTCGAGGGAGCTCGAAGCCCTCAACAGCAGCTTGTTTGTCACCAACTCCTTGTACCGGAGCAAGAAGTCCCAGTTTGAAACCAGCCGCAGCACAGACCTGTCAGGTACAGCTCTGCAGCTGGAACATCTCTTCATTTGCAGCTGTTAATTGACCTCAGTGTCACTGTGCCTGGGGTTCCCCTGGCTGGGTGGATGAGGAGTTTTGAAGCTGCTGGCAGCCTCAGAACAGCAAAGAGATCTTCTGTCCCCAGAGACAGAGACGCTCCCCACGCAGTCTCTGGTCCCTGACCTGGGATCTCACACTGTTGGGGTATTTGCTCTGATGTTCTGGGACTGGGAGCTCATCCTGTGCTCCTGTTCCCCACCAGCACAATCCCTGCTGCCAGGGAGGGGTGGGAAAGGCGTTTGGAAATGAAAGGAGGTTTTGGTGATGCCTCAGTGAGGAATCCTTGGCTGCATCTCCTGTGCACACACCTGCTGGCAGGGCACAGGCAGTGCCTCCCCGGGGGCTGTGCTGCATTTATCCCTCCTGTGGGCCATTTCTGGGCTTTACTCCCACAGGAGCCCTGCAGACCATCCGCTCTGCCTACCAGAGCTCCAGCAGTGCCAGCAGCCTGGTCGCCAAAGCCCCGGGGCTGCTGGCCCAGGCGCGGGAGAGTCGCCGCAGCGCCGCGGGGCTGGAGGGGAGCCTGGCCGGTGCCACGGACAAACTGCTGGCCCTGAAGGGTGATTTGGCCTCAGCCCCCAACCTGACCCCTGTCATCAACCAGGTGAAGATGCAAAGTGGGTTTTGAATCTCCCCGCGGGTGTGTCTGGTTTCCAAGGGGCCCTGCAGAGCTCAGCAGGCAGAAGTGTCATCCTGAGCCCTGCTCCTTTCCTCAGGCAGTCTGGCATGGCAGGACAAAGGCTCTGACCACACACACTCTGCTGCTGCTGTGGAGAATTGGCTGAGCTTGCCCTGCCTGTGGATCACAGATCCCAAAGCACTGCCCACCCTTCCCTCCCAGCCACGTGCTTTCCCTCTGGGAACTCTCTCATGTGTCATTTCTTGTACCTCCAAGACCCACTTAATTTCTGGATGAGGTTTCTCTCATTTCTCCTTCACTGCTCTGTTATTGCCATGGAGATCCATTTCGGTGTCTCTTCATGCACGGTTGCTGTGGAGACCACCAGCCTCCCCTCTGCTGCTGAGGCCACCAGCACGTTCCTTGCCACCAGCCTGGCTCTGCCTGTGCACGTGCCCTGCTGCAGCCTGACTTTGGGGTCACTCTGGCACATGCCAGGCAGTCAAAACTGCTGCCGCTCTCCAGGGGCTCCTCGCCCACTTCTCTTCCACAAAGTGAGAAGTGCAGGTTGGATGGGTTGCTCTGCAGAGATGTTTGCCCCACCCAGATGTGCTCTGTGTCGTGAGTCACTGGTTTGGTTTCTGCTTTGCTGCTGTTTCTGCTCCAGCTCGGGCTGCTGAGGTGATGCTGTGGCCTGCTTGTTGCTGGCTCAGCTGTGGCCATCCAGCTCTGGCTGCCCTTCTCCGACAGTGGCACATCTGCAGTCCCTTGGGCTGTGCCACCTGTGTCACTGCCAGCCCCTTGGGGCTCCCTCCCTGTGCCCACAGTGCTCCTGCAGTGAGAGCTCAGCAATTCCCAGCTGCCTTGGCAGGGTCTGCTGCCCCTTGGGGGCTGTGTTTGGGGCTGTGTTTGGGGCTGTTTCTCTCCCTTTGGGGCTGTGTTTGGGGCTGTGTTTGCCTCCCTTGGAGGCTGTGTTTGGGGCTGTTTCTCTCCCTTTGGGGCTGTGTTTGGGGCTGTTTGTCACCCGTGGGCGCCGAGGTGTCTCCAGCCGGGTGATGCCAACTCCAGCTGTTCTCTCCCTGCCCAGGTGTGCGGTGTGGCTCGGGTGGAGCCGTGCACCCCTGCCCGCTGCCAGGGGCTGCTGTGCCCTCAGGACAACAGCTCAGCCTGCGGGGCTGGCCGGCCCTGCCGTGGTCTCTTCCCCCTGGCCAGCGGGGCTCTGGCTGCGGCCGGAGGAGCGGCCAAGGAATTCGGCAGCCTGAGCGCCCGGCTGAGGGACACAGCACAGCTGGTGAGTGTGGGCACTGCCATCCCCTGTCACACCTCTGTGTGCCACAGCAGAGTGAGGAACACTTCACCTCAAACTCTGAGGCTTGATCCCTTGGGCAGCTTCAGAAATCCAGGAGTTTTGAGTGTGTGGCTCTTGCCTCCCCAGCTGAAGGCACATGAGGGGCTCTGGACACACCACAAGGAAGCCTCTCTGCCTCCTGGGCTGGGATCAGTTTGGAAGAAGGGTTGGGAATATGGAAAACTCTTGGATCTGCAGGTGTATCTGCTCTAGCATTTGGTGCAGTCAGGGACAGTTCCTGTGTTAGGATCCTTGCAGCTTCTTTCTGTGGCTTGCAAAGATAAAGTGAGGTTTCGAAGTAATTCTAAATCCATTTCAAAGGTGTTTTTGACAGCTAAAGGGTGCTGTCCCTCTTTGAGAGCTTCCTTTGCAGATCCAACCCTCGATATTTAACATTTGTAGTCCTTTAAAGCTCTGGCTGTGGGAGCAAGGAACAGCATCGTTTCCTTGCCCAGGTCACTGGGAGCTGAGGCTGTGGGCTCTAGATCAGGAAGAAAGGCACCCTCAGGTCACTGCTGTTTGCAGATAAGGACCACAGAGCTGTCTGCGAGTCAGATTGAGAGCAGCACGCGGCGGCTGGTGGAGCAGATGGGTGTGACCAGGACCCAAATCGAGGGTGACGTGCGGCGCATCCGGCAGCTCATCCAGAAAGTGCGGAGCTTCCTGTCAGGTGCAGTCTGGGGGTGCAGCCTGTTTGGGACACAGCTGCTTTTTGTAGTGATCAGAGAGCCACTGAGGCTGGAAAACACCTCCACGGTCACTGAGTCCCAGCTGTGCCCCGTGTTCACCTTGTCCCCAGCCCAGAGCACTCAGTGTTCAGGTGTTCGCTGGCCGCCCCAGGGATGGAGCCAGCAGAGCCCTGAGGCTGAGCTGTGCTCTGACCACACTCACTGGTGCAGACAGACAGATGACCCTGCTCTGGAGCAGGCTGCTAATCAGATGAGAATTCCTTGTTGTCCTACAAACTGATGGGATGACTTATTGTTCACACACAGATTGTAATAACATAATGAGCCTCCTGAGCATTAGCTGAATAAGAAAACCAGGTCATTTGGTGCTGCCTGGTGTTAATGATGAGTGAAGATATTTCTGAGCTAATCGCTGGGCTAATGTCCCTTGGGTTCTGCCTGCTTCTGATTTATTAACTTTTATTTGTGAAATGATCAAAGGCTTGTCTTGAAACACACCTTCATCTGCTCAGTGAGGGCTGCCTGGCTGTGCTCTGGGCTTAGCCAGGGTGTTCTCACTGCCAAATTCAAGGTACCATTTTAGTGATTTCCTGAAAGTTTTGCTGATTGAGAAGTGCATTTAATTCAAGGAGATGAATTCGGGGGGATCCTGGCAGCTGTCTGGAGTGATGAGATGTGTGTGGGTGTTTGCCCTCCTCCTCCCCTGCATTTGCACTCCCACCTCCTGACGCTGCTGCCTCTGCAGACCAGGACACGGATCCTGCCTCCATCCAGGAAATGAGTGAGGCAGTTCTGGCCCTGCGCCTCCCCAGGGACGCTGCTGCCGTCCGGAGGAGAATGACCGAGATCCAAAAACTGGCGACAGAGCTGCAGTGCCCGGAGGACATCCTTGCCCAGACGGCTGAGGACATCGCCAGGGCCAAGAGGCTGCAACAGGAGGCAGAGCAGGCCAGGTGGGTGGAGGTTCAGGGTCCCTCAGCTGGGCTGGAACTGCTGGTTCTCAGCTGGGTCCAAATCTCGCTCTGCCTGAGCTGTCCTGACTTGCACAATCTGAAGTTTTAGGCCAGGATCGTCTGTGTCCATCCAGTGCCTAAAAGAATGAGTCTGCAATATCCAGATACCTCCCTGGGGCCCCAGATAAATCTAACAAGAATAGATTGTGCTAGAGATAGCAGGACAAGAAGGGCTTTATCGGAAGCAGGGGAGGCTTTTCTCTTATCTCGAGTGCCTGTGCTGGGAGATGACAGAGTTGCCCTGGTATTAGTTGATATTGGTGACCTACATCCCAATTGCACAAGAGAGCATGAGGAGATGAAATGGCTGTTTTTTTTTCTGGGGGAAAGTTGGGAGGATTATTCCACGGTCCCTTAAAAAGTAGTTACAGGGTGTCCTTGCCAATTTGGAGCATCTGCTTTGTCACAAGTTGACTTGCAGCAATACCCCAGTGAGAAGGTCAGCGGGATAAGTCTGTAAACTCCTTGGCAGTGTCTGACACCTGCTTAACCTGCTGGAAGTGATGAGACAGGGCAGCCTGGCTTTCTCCAGAGAGCTCTGTCCCCACCCTGAACACTGCGAGCTCAGAAGTGTTCATTGGAACTGCTTCACTGCTTATTGCTTTCCCTTCGATACTTGGTCATGCATCACTTCAAAAACAAACATTTCTGACTAGTTTGAAGGAAGGTGTTTCTCTCTCCTTCTTAGTTTGTCCCTTTTGCTTGAGGCTGTGAAGTGAAGCTAATGTTTATCTCAAAACGAAACCTGCTGCAGTCCAGACTTGTGAGTTTTGGGGGAGGGAGATTGCAACTTTCTCAATAGCAGTCCTGTCTGGCTTCTCAAGCTCCCTGATTTTACCTCTGTGACCTCACCTTCCAGTCTGTGTCCTTATCCACACTCCCTCCTGGCTGTTTCCCTTTCCCAGGAACCGGGCGAACGCTGTGGAGGGCAGCGTGGAGGAGGTGGTGGGCAACCTGCAGCGAGCCAACACGGTGCTGCTGGAGGCCCAGGGAGCCATCAGGGGCTCGGGATCCTCCCTGCGCTTCATCCAGGGGCGCGTGGATGAGGTGAGTGATGCTTCCCAGGAACACCCCAAATCCCTGTCCTGTCTGTGTCCCCCAGCCAGCAGAGCTGCTCCCTGCTCAGGGTTTGGCTGTGACCTCCCTGTTAACCAGCTCCCTCTGCTCCCAGATCGAGGCTGTCCTGGGGCCGGCCGAGAGGAGCCTGGTGGCCATCGGGGCCGGGCTGGCCGGGCTGGCCGAGCGGCTCTCCCAGCTGCAGCGTGACACTGCCCAGAACCGCCTGCGGGCTGGGGACACGCGGGACATGGCGGGGACAGCGGCAGAGCAGGCCACCAGTGCCCAGCAGGTACCAGCCCGGGGTGTCCCTGCAGCCAGCACAGCACAGCCAGCTGTGTCCTGGCTCTGCACCACGAGAGGTGACTTTCCTGCCCAGGTCATGGCTCGTGTGCTGTCACATCACAGTGTCATCCCACTGCTGAATTTCTCCCGAGTCATTCCAAATCCTAATGCTCATTTCTGGTCTGTCCTGCCTGAGGCAGAGCAGCCCGTGGAGCTGTCAGTCATGTTTTGAGTGCATCACAAACTGTCACACACTTGTGTGACAACAAAGCTCTAGCGCAGCATCCATTTCACACCTAAACAGGATTCAATGCTGGAAAAACCCCTTCTCCAGGGCCTGTTGGATCCTCCATGCACTGATTGTGTCTCTTTCCCAGGCTCTGGCACAGGTGAAGGGGCTGTACTCGGAGCTGCAGCGCAGGATGGGGCAGAGCCCAGAGCTGGGGGAGCAGGGCAGGAGGGTGCAGAGCATCAGCCGAGAGGCACAGGCTCTCTTCGAGGAGAACGTGGGCATCATGCTCAGGATGGAAAGTAAGGCTCTCCAAACTCTGGAACCATCCCTGCACTGGGCAAGAGCTCTTGGACTGCTGGGTGGGAGGGAAAGGGATGACGAGGAGGACAAAGCACTTTGGGCAGGGAGAGGGTGAGATCTGGGCTGTGTCTGATGGTGATGTGCCAGGAAACTGAGAGGGGGTGTTTTGGGAGGGAGGAGAGGGAGTGCAGGATGTTGGTTCTCTTGCCTGTCAGAGCTGTGCAGCAGGGAGGAGAGGCTCAGCCCAAACCCACCACCTTCCCTGCCCTCTCTCCTCAGCTCTGGAGTCAGAAATTCAGGAAGGCAACAAGGCTCTGATGTCCAGGCTGTCCAGGCTGTCGGGGCTGGAGGAGAAGGTGGGAAGAATCCGTGACACCATCAAGAGGAAAGTTGCCTACTATGAGAGCTGCTCCTGAGGAGCTCCAGGGCATCACTGCCTCCCCTGCAGACACTGACTGGTGCATCCATTCCCATTTTCCAGCTGGACTTCTCCTGTGCCCAATATCCCCATTTTTAGCAAGTTAATTTTCCATACCTCTGGAAAAAGCTACCCTGAACCAAAGGAGCAACCCCACAGAGTGGGTTGGACTGGCCAAATGTGCCCAGTGGTTGGAGGAGAAAAGGGCAGAGACATCAGGCTCCCATGGCAAATAAAAACATCCCCAGGTTGTTATTCCCAGAAGGCTTTATAAACCAGGAAATTATTTTTTCTTCTTTTAGCCAATTCAAGCTCTTTAAGCTGAATTTCACTGTTCAAATTAAAGCCCTCCTGTGGGGTCTTTTAATGCTTTTTATCTATGCTGCAGTTAGTTCTTCAAACGTGCCATGGCTTCAGTACTTCCCTCTGAGATCTTTCTTCAAATAACCAGATCAGAGAAATGGAGAATTTAATTTCCCTCTGTACAACATACCTATATTTATTCAAATTAGAGAAACATAGGCTCGTAGTCGAAGGTGAAGTCAGATGTCTTGTTTGATTTCCTGCCACAATCTGCTTATTTACCACGGAGCATTTTGCCAAAAAACACCAGCAGGAGAAGGTCTGGGATGCACAGGGAGAGCTTTAGGAGGGACTTAACAGACCATTTCCACATCAGATCTCCACGAATAACCAAGAGGCCCTTTACAAAACAAAACTCAGCTTTATTAAGCGAGGATTCATTGTGCAATTACAGACTTGGAAGCAGAACTCAGACCTTGCTGTGTTACTGTCACACACAGGGAGGTTTCTAGCAGTTTCTCCCTCCTGTTGCAGCTGCAGTGAGCGCTGAGCAGCCAGGGCAGCTGAACTGCAGAGTGCCAACCCCGAGGAGTGGAGAGGATGAGGGCTGTAAAAACAACCGAGCTGCCACGGAGTGAAGCTCTGCATGGCTTTGGTGTGTAGGGTTGGTGCTGTGCAGTGCATCTGTGCATTGACAGCTAAACAGGACACAGAAAAGAAGCGCGGAGCACTGGTGATGCTATGGATAACGTACACTGGATGTGCTAGCAGGAGCCTCTGCCCTTCCCGTGCCTCCTCGCAGCTGGAATGATCCAGAAACAGCCCCAGGTCCCTGCAGTGATGATTCCTGGCACTGCTGTGCCCCTGTGCCCAGCTGGACCCTGTCCCCAGAGCTGCTGGGGCACAGCTCCTTTCCTGCTCACCTGGCAGGGTCTGGCTCTGGTGCAGAAAAAGAGCCCTTCTGGTTCTGCAAGAGAGAGAATTCCAGGTGAGGACTGCACTTTGTTTCGCTGCACTGCTGCCTGCAGAACGAGCTGCTAATGAGCAGCAGACGGGCGAGAGACAGCTCAGATCCCTTTGTGAGCTCCTTACAAAGGGCTGTGACAGCCCTGATTGCTGGAATTGGCCCTTTTGGAGTCTGCAGTGGATCTAACTCGCGTTTGTCTCTGCTGTTCATCCTTTGAGCGTCGCAGTCCTGTTCAAACAACCTCATCAGCAGGGACTGGCACAAGACATGAGAGGAGGGAGCTCACTTGATGTCGCTTTTGAGGAGAGCTCTGCCAGCAGGAGCTCACCTTGGGGACATTCCTCAGAGCAAGATCTAACAGCTAACTGCTCGCTGCTCACACACAAAGCGCTGCAAATGATCACAGGAGTGAGCCAAGCAGGATAAAATTTGCATTATTTTACTCTGCTTTACAAAATTAGCATCTCCATGCTTTGCTCACAAAGACATTTAAACCTGCCTGGGCCAAATGTGGGAGAGAGAAATCCTGTCTGTCCTGAGCTCTGGATCTGCAGCTCTTGTCAGCCCTTGGCTCATGGTCACAGCTGAGACCCAGCTGAACAGCCCTAATCCCAGCTGAGGGAGATGTTGGGATCAGTGTTCTTCCCAGTGAATAGCTTGAAATAATTGTAGAATTTGGTATGACAAACCCCTGCTTGGCTTCCTCTCTCACATTCCTGGGCAACCTTGTTGTGATGTAAAAGTTGGATTCAGAGTGCCTGGCCTGGCCTTGATGGAAGCTGAGAGATGAGTCATTACTTGAGAGGTGGTTTAGTGAAAAGCTTTTCCTGGTGTAAAAAACCTGCGTTCATTTATTTCACGTACAATCACTGTGCTGTTTGTGCCTTTCCCTTTTGCCAGCCCTAATTGGATTAATTAAAGCAGCTGGTGATTGGATTGCACAGCACTTACCTCTGAGCAGTGGCTGCCTCCATCACATCATCAAACAAACTCCAGTTTGCCCAGTGCCGCAGTGAGACGAGTGTTTACTGGTTTTCATTGGAACGAGAACCTCTGACTTGAAATGACTGCTTGGGAATGGGTGGAGCGGAGCAGAAAGAAGAGAAACAGCAATTATTTACAATCATTCTGCAGGGGAATTGTGTTGCTAATGTACAGACCATCAGTGAGAGCAAAGCAGAGCTGGGTCTGCTTCCTCAGCACCAGCAGCTTTAACCACTGGGAACTGTTTTGGAAAACCAAGTGCTCTGGCCATGGGGGGCTGTGCCACCCAGACTGGGCACAACTTCCAGCCAGCCAGAGCAGTGGCTCATTCCTCCCTTTCTCCCTGCCCGTGGCAACAGCTCCTGTGCCAGGCATCTCCCTCCAGACAGGGTCATTCCCGTGCAGTTGGTTGGATTTTAATGGTGATGACCTGGATACCTACTGGGATTTTGAAGACTTTTTGAGCAGCACCGGCTCGGAGCAGAAGGACGCCTTTGTCTTCTCATGGGTCATACAGGAGGGGCTGCAGCCACAGGAGCTCCTGCCCGGGGGGCTGTGGTTGTCCGGCAGGGCCAGGCTGCTGTCCCCAGGCACAGCTCCCTCCTCAGGGGTCCTTGGCTGTTCCTCCCTTGTTTCCGTGTCCTGCTCGGGCTGGCTGGGTGGCTCTGGCTGTCCCTGCACTGTGTCATTGTCATCTCTTGGCACTGCTGGCAGGGAGGGCCCCGTGGGGCTGCTGGGCCTGGGGGGCTCAGGGGGGTCTGGGACAGGGACAGAGCTCTCGGCTGCCCCATGGCCACTCATGTGCAGCTTCCTCATGTGGTGCACGACGGCCGCGGCGTTGAAGGCTTGCTGGGGAAGGAGACAAAAGTCCTGGTGAGCTCCTGGTGATGCCAGGACATGCTGTCCCCCCCAGGTGACAACAGGCACAGCGCTGCTTGGCACTGACTGACCGTTTGGGGTGTGCACATTCCTGCCACAAACACCACATTTGCCATCGAGTGCAAGCTGCTGATGCTTTTGGACTTTACAGCTGCTTCCCCCCGAGGAAACCAGGGGAAGAGCTGGGAATTACCAACTGCCCTCTGCTCTCTGGTGAGGTGCCTGGAGCTCGAGGTTTGGGGTGAATCTCCCCTTGCAGCAGGGAATATTACTGCAGACACCCTACAAACCGTAACTGTGGGCAATCCCAGCTTGGAGAATCCCAGCTTTGGGAGCTGAAGCTCTGCTCATTGCTGGCTGACAGCAACTGGTGTTTGCTGGTGAAATGGCTCTGGGCTCCCCACAGCAGCCACTTACCCTCCATTTGCTCTTTGCAAAGTTTTTCTGGATCTGAGCGCTGACAGATGGGTAGATGTCACGGTGAAGGGCTGTATTTCCATTAATCCTGCAGATGGGAAGAGAAGAAAATGGGCTCGTAGGCAGATGGCATTTGTAAGGCATTCCACATTCTGGAAGCACTGAACTGCTTTGTACGTTCAATCAGCAATAATTAAACCCAAAGGAAAAACAGCAACAAAATGTAACACAAACACACACTTCAAAGCCTGGGAAAGCTCGGGGTGGGATTTCTTCTCTGCCTGTGTTTGTGGAGGCAAATATGCACAAATTGCATCTTTAATTATTCATCCTTTGCTTTCTTTGCACACAAGAAGGAGCCACCCGGGTGTGCGGGGGAGGTGGTGACGTTAGTGACGGGGTGGGGGACACGGTGGGGGACACAGAGTGGGGACACTGCTGTTCCCTCATCCCACAGATCCCACAGAGCACAGGGATTGAGACGTGGGGGCTGCAGAATCCCCCTGGCCACCCCGACCCCTCACCACGGGTGCCGCAGAGCTTCCTCACAGGTGAACCTGGCGCTTGGGTTCTTCTCCAGTAAATGTCGGATGAAATCCTTGGCTGTTTGGGAAGGGGAGGAAAAAGCAGAGAGAAAAGGTTATTTTCTCCTTCTTCCCAGAGCTGATCCTAAGAGAACGTGGGAAACGGTGCTGGATGAACATCACAGAGGTCAGCTCTGCAGAGAAGGCATTTGTGTCACTGCACCAGGGGAGGTTCAGGTTGGATGTTGGGGAAAATTCCTTCACTAGAAAAGTGGTCAGGCATTGGAAGGAGCTGCCCAGGGCAGTGGTGGAGTCACCATCCCTGGAAATGCTCAAAAACTGAGTAGGTGGCACTGGGTGATGTGGTGGGATTCAGTGACAGGTTGGACTTGATCCTGGAGGGTTTTTTCCAATCTGCATGATTCTGTGATTACTCCAATAAAGGGAGATTCTTGCAGTGAAGAGCTCCAGATGAACAAATATCCACTGGAGATGTACCAAACCTCACTCAGATTGTGTGAATTCGAGTTGAATTATTCACCTAAAAATAATTCTAAAAACCATGAAGTGCAAACTGAGCAGATTTAGAAGTTGCCCTGAAGAGCTCTTACATCCCTTCCCTTTTTTCCCCTTTGTTTTTCTTGCAGGAAGGATTGTGATGTTTGTTATTAAACCCCAGCACACCCCCTGCTAGTTTTGTTTGTTGGTATAAAAGATTGATGTTGAAATAAGCTGTGAGGATGCTGCCTGCAGTCAGCTCCACGAGCAGGTTGGGCTGCTGAAGTGGTGGCTGACAGGATATAGGAAAAAAAGGAGAAAAAACCCTGGAGTTTCCTTTCTTACAGAATCCCAGAATGGTTTGGGTTGGAAGGGATGATAAAGCTCATCCAGTGCCACCCCTGCCATGGGCAGAGACACCTCCACTGTCCCAGATTGCCCCAAGCCCTGTCCAGCCTGGCCTTGGACACTTCCAATGGAAATCTAAGCCCCCTCAGAGCTCAGTAATCATTTGTTAAAATCAGGTTTACAGTAACAGTTTTGGGATTTTGAGCCCGTGGGAGGGAGTGTGAAGCTTCCCAACGCCAGAGCTTTACCTGACTCGGAGATATCATCCCAGAACGGAGACTCAAACTCATAGTAGCCTTCCTTGATCTTTTCAAAGAGTTTGGATTCAGTTTCTTCATAGAAAGGAGGATACCCACAGAGCCTGGAACAGAGCACAGGGCCAGGGGTCCTTCAGTGCCACCAAAAAAGGAGCCCAGGCTCCTCCACAGCCACGGAGGGACAGGAGTGCCACAGGAGCTGCTCTGCTCACTCCTGTGTCCCTCCCTGCTCAGTGTGTCAGCAAAGCTGCAGAAAAGAGTTAAAAACTTCACTGCAGCAGCGAGAAGACAAAGGCACAGCTGGTACTGAGCTGAGCAGTGTGGGAGGAAATGAAACAAAAAGTACCCGGGAAGATGGAATGGTATTTGTGGGCAACTGGAAAAAAACAAAGCATAGGATGAGGCACAGAATAGAGCAAATGTGATTCCTTTCATCTCTGCTCCTGTGCTTGATTCCCCACATCCCTTTAATTCCTGTGTTTAGGAGGAGCTCAGTGCTGTGCTCCACGGAAAAATGGGAGTCTGGCATTGCTGCTGCCTCTGTGCAGAGCCTGGGGCAGTGGGGATTCACAGGAAAACCCGTGGGTTGTGCTGCTGTACTCACAGGATGTAGGTGATGACCCCGATGGACCAGCAGTCCACGGCTTTGCTGTAAGGCTTCTGGGCCAGGACCTCGGGGGCTGCAGGACAGCGAAACCACAGGGGAGGTGTGAACAATAATCAATCATCCAGCACTGGCAAAAGCAGGTTCTCTGTTTCTGAGTTTTCTGTTTCAGCCAGAACAGCCCCGTTTTCCAGCTGAATTGGTCTGTGGGTTTTGGATCTATTTTATGCCATTAAATAGAAAGAACCACAGATAATCTCTGCCTGCGTGCTGAGGTTTAACCAGTGAGCTGCATCCAGCCAATGCCGTCTGGTGGGAATGAAGCAAAATCCCATAGCATTAAAATAATTTTTATAATTTTTTTGATAAATGTATTGCTCTTAAAATTGCCCTTTTCTTTGCATTTTTAAACTATTGATATTTTTCAATCCCGTTCACAGGGTCTGTGCAGTGCCTCTGTGAGCAGCACGCTGTCAGCAATATATTGACGTATTTTCCCCCTTTTTCAGGCAATGCCCTGTATGTGCACAACCTTTTTCCCAGGAGTTCCACCATCACAAACCCACTCCTGACCCCTGGCTCACCCACATATCCCGGGGTCCCACAGGCTGTGGACATGATCCCGTTCTGCTCCATCTTCGACAAGCCGAAATCCGTGATCATGATCTTGGAGTTCTCCTCGGGGGTCAGGTACAGGAGGTTCTCAGGCTGTGAACACGGAGAGGTGGTCAGAGGGTGGAATTGGTGGTAGGGAAATGGCAGGAGAGAGCAGGTGAGGCTGCCAGCTCCCTGGGGACAGGGACAGGGACAGGGACAGGGACAGGGACGGAGCTCACCTTGAGGTCCCTGTGCACGATGCCATTTTCATGGAGGTATTTCACGGCTGTCAGCACCTGGTGGATCACCAGGCTGGCATCTTTCTCTGTGTAAACACCCCGTTCCAGGATCCTGTCAAACAGCTCTCCCCCAGACACCCTGCAGAAAGGGCAGCTTAGACAGAAAGGGACTGCAAAAATCATGAACAGAGCTCGTGGTGCTTTGCTGTTAGGTCAGCTGAGTTTTGGTGCTTCTGCAGCAGAACCATTCCTCGGGCAGCAGCTCTTGGGAGGCTCCTGGGGCAGTTTCAGGCTGCCGGTGAGGATTGCTGCTGAACGTGGGGAATTTGGGTGAGGCTGTGAGGTAAATCCTGGTAGGACTGAGCTGCAGCTGTCCAGCCCTGCCTCAGGCTCCACTGCAGGAGTGGATTTAGGGTTTTGCTCCTTGACAAGATCTGCAGTTAAGCAGCAGCAGTCGGGTGCTCAGAGCACTTTCTCTGCTGCTGACACGGTGCCCATTCCATTTCTAGAAACCCTGCGTGGCACAGCTTTAATTAGAAATACTTCTGTCTCTGCCCTGCGAAACTGCGAGGAATTCATTTGCATAAATAGATCCAAATCGCGGTTTGGAAAGTTGCTGTTAAAACAGGATGGGCCGAGGCAGCAGGAGGAGTGTCCAGGTTGGTTCTAAACTCTGCACTGAGGTGTTTGAGCGGACCCTGGGAGGGGCTGTGGGCTGTGGGTGCTGAAATCCCACCCATCACCCTGTCCTGCCCCTGCGGCCCCAAAGAAATGGCTCTGTGATACTCACAGCTGCATGACCAGGTAGAAGTGGGTTGTGCTCTCATAAATATCTTCCAAAGTCACGATGTTTTCGTGCTTTATTCTGCAAAGGGAAATGCGGGTCACAAACAAAACCTGCTCAGGACAGAAGTGGCTTCTGAAGTGGAAAACTCGACAGTCACCCTGCTGTAATCCAATTCACTGGGGTGTTCTGGGGCTGTTCTCCCTTCCCCTGCCCATTCCTTCTGGAGCACCAGGCACCACCAAACCCTTTGTTTTAAAGTAGTGCTCCCTGGACTGTCACACTCACTTTTTCAGCACTGCTATTTCATTCTCCAAGCTGCTGTCCCTGGTGAGAGGAGACTTCTTGATGCATTTCAGAGCAAAGAGCTTGCCGGTGCTTTTCTGCTTCA
Source organism: Grantiella picta (assembly GCA_013397955.1). Taxonomy (NCBI): domain Eukaryota; kingdom Metazoa; phylum Chordata; class Aves; order Passeriformes; family Meliphagidae; genus Grantiella; species Grantiella picta. The sequence continues at coordinate 457,733 of VZRM01005313.1, read as the reverse complement.
CCAGGAAAACTTCGGAGAAGGCACCTCTGCAGGGAGGGGCAGAAGGTGTATTTCAGTGGGAAATGGGAACTGGGAGGGATTTGCAGAGAGGGGAAACAGCAAGGGAAAACCACGTGGTGCTAGCTTGAATTTAAGTGGATTCTGAAGGTGGAACTCTAGACCTCCAGCAGCCCCAAAGTTAGGATATTCTAGGCAAGGTCATGCAATATAAATAAACCCCACCGTTTTCTCTGCAGAGAAAATGTCCTTTCTGCACAGCCCACGAGGGAGCTGCAGTTTGGCATCACCCAGCATCCTGCACCTCTCAAATCAAAACAACCTCAGTTCGTATTTTAATTCATTCTCTGATTGCTCTCCTCTCTGCTCCCTGTGTCCCTCAGTGACAAAGGGACAGTGCCTGTCCATCCCTGGCCAGGGCTCACCCTGAGCAGGTATTTATAGGATTTATAACCTGCCCAAAGCCCCAAGCCTGTTACAGCTTTGTCCTGGGGAGCTGAGCACATGGCTCGGGGCAGTGACAGTGCACACTGTGCCAGGCCAGTCCTCACTAATCCTCATCAAACCAGCAACACATCCATTGGGGGCCATTAAATGGAACTTGCTGGGAGTCTGCAAAGCCCTGCAGGGAGCTGAGGGAGAAAAGACAGTGCTGTGCACCCTGGGGGAAATGATACGTTTTGAGGAGGTTTTAGGTCCCAGATATTCATTTCAGTCCTTCAGAGAGCTGAAGCGATGCATGTGGGGAAAAAAAATCCCAATTTCTAATGCAAATTTTTCCTATTGAAGCACTCAGTTCTGGCAATATTGCCCATTCAAGCCCCAGGCTTGAATTTGCCCAATTCTGTCTCATTTCAGCTCCATTCCCGGAGTATTGTGACGTTTCATTCCTTGTGAATTCAACATTTCCTTGTTAATACTAATAGGACATGAACAACCTACAAATCAGCTGCTGGGGCATCTGTTCTAAATCCCTGTCCCAAACTGTTTATAATAATTATGCCCCTTATTAAAAATGATCCATCAACAAGTGGGCTAGGAGACAACAAAGCTTTTTCTAACCTCATTCCTTTAGCAAAAGCTGCTGGTAATTTATTAATTTTTGAGGCTGACAAGGCACACAATTTGGAGTAGCTGCTTCTTTGGGAGCTTTGTCGTGGGCTCGGAAGTCACAGAAAATTTGTCCATGCCAGAAGTTGCTGGTGGAGGTAATTCAATTCCTCCTCCACCACCTTGGCAATGTTTTGTTGTCTCATCTCCATGAATAGGCAAATTAAGCTGTTAACGCACAGGGAGAGGATTGTACAACTCCAACATCCTTGTTTTTGTTTCATTCCCTGACTGAGTCAGGGTTCCTGAGCTAAATATACAACTTGTTATCGTAATTCCTCTGCCTGCGCCATGCCCTGACCTTGCAGCAGCAGGAGCAGGCATGAATGGAGGGAAACCTTCTTCCCCAGGGCTCCAGAGGGTTAGAGGGATGGAGGGAAGGGCAGAGGGGATTTGGGGCTGTTTGGGGAGAGAGCCAGCAACCAGAGCAGCATCCCTGGGCACCTCTCACCTGTTCCCCTGTCCCAGGGGCAGCCTTGGGACAGTGGCCAGGGCCAGGAGGGGCTGGGGAGCCCTGGAGAGCTCTGGAGAGCTTTGGGGAGCTTTGGGGAGCTCTGGGGAGTTCTGGGGAGCCCTGCAGAGCTTTGAGGAGCTTTGGGGAGCTCTGGGAAGCTCTGGAGAGCTTTGGGGAGCTTTGGGGAGCTCTGGGGAGGTTTGGGGAGCCCTGGAGAGCTCCGGGGAGCCCTGGGGAGATCTGGAGAGCTCTGGGGAGCTTTGGGGAGCTCTGGAGAGATCTGGAGAGCTTTGGGGAGCTCTGGAGAGCCCTGAGGGCAGCACAGTACTCACGATCCCAGCGCCTCCATGAAAATGAAGGTTTTCCGGATGTTGCTGGTCTGCTTCTTCCAGGAGCTGCTGTCATCCTCTTCCTTGCACCCCATCTCCTCCAGACTGGAAGCAGGGAATGCTGTGAGGAGGAGGAGGAGGAGGAGGAGATGTGACTGACATGGTTTGTGTTTGCAGGAAGCCATGAGCTCCCCAGGCAGAATCAGAATTAGAGCTGGCCAAGGGCTGGGAGGTGGGAGATGTTCTGTAAACCACTCAGCACTCAAAATGAGATCAGCTCTGAGGACCGGAGGAACACTGGAAGGTGAGAAAGGAACCTGGAGATGGGGGAAAAATTGATATAAAAGTGACCCTGGGCAGCAGTGGCAGGGGGAACATCCTTGGGAGTGTGGAACATCATCCCTGGGAGTGTGGAACTTCTTCTTCCCAGAGCAGGAAAGCTCCCAAAGGCTGTGGGACACAGCTGGACCTTCAGAAGACAAAGCAAACCTTCCGTGGATATTATTTATCCATTTGGAAAAGGCAGAGAAAAAGCTGAAAGGTCTTTTTTCATGAGAGACAGCTGAGATATTGGATTCCTCCTGAACCTACTTTATCTCCTTAATTAGCACGTTTGCAGGGTTTTCAGCTCCTTGACACAATTTTTAAAGGTTAATTTAACGTTATTGAAAGCAGAATTGACTCAATTGTAAACAGTTGAAGGCTTCAGTCTATAAAATCACCAAAGGCCTCATGAACTTGACCTTTATTTACCTCCTGGATTCTGATGCCTGTGTAACTCTGAGAAATACAGACAAACAGCCTTATCTTTCTGTTTGAAATCAGTGAAGGCCAAAAGTCTTCAAAATGCTGATCAATCAGTAGAAACATTTCTGCCAATTATTCTGAGCCCCTAAACGATGTTTTCCTTGCTGTCATCCACCCATCCCAAACCTACAGATCTGGAATGTGGCAAAAAGAGAATTTGCTGGCAGAGACATTCAGCTGGGGATGGCAGGTGAGTTTTCTCCAAATAAATATGAGCTGGGCTGGCAGTGTGGTGCTGAGTGACAGGGAGAATTGACAGGAGCTCTCCATCTCTGTCCCAGGCTGCTGTCAACCAGAGTTTGAGGTGAAAAAAGACAAAAAAACCAAGTAGGTCAGCCTGGCCCTGGGGACAAGTGGCATTTTGGGCTCCTGTGCTGAAGCACATCCTGGTGGGGATTAGCTCTGTGGGGCAGCCTGAGAGGGACAGAGGGACTCAGGGCAGAGCAAACCCTGCTGGGCTGGGCAGAGGTGACAATCCCCACTGTGGATGGTGACAGCACAGTGCTGTACACTCAGTTCTGGCAATATTGCCCATTCAAGCCCCAGGCTTGAATTTGCCCAATTCTGTCTCATTTCAGCTCCATTCCCGGAGTATTGTGATGTTTCATTCCTTGTGAATTCACCCTCTCCTTGTTTCACAGTGGGTTTTGCTCCTGGAGGAAGGTAATACTGTGTTTTCTGCAGTCTCCTGTGAATCATCTGCTTCTCTCACAGTCCCTGCTGCTGTCACTCGCTGCTTGTGTGGCACTGGGAGCTGGGGACAGGCTGGATGAGCAGCTCTCACTCCCTACACGTGGATCTCATTTCCTGCTGTCTCAGTTTTCCTGTGCCATCAGCAGTGAGTCCTTTCCTGCCTCCCCTTGCTTCTCTGTGAGGAAAGGGGGGGGAAATGGTGCTGTTTTGGGAGCAAAATAATGGGATGTTTGAGTTCCTGAGATGTGAAGCTGCACAGGGCAGGGGGTGGAAGGGAATGATCTCTGAGGTTCCTTCCAACCCAAACCATCCTGTGATTCCATATCTGCTCAGGTGATGAGCACTTCCCCACTTTCCCCATGTTGGATCCCATCCTTTTCCTGTCCTGTGACAAGGGGAGGTGTTTGCCAGGGTTTGGTGCAGGACAGCAGCCACGATGATGGGATCAGGAGAATGGGAATTCCCTGATTCTCTGGGAACTCACCCTTGTCTCTCCTTGTGGTTAAGTCACCTGTTGCACTTCACAGCACTTGGTGAGAATGCAATGTTTGAGGTATTTTTGTTGTCTGTCTTTTGTTATTTATTCAAGCTCTGGTGCAACAATCACAGAATCCCAGAGTGGTTTGGGTTGGGAGGACCTCAAAGTCCATCCCATCCCACCCCTGCCATGGCAGGGACACCTTCCACTGTCCCAGGTGTCCCCAGGCCCTAGTGTCCAATCTAGCCTTGGACACTTCCAGGGATCCAGGGGCAGCCGCAGCTTCTCTGGGCACCCCGTGCCCTGTGCAGTGCCCTCCCCTTGCCCACTGCACACACAGGGTTTCTGGATGGACTCACCCAGCTGGAGAAACTTCCCACAGGAGTTAAACCACGGCAGAAGTTGGGCAAACAGACTTTGTGCTCAGACTGGCAGCTTTTCCTGCCCTGGGATGTGTCCTGTCTGTGCTTCCACCCCTCTCCTGCCCTCCTTGCCCTGCCAGCTCCATCCTGGTCCCTCCAGGTGTGTCTAGGGACACATCCCAGCCCTGGCAGTGGATGCACACAGAGGCACCCAATGGAGAGCTGGGATACACAGGATTTTAACCCTGACCCAAACCAGGGCTGATCCTGATCCTGATCTTAACCCTGACCCAAAGCAGGGCTGTGCTGCCCTTCTCCCTGCTCACCTCTGGGCAGTGCAAGCACACCAGAGTGCTAAGGTTGCATAATGAGATTGAAAAGCTCATTAACTAATGCAGGTGAGGACCTTTGGAGCTGCAAATGAAGTGCATAACATGGCTTTAATTTGTTGAGCTTCCCTCTTCCCCATCATAACACAGCAACATGCAGGGCTTCAATCGAGTTTATAGTCTAGATCTGAAATAATAAACAGTTTGGATATTAATGTCTGATCTTTGGGCTCTTCTACAGCCTGAGCCAACAAGCTGCTCTGCTCTGTCTGATCCAGCCTGACACTGCTCGGAGTGCAAGGGATGTTTGGATGACCTTGCTGAAATATTTCCTGAGGAAATTTGTTCTGCTTCCATATCCCAGAGCAACGAATCCGTCTGCAGGCAGACCCTGCTTCTGAATGGATGCACTGCATTAGCAGAATGATTGTAAGTCATGATTAATGCTCTCGTGACAAACTTCCCTGTGCAGGGGGAGCAGACATGCAGCTTGCAGGAGGTTGCCTTTGGAATTGGAAGTTTGAAGGGAAAAAGGGAGAATACAAACTCAAAGGGCTTTGATTTTTAAAAAAAATCCAGCGAAGCAAGCAGATCTGCATGTGAATGAATGAATGAATGAATGGAGTGGCAGGGCAGGCTCTGTGTTCAGGGACAAAAGAACAAGAAATTGAAACCACGAGCTCGCCATTAAAAACAAACCCACGTCAAACCTCTCGTATTTCCCCCAAATGCCATCCCTTCCAAAGCAACCTGGGGAACACTTGCAAAAATCTCCATTTTCATTACAAATACCCTAGATTACCTAAAATACTTTAGAAGTAAAATGTCAGAGACAGCTTTCTATGAAATTGCTAAATATAACACGAGAGCTGGAGGATACTACGGACGGGAAATCCTTCGGTATTTGCCTGTCAGAGGATAAAATTCATTTTAAAGAAAAGCAGGTGAGCAGGGATTCTGAGCAGGTGAACGGGAAAAGCAAATGGCTCGCAAGGAAAGAATATTTTGCTTACCCAAGTCAGTCCAGACAAAGCAACTCCTGTTGGCTGCTCCCGCTCAGCTCCGAGTCTGCGGGGATCAGAGCTCTGCGAGGAGGAGGAGGAGGAGGAGGAGGAGATGGAGCCCCGAGGTGGGGAGCAGGGAGGAAGCACGGGGAGGATGCAGAGGAGCTGGGGATCCCAGCGATGCCAGCAGGCTCAGCTCTGCTGGAGGAACAGAGCAGAGCAGCTCCTCACACTGCCCAGTCTGCTCCCGAAACATCCCCAGGTGCAGCGCAAAGAGGATTTGCCTTCATCACACAAATGACTCCTCGGGGTGTGGAAATCTCCCCGTTTTCCTTGGGATGGTGCTGGGAGCTCTGTGGGACAGGGCTGGGCAGAGATTCCCACCAGGAGCCCCAGCACTGGGAAAGGGATGCTCCTCACCATTTGGAAATGGCACAAACCCCTGGAGAGCAATCACGGAGCACAGGTTGATCTCCATCCCCGGAATCTGGGGCTATTTTACCCCACACAATGGCTCTATTTTGACTTTCAAAACCTCCCTGCGCGTGCCTGCCCAAGCACAGCACATATGAATAGAAATATTAATAATTCTTTGAGTCTTTTCCATAGCGTGGGATTTTTAGAGCTGGCAATAACAACTTTACTGACTGCATTCTCAGTTGATTTACACTGCCATCTAGAATAATGCATGGAAAAAGTCCATATCATTGTGAAGTTTAGTTTTGTATCAGGAATAAATCAGCTCTGAGGCAATACTTGAAAAATCACATTCTTTTTCTTACTCTATTTTCCCTCAGCAGCTTGGTTCCAAGGCAAAGGCTCTTTGGTGTTGTTCCTTTCTTTGCTGGCCAGGATTCATCCCTTTGAACTCCATGGGGATTTTGGGTATGTAGGATTGAACAAGCAGGTTTCCTTTAGTGCAAGGATTTGGTGGAATTTGCATTGATTTTACCTTGAAAGTCACTGTAAAGTCTCACCTGTGGAGTGAGGGGGAGACAATCCCACTGCTCAGGGGGACAGCACAGTCAGAGTGAGCTGAGGGGCTTTCTTAGGGGGGTTATTAGTGGGGTTTATTGGGGTGATTGGTTTATTAGGGTGATTTATTAGTGGGGTTTATCAGTAGGGTTGATCAGCCATCCTGGGATGGCTTTGCAGGAGCTCAGGGCCGAGGTGAGGAGAGCAAGAGGGCAGCAGTGCCATTCTGCAGCCCCTGGAGGTGGCTGTGACAAACAGCTCTGCCTGCCCACGCCTCGTCCTGCTCTTGCTGTAAAGTATGAAAGCAGAGAAAAAGCTGAAAGGTCTTTTTTCAAATCCACAAACCCACAGAAAGAGCCTGACTGCAGCAGGGCGGCACTGGGGACAGCCAGCAGTTGGAGTAGGAAGAAATATTCCTGGAAAAAAAAGGAAGAAGAGCTCTTCAGCTGAAATGTTCCCACATCGCCAGAGTTCAGAGCTTGGCCTTCGGAAACACTGAGAGGAAAACACCAACAACCTGCAGGAGTGCGAGAGAAGAGCTCCCTGGAGTGTTTGCTGAGCAGCAATCGATGGAGATGGTGGCTCCTGACCTTGCCTGCTGCAAATCTGGGACAGCAGTGATTCAGTTCAGGGACTTGAGCCGAGCTCTCCGAGCGAAAATAGCAGTTGTGAACCAAAGGCACAGGGAGCAGGGATGGATCTGAGGGTGTGAATCAGTGAGGAGGTGTGAGGGGAACAAAACAGCACTGCAGCTCCTCTGCACCATCACCCCAGCTCTGGGAGGAGCACCTGGAACACTCCCGGGAGGTTTGACAAAGAGTGAGAGCAGAAAATATCTCCTGAATGTTATAAAAAAGATGGAGAGTGGCTTTTTTACAGGGAGAGCCAGTGAGAGGGTAAGGAGGAGGGGTTTTAAGCTAAAAGAGGGAAAGTTTAGAGTGGATTTTGGGAGGGAACTGCTCCCAAAGGAGGGAGGGGAGGGTGTGAGGCTCTGGCACAGAGTGCCCAGAGAAGCTGTGGTGCCCCTGCATCCCTGGAAGTGTCCCGGGCCAGGCTGGAACAACCTGAGATAATGGAAGGTGTCTCTGCCCATGGCAGGGAGATTGGAAATAGATGATCCTCAATGTCCTTTCCCACCCAACCGCTGTGTGAGAGGTGAGCAGAGCCCTTTGGGCCCCGCAGGACCTCTGTGCTTGGGGGTTTCAAGCAGAGGATTGGCAGTCAGCACATCCTGACTGAACACAAACTCACAAAGCAAACACAGAACCAGTGCTGGCACCTCTGGGTTCCCAGGAGCCTCAGCCAGGGGTGCAATCCTTGGGTGTGGCAATCCCAGGTGGCACTTGGGGACATGGGCTGTCAGTGGCAGTGCTGGGTGAATCGTTGTACTCTCTGTTCCTTTTCCAACCTACACCATTCCATGATTCCCCGGCAGGGCTGGGAGAGCCTCTGCTCAGCTGGAGCATCCCAGGAGCTCCGGCTTGGTGCCAGCAGAGAGCACTGCAGCACAGCCAATGGAACCCCATGGCCTCTGGAGCCAAAGCAAACAACTGGGGAAAAGTCCTGATTTAAAGAAAAGCCATAAAAATATGAGCGGGGATTTTGAACATTAGCCAGGGGAAGGTGTTTTGTAGATGAACTCATTGCAATAATGAACATTTTGATAATATATAATTCTCAGTCTAGGAGCATGATTTGCTTTTCTTTGCTGCCTCAGAACAGGGGCTGTGTAAAGCAGGGAGACTCCTTCCTTTCTGGCAGCATTGGGAATGACCTGAGGTGGGAATTGCATGTTCTCCTTAACCTAGGAATTATGGTCCTGGAAACAACATGGCAACCACGCTCTTAAAAATGGTAAAGAATCCTGTAATTAGCTCCTTATGAGCATTACAGTTAATTACCCTGCTCAGTGGCACATTTACTGCACAGCTTCATTATCTGTCCCTCAACAATTCCAAACATCTCTTGTATCTCCAGCATTTCCGTAGAAAACTGCCTTTCTGGGACACATCCCAACCCACCATCCCAAAATTTCCCATCATCCCATGATGTCACAGTCAGACTTTGGGGGTTTGGAGCTTCATTTCTCCAGCTTGAGCCACATGTGGTCTGAGAATCCACACGAGGAGTGGCTGATTGTGCATCCTTGGCCATCCTGGATCAACTTCCAGCCTCGCATTCCCAATCCACACAGTCCTGCCCTGCAGAGCCTCTCCTCTGCTGACAGTTCATTCCCAGAGTTGACTAAGAGGAAGCCAATTAGAAACCTGAAAGGGCCTTTCATTAGCCTTTTGAGAAATGAAACACTAATTACACAGGTTTGAATAGATGTTTACTCGAGGGGTTAATTATGCACCCATAAGGAGCAAAACTTCGTTTTGTGCATCTGGGGAGGCTCAGGGAATGGTGGTGGCTGTGGTGCCTGGGAAGCCCTGGGAAGTTCATCCTCTCCAAGCCCTGCTGATCCTGGAGAACACATTTAAAAAAGGCAACAGGAGCAGTAAAATTCAGAATTTCCACAACCATTCCATTTACACCTTGTGATGGCTGCTAAGCCCCAAACCTATTAAGGCATTCCCAGTAAAAGTAATCTTTCAGGATGCTGAAATCTGCCTGAAAGCCTTTTCCAGGAGCAATTTTTCTTTGTCTGCTTATTACTGTGTGCAGTAAATAATCAAGGAGATAACTGCACTGTAGAATTTAGTTTGGGGAAGAATCCAATTACATTCTTCTGGGCTTGTCTCACACAGGATTATGCGTGTTTCAGCTCAGATTTTTTCCTCCCGGGCCACGTTGCAGCTTTAAATCACTTTTTCTATTTTATCTGTGATTACAGGCTTAAGAACACGAGGAAAAAAAAAACCTCCTGTAAGTGATAGGCCAACACTATCTTCATCTGTGGTGTTTCACAGCAGGTTTTAAGGAATTTGGGACAATGAGGAGCCCTCCTTCCTGGGGAAGAGGAGCAGGCAGGACACGATGGCTTCTTTCTGCAGGAGTGTTTGTTTTGCTTTCCGAGTGATGACAAGCGAGGAAACAAGAGCTGAATTTCACATCTGCTCCAAAGACTCCTCTTACTCTCTGCAAGTAGCCAAAACATATCAGGAGTTGGGAAGACAACACGTCTGAGGGATTTGTGCTTTTTTTTCCTCAGCTTGCGGAGAAGTGGAAGCGAGATGACAAAACATTTCACGAGCAGTCAGAGTCCATCTCCCGGCGTGTGGGAGTGCTGAGGAGCGCAGGAGCTGCCTGACTTTGGGAACTGCACTGCAGGAGCCCTGAAAGGAGCTCTGGAATGTCATCCTCATGTCCCTGGTGAGCAGCAGCACCTGGCAGTGACCACTGCACCCACCCAGGGCACGGCCAGGGGGATGGAGGAGAGCAAGGAGAGCTCAGAGCATCTCCCAGCATCTGCAGGGAGCTCAGGAATCCTTCCCCGTGAGGGTGAGGCCCTGGGAAAAGCTGCCCAGAGCAGCTGTGGCTGCCCCTGGATCCCTGGCAGTGTCCAAGGCCAGGCTGGACAGGGCTTGAAGCAACCTGGGATGGTGGAAAGTGTCCCTGGAATGGGAAGAGGTTCCCGTTCCCTATCCCCCTTCCCACCCAAACCACTCTGGGGTTCCATGACAGACGAACAGAGACCCCGAAGTTCAGTGCTGCAGTTGTGCTCTCAGCCCTTTGCCAAGGGCTCTTCATTTAAGACCACAATTATGACAAACCAATAGGAATTACTGACACCCAAAGCACGAAAGCTCCAGCCTCAGGTCAGTTTGCAGAATATTTCTTCCCTGAACAGAGGTTTTGCCACAGAATGGCTTTTGGGAGAATCCAGGAGGGTTTGGGATTTCAAACCCCAAGGGAATGGGATTTCAGCCCTGCCTGCTGTGGGGACAGAGCAGAGCCTGGGCTGTCACTGTGCTCCTCCCCAGCCCCCTGTGCAGCACATCCTGCCATGAAATCCTGTTTATCAGCAAAAGTTCATTGGAACAGAATTAATCCTGGAGGCTCGGTGTTTGTTTGCTTCTCTCCCAGCGCTGCACAAACCCACACTTGCTCTTCCCCTCGGGAAAGACGAATTAAAGGAGAAGGAAGAGAAAATCAGACCATTTTCCTGAGGCCACAGAATTTCTCAGATATCCATTTCAAGGTGTTTATTGCAGCCTTTCATCCTCTTTCCCCGACTGTTGAGGCTGAATTCCCTGCCTGGCAACAGATGGGATACCAATTTATTTTTAGCAATTTGTTTGCTTTGATGGAACCCTTAAACACCACCCTGCTCTTAAAGTCCTGGAGTCACCTCGGGGGCTGACAAGGTAGGCTGAACTCTGCAGGAGGAAATTCAGGAGAGGAACTCCTTGTGGTGAGGAGCCATCCCAGCTCCAGGAGAAGAGTTTTTGGTGTCTCACCCAGGGGCAATGAGAAATCCAACCCCCTCGGTCTGAGCTCTCCATAAATCCCACAGAAATCATGGAAATGCCCCAAATGCCTCAAGACAGTGACATCACCCCTGTCTGCACACAGTTTGTTCAATTCTTTACTAAAATAATCCTTTTAGGCACAGAGAGCTGCTTTAGACCCCTCCTTTTGTCCCCCACCAATGGCTTTTAATAATTAAGTGTAATGGGGGAGCTTTGATTGGATTCCTCACTCAGATGGTTAATTAGGTATTTCTAAATAAGTTACAAAATGTGTTCCTTTGGATTCAATTCCTTTTGCTTTATCCAAACTAAAATGCACTGCTCTCCAGAGAGTTCTTGTTTGAGAATTGACTGAAGATAATTATTTCAGATAATTAAGATCACTGAGCAAAGTAATTTAATTTTCCTCCCTGCCTCTCCCTCCCTCCAAGAAACGTAAATGTCTGTGGAACATCTGATCGATAAGAGAAACTTTCCAAAGGTTAAGTTGGCCAAGTGTGTTGTTAGGCTGGGAGAGATCAGCATGGAGTGAAACCCAGTAGAGATGTTTGGAAAAGTACTGAAATTTCCAACTGAATTATTCTCCCCCTGCCAAGACTTTTTCTGAGTTTGTTTTTTGGTTCGCTAAGGGTTTTTTCGGGTTTTTTATTCTTCATCTTGGCCAAGGGCGGAGCAGGGACAAAGATCTGAAGCTCTATGGCCAAATGATTTTATTGAAATCATGAATTCATTGAAATCATGAAGGAGATGCAGCAAAGCCTGTGCTGGGCAGCAGCAGGGAAATGGAACTTGGAGCTGGTGGAGGCCTGGATAAGCAGCTGAGAAAATGTATTTGAGAGTTTTATTTTCCTTTTCTTTCTTGTTTTCTTTCTTGTTTTCTTGCTTTTTCATTTTCTCTGAACACCTGGTTGCTGCACAGCTAGAAGGGGGTTAGGGAAGTCTGAAATCTGCATTCCCAGTGTCCCAAGGTGTTCATGCAGGGAGTTGGTGATGTTCACACAGACAAAAAGCATCTTTTCCATTCTCTGAATCTGTGGTTCTCCAGCTGCAAGTGGAGAAAGTGCTCAGCCTCTGATCAGAGCAGTGTCTGGGTGCAGACCAGCAAAAAATAGCAGTGCTGAGTCTTAAGCAGCTTTGAGGATTTCAATTTGACTCAGTCCTGTACGCTGGGCTGTGCCTTCAGCTCAGCCCTCACCTCCAGCAGGGTCACACCTTGCTGACCTGAGGATGCTGCTGGGGAGCTCAGGGTGCAGCTCTGCTGAGCTGGGCGAGCTCTGGGCAGCAGAAATGTCTCAGAGCTCACAAACCTCGCAGGGCAGTGAGCCAGAGGCTGAACCATGGGCTCTGTCCCTGTGAAATCCTCTCAAAGCCCCTGCAGCTCCGGGAAGGCAGAATCCTGGGTTCACCTGGCACTGCTGTGGCTTCTCTGCTCTTCCTGAAGTCACTGCTGCTTTCTGGGCTGTTTGTAACTCGAGGCACACTGGGGAGCAGCAGGAGCTCTGGGCTGTGGATTTTGGAAGGGTCAGTGCTGGTCAGTGCTCCAGGCTCTCCTGAGGGGCTGCAGGGTGTTTGGGAACAGTTCCTGCTTCCCACAGCACCAACCCGGCATTCCCCAAAGCTGAACATTGGTTTTTTAGCCCAAATCTCCTGCTAATGGCTGCACACTTTTATTCCAGCTTCCTGTGGTGTGTTCCTTATAGTTTCTGTTTTACAAGGGCCACTCAGCAAAAGCACAAACACTTCAGTGCCCTGGCAGTGCTGGGCTTTGAAGCTGCTGGGGAGGTGAATACCAAAGATCTGCTGTCTTAATTAGTACAAGAGGTTACAGAGCTGTTAATACCTGATCTTGCAGGGCTGACAGGAAGGATGAAAGGTTGTGGAATCAGATGCCTGCAAAGCAGAGGGTTCTGGATGCTGTGGGGTTTTTTCCCTGAGCTCACACTGGCAGATTGTGGCTTCACTTTGTTGGCTGAAGAGCTCTTTGGGGCTGAGCTGTGCTTGGGACAGGGCTGGGAGCTGCCAGGAGGGTTTGGATTCACCCAGCTCTGCAGGCAGGGGGTTCTGCCTGCATCTCTCAGGGTATCTGTGTGTGACAAGTGACGCTCAGCCTGGCTCAAGGTGGCAAAAATCTTGCAGCAATTAATTAACTTATTGTATTTGATGATGTTTGCTGTGCCTCCTTGGCACCCAGAGGATCTCAGCTCTTTGATCCGGAGGGTGTGATTTATTGGGCAATTACACATCTCCACACCATCAGTCATGCTGGGAAGAGGTGCTGTGATCTCATCAGTCTGGGGAAACGTGACATGGAAGGACTTTTATCAAATGGAAGGGGGGCTGATGGATGGAGGAGTCAGGGAAGTATTGATTCAAGCCAATATATTATTTTCTACATTAATATTGTGCAGACAGTGGCAGATAGAGACCCTGCACTGGTGCTGGTGTTCCCTCCACGATGAAGAATTGCCCTTCTGTGCAGTTCCATTGGGATGAGGGATGATGTTTCGGGACGTTCAATGAGTTCTAAGGGAAATGTTTGTTCTTTAATTATGTGAAAAACCAGGCAAAACGCACAATTGTTTTTCTTGTGCTGTCAGGAAGAAACAATGTGAGGGGAATCCTCTTGGGAATGTGGCCTGGGAGAGCAGCTCCCTGTGTGTGCTGCTGTGTTTTGAGGCTGCCTCAGGAGCTGTGTTTTCTAGGGTGGGTGTGGGGTTTTTGGGGTCCCTCTGAGTGAAGGAGGTCAGCCTGGGGCTGTTCTGTCTTTGCAGGAGCTGCCCTGAGTTCCTGCAGGGGCATTAAGAGGAGCTCATGGCACCACTTGTAGATCAACATCCCTGCAGATCTTGGTGGAAAGGTGAGATCAGAAGATTTTTAATGGTTTGGTTCAGTCCTGGTGCCTATCCTGACCCAGAACAGGCATTCCAGGACATGGATTCTCCTTCCATCATTGTTTCCTGTAATTCCAAGGTCATCCCTGGGAGTTTGGCAGAGGCTTTGCTGTGTGACTGATGTGTCCCCCCTGCTCTGTTCTGCCCTGCAATCCTGGATTTATGAACGTAGCACACAGTTCTGCCCATATTCATCAGCACCAGATGGTGATAAGAAGGACTTGTGGTTTAAAAATTACCATCCTCCTTCTCCTCCCTGGCCCCCACCAGCAAAGCAAGGCAGGGAATTAATCTCAAACTCAAAGTCTTTGGTTCTTGGCTGGCTGGGAGGTGTTAGGAGATAACCAGGAATGAGACTGAGCTGAGAGCCCTTGGCTTGTGCTGGGTGATGAAAAGGTGAAGCTCCTGCAGCTTTTTGGGGTTGGTTGGGCTCAGGCTGCTTTGTCCAAACAGGGAAGATTTTCACCCGAGTTGGTGTCAGAAGGACGGAGGGTGAGTCTGAGCTGTTAAAATGAAAAATAAAGGAGGTTTTCTGGGGCAAATTTCGCCCATTTGGGGACAGGCTGGGGATGGCAGCAGGAGGATCCCAGTCTGATTGTCCCTGCAGGTCCCCCAGCCCAGTCCTGCTCTGCATGGCTGTGTTTTTCCAGACTCCCACTGGAGGTCACTGGAACATTGTTTACCATTGTCCCTTAGAACAAAGGAGCTGCAGAACTGACGCTTCGCAAAACTAATGTTTGAAATTTTCGGAGATTTTTATCAGTTTCACATATGAAAATAAATCTCCAAATTGCTCATAATCCCTGTGTGTAATGGGTATTTTATAAACACTTCTTATGCCCCGAGGAGACATCAACAGAGGCTTTATTTTACAAAAAGTGTGACTCAACTGCCAGGAATTTTGAGCAAAGCTCCTCTAATGGGTTCTCTGCGGCCCAGCTCTCTTTGTCATACCCTGATGGATGTGTCAGAAGTTTTAAAACACACCTGAAGCCATTCCGCGGTACCAGCAGGAAACCTGAAAGTTGCCATTGCCAATCACAGCATCGCATTTGTGTTGTTAAAAATGCTGGGGAGAGAATGAGCAGCTCGAGTTCTGCAAAGGTTGTTTTATTAAAATTAGTCCAGATCGTGGAAACAAAATTTATCTTTTTTTTTCCTTCCCCTTTTCTTTCCCTCTGTCCTGGTGCAGGCAGCTGTCCCTGCCCACTCCGATTTTTGGGAAATCAGAACCAGCCCTGCCAGGCACGAGCAGCACTCATGATCAACCAACAGGAGCTAATTATCAGTATTAAGAAAAGTTTGGCAACTCGTCACGGGCTCATCAATGCAAACCAAAGCTGCTTCTCAACCCGTCTATCAAAGCACAGTTGCTGTTAATGATAGACTGAATAATAATTAGTATTAACTGAAAGGATCCCTTTCTATTTCCCAGTGATATTTAAAGCCAAGCAACAGACTCCTGGCTTTGGGTGAGATCCAGTTTCAATATAGCTCTGGGATTTATAGTTCAGGCTTTAAATGTAAAGCGAATTTGTGGAATGTCTCAGCTTATGGCAAACTGGGTGAGCAGACAGAGCAGAGCCTGGGCTCCCTGGGAAGTGTGGGAGGAGCTGGGGATTTCCATTTCAGATGTGGGTACTTCCTGGGAATGTGTTCCCACACACAGCTGATGGATGCTGCTGGAGCATTGCTCAAATCCATGCACACGGAAAGATCTCGGGATGCAGCACTGCTCTGACATTTTCATCTGAGAGTCACGATTTCCTGGAATCATAGATCAGAGTGGTTTGGGTTGGAAGGAACCTCAAAACTCATCTCATTCCACTCCTGCCTTGGTGGAATCTCATCTGCATCTCATTCCACCCCAGCTTGCTCCCAGCCCTGGCCAAGCTGCCCTGCAGGAGGTTTGCAGGAGCCTGGTGGGGCTGGAAGTTTCCCAGCAGTGCAGAAATGCTGAAATGGCTCTGCTGGGCTGGCTGGAGGGTCTGTGTGAGGGGAAAGTCTCACTGGGGGCTCTCCAGATGCCCAGGAGCTGCCTGAGGGATCTGCCATGGGCTCCTCACAGAGAGAACCCTCGAGGGAGAGAGACTGCAGGAAAGCAGGGCTGGACTGTGTTGAGTCATTCTGCGAGCCCAAATAACCATTCTGAGCCCAACAATCATTCTGCGAGCCCAAATAACCATTCTGAGCCCAAAAATCACTCTCTGAGCCCCAATAACAGCTCCATCCCTGACTCCTGATGGATGCAGAGCTCAGCCCTGAGCCAGGGAGCTTTGATGAACGCAGAAAAATGCTGAGGAGCTCGGGTGGAATGAGGATGTCCTTGCCTGGGAGCTCTGGGCTGTGCTGGGCAATCCAGGCTGGATCTGTGTTCCCTTTGGGGTTTGTTCATCCCCGCAGGGCAGGAGATGCTGTTTGTGTGTTCAGCTCTACAGAAGAAGCTCTGCAGGGCTGCCCTCCTTGGGAGCTTTGGGCAAATGTTGGGGACGAAAATGGTGTCTTGGTGTGCCACAAATGTGCCCAAAATCATCCCTTTGTTTGTCCAAGGGGTTGAAAAGGGATTTGTCCGTCCTCGTGGGATGTGCAGGTGGCTGAGCCAGCCTGGTCTGCAGCAGAACTTCTGCTTCATTTCAAAGCTTATCCTTAAATGTTTGCTCGAAAGCCCTGGAGCCCCAAGAAAAGGAGATGCAAATAACTTGACTCTTTTCCCATGGAAGCAATTAAGGAACTGTGTTAATAAGAAATGAAGTTGTTTGTAAATTTTAATGGTTTAAAAGATGCCCCAGGGAAATCACAGACAAATAGGAGCTGTTTGGTGCAGACCCTTTCTAGCCAAGCTCCACCTCCGTGGTGGATGTGATCAATTAAAAATTATCAGGAGAAAATGACACACTCTTTTTAATTTAATGCCTTGGGCCAGGAGGATTTTCTAAAGTAATGATTCGGGCTAGGAGGGGAGCGTTGCTTTATTTCCTCCCCATTTAATCAAAAAATCCCCCCAAAGAGAAAAAGAAAAGCCCAAACCCAAAGCAACCACCAACAAACCCCAAAGATGACCCCATGAAAATGCCTGAATTTGTTTTTTCTTTAAACTCCCCAGGCCTGGAGTGGGATTGGTGAGGAATTCCTGGATTATTCCATGTGAGTCTGCAATCCCCAGCACGAGTGGAACATCTCTGACAGTTCCTCCCCACGCGCTGCTCCTGCGATTAGTGCAATTTGTTTCCCCTGGAATTCCTGTAAGGCTTGACAAGACACCAAAGTTCCAGAGAGTTACACAAAGGCCTCCTTTGCATATTAAAGACTCCGTGTTGTCACTTGACTAAATTTGGGAGAAGCATCCAGCGCTGTGAGTGTCATTAGAGCTGAGATGAATTCCAGGGCTCATTACGGGGTGCTGTGACAAAGAGGTGGAGGAAGGACTATAAAGTGCAGCATTGCCTTTTTTTTCCCAAAGCCTTGTCGAGGCTCATTTTCCCTCTTTTCCATCTCCAGCACTCTCAATCCCTTGATAATAAATGCAGCTCACATAGGAACAACCCCCCGGACTGATTTCTTTCCACTGCAAGAAGTGATTTAAAAGAAGACGAAAAAAGACATTGAATGTGTTCATTATTGATAATCTTAAAGATTTACTGCGGGCTTTCGGAAAAGCTGCTGCCTTAAAGCAAACTGCTTTTATCTCCTTTTTGTTTGCTTAGTTGGCTTTTGTGGGTTTTGTGTCTTTCCCTTCAGTAGCTCATGTAGGTAGAAGCTTGAATTATTATTTTTTTTCCTGAGGGGGAATTTACCAGCCCCTGCCAGCAGTGGGAAAGCTCGGTGGGAACTGCAGGAGGAGTTTTCTGGCTGCTGGAGTGCTGTGTGGGCTGCAGCAGACCTGCTTCGGGGGGCTGTGGCCACTGAGAGCAGCAGGTTTGCCCATTTTGGGGAAGATCAGCCTCGTGCTGGGATCTCTGGGGAGAGCTGGGATGTTATCCTGAGACACTGAGGTTCTTCAGAGCATCATCCAGGCTGCTCCAAACTGGCCTTGGACACTGCCAGGGATCCAGGAGCAGCCACAGCTTCTCTGGGAATTCTGCGCCAAGGCTCACCACCCTCCCAGCCAGGAATTCCTTCCTAAATTCTGCCTCTGTCAGTTGGAACTCATCGCTCCTTGTCCTGTCCCTGCAGTTCCTCATGAAGGATTCCTCTCCTCATTTCTTCTGTGGGCTTTTGGGATGTGAGAGCACAAACCTACAGGTCCATGAAATTGAGGGGTGTTAGAGTTCACTCAGTTCTGCTTTTGCTCTGATTTTTTGGGTTTTTTCCCCCTAAGCCCCTGGACTCAGTGTAGACTCACAATCACCTTTCCTGCCCCCTCTGCCTTCCCATCCTGCCATTCGCTCCTCAACCAAGAGATTTCCCGAAGGCCCTAAACTGTTATTTCATATTATTTCTCTCCCAGAGTTCACTCCACACAAAATACCAGAACACAGAGTATCAGAGAACTCTTTCTCAGTGTTCACAAAGCAAAGCCATGTGCTCCAACCCTGTCATCAGCTCAGAGGCGTTTAATAACATCATCCTTCACCAATCAGAATAATTAAACAGCCTCATTATTTTAAATATTCATTGAGTCCAGATTTCATGTTTGGCTTTCTTGGTCAATTTGGTTCCTGCTAATCTGGGGGAAGGAAAGAATGTTCTCTAGTGCTTAATTTGCATTAAAAACACTATAATTTGTAAGTAAATTGGAAAGCTTTTAAGTGAAGAGGGAACATCAGTGACTTGACAGTCAAAGCTCTCCTTTGTTTTTCAAGCACAATGTTCCAGAAAGATGCTCTTCCTTTCTTGGAATGACATGGCAGGGAGAATGAAGCCTTGTAATTGTTCATTAATCCGCGGTCATTAGGGGATTCGTGGAAGGAGGCACCAGAAATGAAAAACAAACCCAAAGCGGGAGATGTTTTACCAGAAAAGTGATTTTAAATTTCGGAAGCTGCAAGGGGACCAATTGTGAGGCTGGAGAGGTGGAGGGATGGTGCTGCCGCTCTCCAAAGTGTTTTCCAGAGGAAAGCCTCTCCCTGCCTGCCCCTGTGCTGAGCCTGGCTGGATCTGCCGTTTCTGGGATCCAAATGTTCTCCTTTCCACTTCTCCCAGCTGGGAAACATTTCCCTTCCTGAGCTGGGAAGGAGTGATGGCAACAACCTGACCATGGATGGTTGTGAGACGATGGAAAATCTCTCAGTGGGGCTAAACAGGAACTTTCCCACTTCTGTGACCAGCGTGGCACAAAGAACACAACTGAGCTGGTTTGGCTGTAAGAAACTTTTCTTACAACCTGCTTCTCAAAAACTCTGCTTTTCTTCCTTTTTTTGCAGTGTCTGATTATGTGGATTTTCCTTAAAGCCCCCATTTCTCTGCTGTAGTAAAGATGTTGCTTTCTTTGTTGCTTCCACCTCTTTATTTAGGAGGAGGAGGAGGGGAGAGGAGGGAGAAATGCAGCAGAGGAGCTGATTTCAATGCAAATCTATTGTTCGTAATTGCAGTTTTAAAATCTTCTCAACCTTCAGCTGAACAATGATAAAAGAATAATGGCTGTGAATTATTAGCTGTTCCACTTACCTTCAAAATAGTTCTTAACACTGTTGTGATACTTGGATATATTTATTATTGTACTACTTTTTCCTTTTTTAATGAGCTTGTGCTTCCTGTGGCCTTAATTTTCTTTTAGGACCTCAGCTCATTCTGCATCTGTATTTTTGTTAGGGTTGTATAGGGCTGAAATCAATTAAAAACCTCTTCCATGCTTCCCATGTAATTAGATCCATTTCCTCATTATTCTGTTTCTAGGCCTGCCTGGTTAAGGTGACAAATATTAATATAAAAATGGAGCAATGAAGTGAAATACGAGAGTTTTGCATGGCTCTGCTGTGGGTGTTCCTTCTGGCACTAAAATCCAAATTTCTTTCCCATACAGTGAGCACAAAGAGCAGCTGAACTGGGGCAGCATTTCACCCCTTTTGTGCAGCATTTTTCCCTCTTTGAGTGTTTTTTGCACAGAAATGGCCTCAGGTATTGGATATAGGGAATTAATCCCCAGGGATTCTCACCTTATGTATGCAAAAATCTGAGAGTCTGGATAAACTCTCAATGCAGAGGGAATTCTTCATTTTTATTCGATTTTATTTTTATTTTTTTAAGAAGCATTCAGAGATTTAAAGGCAGCCATGAAAATCTCTCAGAAGGAAAGGGAGAGATTTGAATTGCAGTAAATAATAACAGAAAGAGCTGAGGCTCCTAAATCTGCTTAAACCCCCCAAGCCTGAGGCTTTGCTTTCTCCCAGGCTCAGAGTTAAACACCTTTCCCTGCCAAGCGCAGGTGCTGAAGTGATGGTTGTGTTTATCCGCTGTGCCACCAGAATGGCAAATCGGGCTGGATCTGTTTGCACCTGTCCAAAGTGACAATTTATCACCCTAATTCCTAATGGATCAGGCGTTTGCTCCAAGGGGGTGAGTGTTGGGATGGGAAACGTGGCTTTGTGATGTGAGGGATTTACGAGCTGTGGACACAAAATCTAACATCTTCTTATGCTAATTCCTGTCGTGGTTTCGCATTCTGTGGCCCTGGAGGAGCTGATGGGGAAAAGCAGGGAGAGAATTGGAAATTAGGGATGTTCACCCCTAATTGGGAGGGACAGTTGTACAGAGAGCCCTTCGGAGAGCAGAACAACCAGATCAGAGAATTAATTAACCAAGGTGGAGCACAGGGTTATTGTGCCTCTTGGAGAAACTTGGGGTTGCTCCATGCAAACAGGGAATTATTGCTCAGGATATTCAGTGCTGTGTGGTTTAGGTGTGGAAATCGTCCCTTTCGTCCCCCCAAAAAGGCATTGTGGATTTTCTCCGGGAAGTACAACAGGAGAAGAAGGCAGAGTTTTCCTCAGCAGGTGAGAGGAGCACCGAAGTTCTTGAGAATGCCATTAAGGACAGAGATGTGTCATTAATGAGTCATTAGTCTCACTAATAACCTGAGAGTGGCATTAAGGACAGAGTTAATGACAAGCAGCTGAAGGGAGCTCACTGAGATGCTTTCACACTTCCCAGAGGAGCAGAGAAAATCTCATCACCATCCTGCTCGGGGATGAGCAGGGAGGTGATTTATCCATGTGTGGAGCAGGAGACTCTCCTGAAACCCTGGGGTTCAGCTTGTCCTCCTCACTGAGCCCTTCAGTCCTCCCGGGATGGGGATGGAGAGGAAGGAAAGGTTGGATCATCCCGGGATGGGGCTGGAAATAAAGCCTGGCTCATCCCAGGATGGGGATGGAGAGGAGGAAAAGCTTGTCTTATCTCGGGATGGGAGAGGAGGGAAAGCCTGGCTTATCCCAGGATGGGGATGGAAATAAAGCCTGGTTCATCCCGGGATGGGGATGGAGAGCAGGAAAAGCTTGTCTTATCCCGGGATGGGGCTGGAAATAAAGCCTGGCTCACCCCAAGGGAAAATCCCACACCCAGGAAATCCCTGCCCCTCTGCTGGGAAGCTGCTGCTGGCATGTGTTATCCATGGCTGTTGAACACATATTGGATTCAGAGGACAAACATGGAGTTGTCAAGGATTTGATTGTTTTTCCTCAGCTGCCTGAGGAGTGTTAGAACCTATCGGTTTTGACAATGCACCTCAATTAGGTCTTAAAAATAAAATCGGTACTACACGCTCTGTGAAATTGGAGGAGCTGTGCTGGATTCCTCGGAGGCCTGAGCTGCTTGATTTCGGCTTAAGGATGATGTTTCTCCACAAGGGAGTCACCAGTCACAATAATTACATTGCTGTCTTCTCATAATATGATTTATTTAGATGTTGCCGTATGAATTAATTCTCTCTAATTGCTGCTCTTCTCACTGTAAATCAAGGTTTCTTGCTTTCTGGAGAGTAGTGAACATGATCCTACACTGAAGTAATTAGTCCAATTAGAAAGGAAAGCAGATGTGGAAAACCAATTACTTTCAGGACTATGTCTGCTCCTCTGTAGTCCAAATGCTATTCAATCAAAATGTAATAGTAGTTTAATAAAACATTGTTTTATTCATAAACTCCAGCCAGCGTTAAGACTCCACCTGCTATTCTGGAGGAGCTGCTGTGGGACAGCTTTGGGGCTGGGGAGCTTCCTTCAGATCTGCTGCCGTGCAGACAGAGAACAGAGCTCCAGAGAGAGAACAGAGTGGTCAGCAAATACTGTCTTGGTCCAAATAATTTAAGAGCTGCTGCTCAAAAGAAGAGACAGAAGAAGAATTGTGCTGGTGAATTCTGCGTGTGTATCAGCAGGGTTTTTTCAAATCACAAGCAGCAGCACCAAGGTTCCCCCAGTCCCTTCTGCTGTGGAGCTGTTAAATCAGCACTGTGCTCAGCCTCAGGCGCCGTCAGGAGCTCCCTGCTCGTGTCTCAGAGAATTGCCACAGACTGCAGGGATCACACTGAACCAAGCACTTCTGCAAAGTTTTATTCTGACAGAGGTTTCCATCAGGCAAGGCAGGACCTTGTGTGGCTGCAAGAGGCTCTGTGTTCCCGCCGAGGATGCTTTCCCGAGGATGCTCTTCGCTCAGCAGACAGAAGGAATTGAGAAAACCCAAGTGCAGGGTGAGGAGGGAGAGCAGTGCTCAGCACTTTGCCCATAATTAATTGGCAGTGGCAGTGCCAGCCCCGTGCCAGGAGCAGAGCAAACACAGCCCCTCTGTCACCAAACAATGTCACACGGCCTCTTCGGGGCTCCTTTCCTGAGCTCTTCATTACAATACCTGCCGAGGAGTTTTGCATTGGAGATTCACCCATCTATTTTCTTCTATCTGCTGCACGGAAGACAAGTGTTCTCATAATTGGGCCATTAAAGGAGGTGTTGAAATGTTACTAATTGTCAAAGGCAATTAAGTATAGCAACATGTCACAGGTAAATTAACGAGGCTCCAGGTGTTTTGAGCAAATTGCAGTTCTGTGGGTGTAAAACAATTCCAGTCTTCTCTGCAGAGTTTTGGTGTGTTGTGATTTGGGGGTTTTGCACTCACTGAAATACTCGTTTTGCTGTTGAAAAGCACAAGAACAACACTCACAGAGTTCTGCAGACACTTCAGAGGTCACTGCTACAGGAGGAGCTGCAGTGACCCCAAACCACCGCCGAGAACATCCAGGGTTTTAACCTCGGAACCAAACCCCGCAGTTTGATTTCTCGCTGTGCTTTTCTCCCCATCCAAAAGCAGAGTTCCTCAGCCGGGAGTGGCCGCAGCTGTGTCAGCACTGCCAACGCCGTGGTGATGCTCAGAGGGACCACAAAGGGGTGGCACTGTCACATGGGCCCATAATTGTCACCCTTTGTTCCTTTTCTCTTCCCCAAGCATTGCATGCCCTCCCCGCGAGGAGATTGGTGATTGTGTGTGTGTAGCTGTGGGTGGGTGGAACCCTAATTGTATATTATTAAAATATTATGATTTTTTCCCATTCCATGTGCAGCACCTCCCCGATGTCTGGTGCAGCTGGCTGCGACTGGCACTTGCAAGGTTGTCCTCCAGGTGCTGCATCAGAAATCTTTTGACACAGTGTCAGTAATTAAGTGTACAATTAAGAGAATGTCTGCAATTAAGTTCAATCAGTCAGTCAATCAAATCTACATTTGTAAAGGGTTTCTAAAGGGCCTCTCATCCAAACCTCCCCTCTGCTTCTGAGCTCTGCTAAGTTAACACCAGACAAGGCAATGCTTATTTGAGGCAACTCAAAGCCCTGGAAGGTTTATACTGAAATGGTGTTTGAGGCCTTGCTGCCTCCTGAATTAAAACTGGCTGTAAGTGAGGCATTTAGGCACAACACTGAAGTGGAGCTATTAAAAAAAGCTGAAAACTTGTGGCTTTTCCAGCAGTGTGTCTCCCAGGGCTTAACAGTGTAATTCCTCGCCTTGTTTCCTATGGGGAATATTCAGAAAGGACAGATATTTTGCTGGAATTAGCCAGCATGGATTGTGCTGTTTCAGGGATCTTTCGGCTCCTGATGGATCTGTTTCTCACAGGGAAGTTGTAGTGTTCACTCAAGCCCTGCCCTGCTTGGGGGCTTATTTGTGATTATTTTCCTCCAATATCCCAGGGATTCCTGTGCCTGAAGGCTTTAATCCACCTCAGGACAGCAAGGGACTTGCACATGCAGCCTTTCAAACAAATGTGCCCCAAATGGACCATTTTACTGAAATTCTCCAGTTTTCCCTCCCCCAGCTGCAGTGACAGGAACCATCCAGGGTTTGGAGCTCACAAACAGCAGCAGGAGGGAGCAGCAGGTGTGCAGTGCTGAAGGTCTGAGATGCCAGAGCAGACCCTGCCGGCTGGCACTTGTTGCCTGCTGGGCTCTGATCTCATCCCTTCCCCTTTCCTCTCTCAATCAGATCTGTATCACCAGCTGCTCCCCAAGGCCTGGCAATATTCAATCCCCAGAGTGCAGATATGACTGCAAAGAGGAACTGGAGGGATTTTCCTGTCTCCGGTGCTCCATCAGCGCGAGCAGCAAGCCGTGGTTCCTTTGATAGCGAGCTTGCACGAGCACAGCGCCTGTCAGCTCCAGAGGAGCTCTGCTAGCTCAGCCTGAGCTGACAGAGCCTTGTCCAGGCCGTGCTCAGCTTGGCACTTGGGCTGCTGTCTCATTAAGTGCTGTGTGTAATCTAGGGAAAGCTGTTACCCAAAGTGTCCTTCGCATGGGGGGAAGAGAGAACAAGTGGAGAAGCTGTGTGTGACTTGTAGTGCTGTAGACATTGCCCAGCACGGGATTAACACCCAGATTTATTTGTGTCCTCACCCTCAGGCCTCTCCTGCCCTGCAGATGAAGGCTGGGGAGCTGCAGCCAGGCAGGGAGGGTGAGAAGGGAAATTGTGCTTCAATGGATTTTCATCAGGAGCAGATTCCCAGCACAGAATTCTGCTATCCAGGCCTGGGGCAAGGCAGGACCCCTGGGTTTATGATCTTGGTTGGTAAAACACAAAGTTGTGTGGTTTTCATCCTCTTGTGATACTTACTCTTGTTCATTTGGACTCTTGGTTTCGCTGAAAGGGTGACAAAGGAGGAAACTCCAATTTCTGCCCAGTGCTCTTGTCACCCACCAGCAGAAGTACAAAGAATGGTTTGCTGAGCTCTCAGGTGTTCTGAGGGAAAATATTCCCTGAAAAGGAGGTGTTAAGGGCCAGGTTGGATGGGCTCTGAGCAGCCTGTAATGGTGAAAGGTGTTGGAATGGGATAATATTTATGATCCCTTCCAAACCAAACCATTCCATGAAAAGTTCCCAAGAGCGTGGTTTAGTGGTGATGAATTTCAAGATATGGAATATTGGATGGATAAGAAAGTACAGAAAGCTGAACCAGTGCAGGCTTGACCAGATTCCTATTGGAAAATCTGCTGTGCTCTGGTCTGTGTTGGGAATGATTTGGTTTAAACTCGAGTGTAACTTCAGCACTGAGCAGGGAAATCTGGTTTTGTGAGATGTTCAACACACTGGGCTGGGCCTGGAAATAAATCCCAGGAGCTTTGGCACTTGCTGAGTGGAAGAGCTCAGCACTGGGGTGGGTGGGAGGTGGTGAATGTGGCTGTGCAGGGAGCAAAGCCTTCCCTGGTGTGTGTTTGTAGGAAAAACCGTCAGCAAGGAGTTCCTGAATGCTCTCACATCCCTCAGGGAGAAGGGGCAGGGGAAAGAAGGATTAGGCAGGCAGCTGAGAAATAATACAGGACAATAAATTCTTCAAATCTGGTACTAAATCTATCAAGGCGAATAATACATCCTGATGGGAGGAAGACATTATTTGTTTTTTTTGTTTTAAATTTGCCAGATCTCATTTTTTTTTGCATTTGTCTCAGGGAGGTGAGGACTTTGAAAAGGCAATTACAACTGGTGAATGATTAGTGTTAGATGTGACACATTTATGCATCAAATATGTTTAACTGCATTAACCTTCAAGGAATTTACACTGACACCTTGAAAGATCTATGTTGTGCTCAGCCTGAAAAATCTGAATTCCCCCTCAACTTCCATCTTATTTACATTAATTTTATTACAAAATAAATGGGTCTAAGATTTTAATGGAGTTTTTCCAGGTTCCCAAGGCAGGGTGGCAGGAGAGTTGGAGGGAAGCAGGCATGGCTGGGCATTCTTTAGGGAGAGATTTTTGAGGGAATGCAGAGGTGCAAGTGCACTGAAATGAGGTTATTTTCTGGTTTCTTCCCTGGCTGTCCCATCCTAGAGGGAAGATGACTGCAAGGGATGAGGTTACACAGCTCATTTATCCACTTTAGTGTTTAATTTCCTGCTAATAAGGTATTTAAACCTCCCAGAAAGCAGCTTGTGGTCTTTGTAGACTTTTAATCTTTACACATTATGCAGAAAGGAAGTACACGCTCACAGAGGGTTCTTACTGGGGATTTTCAGGAAATATTCAGGTTATTAAAGAGCTCCTCGTGCTGCTCCTCTCCATCCCCAGCAGCTCTGCCTGCTGTATCCGAATTTCCTCGTGGTTCCCCAGCTCTGGCAGGGAGAAGCAGCTCCTCCGGTGCTGGTTGAGCTCCATGTCTCTTGTGCTTCACTCCACTGAAATCTGGTTAGGTACGAGACAGACTCCGGTGGAATGAAGGACAACAGATCCATGGATGTCCTCCTTTCCCTCGGGAAAACGCTGGAGGTGCCTGTGGGGACACCGATGGGCTGGGCTGGGTCACCTGCCATGGCCTGGGCTGGGTCACCTGCTGCTTGGAGGGATTCTTTGTGCCCAAATGGGATTTGCCTTTCCCCCCCACCACATCCCTGGTTTTCACCTCGAATTTTAGCCTGGAGCAAAGCAGCCAGAGACACTTTGTCCTGTTAATTGTGGGAACAACTTCCCCAAGGATGTGGCGATTCTCCATCTCTTGGAGGGTTTTAAGCCATCAGGAGCGTCTGCAAATTAAGTGCTCAAGGTGTTTTTTGTCTTTTATGGCTTTGACAAGTGAGGTGCGACCAGATAATGACCGCAATCCCTTCTGCCCTTAAACCCTGAATTTCCAAAGCCCAAGGAATGCCTGGAGGTGATTTTCCTCTAAGTGTTGGTCCTTTTTAAAGACCTCTGGCCATACTGGGAACGTGTTAAGGTACTGCTTCCCTTGAGCCGAGATAGGGCAGCAATAATTCCATTTAGTCCCCCAGGATGTGGGAATTGGGGTTTGCTAAAGCTGGGCAGAGCAGGGAACTCATCCTGGTCCCGACGTGGCACTGCCAGGCTGTCCCTGCTCGTCCCTCTGAGAGATTATGGATGGCATGGATTTCATGGCATTGCCCTGTGGCACCAGGGAGATTTAAATAGCTCAAAACCTTCTGAGAGGTGTGCAGCCTCCTCCTGAGAGCTTCCAGTCTGCGAAAGAGACAAAAATAATGAAAATTAAAACTTTTAGGAATACTCCCCCTTCAAAGTCCAACCCATCCCTACATCTGTGCAGCAAAGATATTTCTGAGATTCCTGCAAAGGAAGAATTTTATTATTAATTATTTTACTTTTTAGATATGTCCTGGTCTTCTCTATAAATTAATAAATCAGTCAGAATATAATGCATATCCTTAGTATTGCATGCTGCTTCTCCTCTAAAGAGCTGCAAACAGTAAAACAAGTCTACCTCAGAACACACAAATCCCACAACTGAAATGAAAGTTCACCACATCCTAGAGAGGAATTGCAAATGGTGTTTCCAGTTTGGGTGGCTTTGCCAAATGAAGGGACCCAGTTCCCAACTCCTTAATGCCTGGGAAAAGCGGGGCTTTCAGAAGGTCCAGTGCTGACTTTTGGCAAGTCTCCCACACACCTGGATAACTTCAGAGTTCAGATTTTAATTTGCTTGCACTTTGCAGCTTGGGAAAAGAGAGGTTAAGATGCAAAACTTGCCTTGAAGGTGAACTGAAATGTCTGCTTGCACTTAAATAATAATGAAAAAAAAACCTGAAAACCGACCAAAAACCCAACACACAAACCCCCAGCACGGAGGTGCTGATGGACGATTTACCAGAACAAATAGTTTAGGGTGTTTCTCTCTCTCTCCTGCTTTTAAATATAAACCTGCAGTGCCTCTCAGCCTCTCCCTGGGCTCTGTCGGGACACGTTAACAGCTTTTGGGTAAAGCCCTGAGAAAGGGTGGCCTAGGCAGGAACCCATCAACCGAAATTCCTCTGTGCAATCCTGCCTTATTTGAAACGCCTTTTATCAGGCAAGTTGGGACGAGCTGCAGCCCTGTAAATCCTAATGCACAGCTCCCGGCCATTAACCCCTTCCTGCCTGGAACCCACAGCTGCAGCCTGGGTTCCTCCGGGAGCAGCTCGGATCATTAAATCAAGGTGCTTATCAGCCAAATCTCACATTAAAACAATGGGAATAAAAACTTGAAATGCGAGCTCCAGACCCACCTCCAATAGCTCCCACATCCAACAGCTCTGAACAACCGATTTTAAGTGTAGGTTGTTGGTTTGTTTTTTTTTTTTTTTTCCAAATTTTAATGAGGCACCCCTTGGGTTTTGCTTCTCAGGCTTAGCTCCCCCTGAACAGCAGTGAAGATCTGCTGCATCCTCAGAAGGGGCAAACCTTTAGTTAAAGGTCAGGTAAAATTGTACTGGACTGCCCTGAACTTTAAAGTGAGCAAACGTTTCTGTGTTTCTGTGTCTGGGGGGGAGCCAGGCGAGAAGGGCAGATGCTCTCAGCCAGCTGCAGTGGTTTCACTGAAAGGAGTTTGCATTAACCCCAGAGACTGCAAACTCTGGGAATTCAGGGCAGTGCCCTGTGTGCTCTCAGAAGTGCCAGGAACTCCCCATCCTGGAGAGAAAATATCCAGTAATTTCCATCACTAATATGAGCTCAGCTCTGACACCGTGACTGCCAGAGGCAGCACTGCCAACCCCAGCCTGATCAGATGTTGTGTCCAACAAGAACTTTTGGGCTGTTCTGCTGCTCATTCAGGAGTTCCGTTCTTTCTGTCTTTCTCAGGCAATAACCTCACACTTTTTCCAGGACTTTGCTTGCAATTGGCTGCTATTGCTTTCAAAAGGGAAATTTCTCTGGGCTTTGAGCAAGTTTTACACTGTAATAATCAGTTTGAAATTCGCTTTACCCCTGTGTGTTGTGCAGGTAGAGGAACCTGATTGTTCAGCAGCAGCTGAAGGCCTTTCAAAGCTGCTGATTCTCCCTTGGAAAAGTGAGACACAGTGGCCTTTGGGCACTTTTGCTACTCTACAACACAAACAAGACATCCACAGCAAGAGGGGAAATGCAGCCTGATTCCCCTGGTGCCTCTGAGCCCAGAGATCAGGAGGGAGCTCAGCCAAGCCAAGCCAAGCCTCAGCATCCCCTAACCCCACAGAGCAATAGCCTTTGAGCCTCAAAGACCTTGGCAAACCCATCAAACTGAAGCAAGTTAAAATTGTCTCTATAAGGGAAATAACAAACATGACCGTTTTCTAAAATATTTCATTTTTTAGGATATCACTGGCTAGGTAACAAAATATTTTTAGTGACTCACAGAGAAAATCAAGAGAAGAATCAACTGATTGAAATGAAGTCAAGTTCTTACAAATGCAGTCCTGGGCAGCAGCTCAAATCTGGTATTATTGCACCAGTGCAAGTCCAGAGCAACTGCACAGGTTCTGATTGAATCTGATCGTTCCTAAACCAACCTCCAAATTCTTGCTGGTTTGGGAAATACCTCCCCATGTACCATCAACTGCTGCTTTCAGTAACTTTGCTATTAATCATGACTTAAAATATCCGCAGGAACTGTTTGAGAAGTTTTCCTTTAAAAAGCCATGTCCCGGCCCCAGCTCCCACCCAGCCGGGGGTGGTGTTTGTAGGGATTGAGCTGCGCTCCTGCCGTGGGAATGGGATGAATCAGGACATCCTGTGTGCTCTGTCCCCACATCCCCATGGCTGCACAGGTGACTCCCAGGCACGACCCTGCCCCAGATGTACCCAACCCATCCGAGCACGTGGATGGAGCAGCCAGCCAGCCAGTCACTCATTTACTCACTCACCCCACTCACTCACTCACTCACCTGGCTCTGTCGAGCAGCTCCCAATCCCATCCCGCAGCCGCTTCACTGCGCGTGAACCAAAATAACAAAAACCGGCCAGGGAGGCAGGGAACTCGAGCAGAACGGGGGTTGGGGGAGGAAGCTGGGGGCCTTTGGGTGGCTGAGCAGGTGCCGGGGGTCGCCCGGAGCTCCCGGCGGGGCAGGGTGGCCACAGCCCCTCCCGGCTCACCTGCGCCTTTATCCCCGCGCTCACCTGCGCCCGCAGCCAATGGAGCTGCTGCCCCTCCCTGCCCGCCCGCCCCGCCTCACAAAAACCACCCAAACGGCCCCAAAACACTCCGGGCTGCTCCGCTGGTGCTCCCTGTGCGCTCTGAGGTCTTGCTGATAAACCCAACGTTAATCCGAAATATTCTGGATTAACAATTTCAAAGAGTATGTTTTCATTTTCGCCCCATGGATTGGCTTTTCTCACTTGCCTTTCCACACATGAAATATTTCATTTTGCTTTTCCAGAAATGCTAAAGAAAGGGGAAATATGTTGGAGAGCTGCCTCTTGCGTTGTGAGCTAGGGACCATGATGTAATCCCTGTAAATTCAGAATTCAGGCAGCAAGGACTCACCATGGGGGCATAAACTTGTAAAGAATTTGGGTAGGAGAGCTCAGGGCAGTGCAGGGATGCTCTGTCCAAGGGCCTCCATGCAGTGGTGTCAACTGCAGCTCTAAAGGAATTCCATTTATAGCAGGACTCACACTGTGCATTCTGCAAATCTCTGGAATCTTTTCCTTTTCCTGCCCCTTTATCTCTCATGGGATGCCCAGGCCTGGCTGGCACTGGAGCTGCCCTGCAGGATGGGCACAGCTCTGCAGCAGTTTCCTTCCAGCCTCCCACCCCATTCCTCAGAGCTCAGCAAAAGTATCCTGGGAGGCAGAGTTCTTCTGGACCTTTTTGCTCTACTCGTCTGCACAAATCAAAATATTCCAGTTGGTTTGCCTTTCCAGTGGAGTAAGGTGTAAATAATGAAATCTTTTTATAGTGCTAACAGTTTACTCCCATTCTTCCACACATCCATGTAAGGACTGCACACAAGTCCTGATTTTCCTTTTGTTTATTGGGTAAATTAGAGTGTCTAAATCCAGGCTGCCTTAGCAGTGGCACAGGTCACAAGGTTTGCTGCTTCAATTTGGGCTGTGCTGAATTGCCCTGGGCAGCAGTTTTCACCACAGCTGCCCACAGTTGGGAATTAAAATCGCTGATTTTTGGCCACACATTTCAAACATGGAGGTGAACACATCAGTCTATAAATGTGGCTCCTGCAGTACCTTTACAGGAAAAAAGTCAGTGTTTCTCCTGTGAGAAATAAGTGCTGAAGGTTATCACTGCTCACTGCCTGCTTTTATTTTCTTAGGGCTCTGTGAAACCAGGAGCCAAACTCGTCACAATTTCGCTCTGCACAGTTTGAAGCCAAAGCTGTTGTTCCTTCAGATACAAATCTGCTCTTTTATTTGTTTTATCTCCCACTGCAAAATAACAAACACCTTTAAACTTTACAGCTGCTACTGTCAAGGACAGCCAGGGAGGGACTGGCTGGGGCACGGGGAGCCGCAGGAATGTCCTGTTGTTCCATAATACCCAATTATGTCAACTACCCCTTCCTTTAAACTTTCAACACGTCCCCGTTAGGTGGGAAAAGCTGCCAGCACACCATAAAAGTGCTGCTGCAAAGCCCAGCCCTGCTGATGGAAACGTGTCAGAGACTGAGGCTGTGCCCTGCAGGGGCTGCAGGAACATTCCACCCCTTGGCTCCCGAGGAGCAAACCTGTGTGGTCTTGAAGGCTAGTCGGCTCTGACCTCTAAATTTGTCCCATAAATGGGATCAATTCACTGTGGCTGCAGGTTTGAGCCATCAGACACAGCCCAGGGAAGCTCAGGGTCTCATCTCCTGCAAGTGTCTGCTGTAAATTCAGTCCCCAAGCAGGTGAAGAAGAATTACTTGGGGTTTTTTCGCTGTTTGCCTCAAAAGTTTATGATTGTGAGAAATGTGTTTAGGAAGCAGCTGCTTCCATAAGAGTGAGGATTGAGCAGAGCCTCAGACTGTGCACTCCTGATCCCCATCCCAAAAAAGGAACCCCAGAGGGATGCTGGGTCTGTTTGATTTCCCTGTTCTCTGCCTGTGCTCGGCACAACCAGCCCTTCCTGCCCCTCTCCCACACGCATGAAAGGAAAACTAGCCCGGGACCTTTCTGAAGCAGAGCCAGAATCCCTGTTTGATCCTGGGGGGGAACTTTCCTGCCTGCTGCTCTGCAGCCTCCTCTGAGCAGGGCTGGGGTGAGAGCTGCAGCTCTGCAGGGTCTGTGGGAGCAAAGAATGAGCATTTCCCAGGCAATTCCTCCCCTCAGCTGCTCCTCTCTCTGCCCTGAACGAGGCTTTTTGCTGGGAATTGTGAGAAACACTTGCTGCAAAATTAAGACTTTGCGCTTGCAATAAAATCTTTGTACTCCAGAATAATGGAGAAAAAACAGAAACGCTGAGATTTGCTTAGGTTTCCTTGAGATTTGTCCCTGTTCCATCACCCAAACTCTTGATTGAGACTACAGATTTATTGTTTGAATTACTGACTGCTGTCATGGCTTTTGAAATCCTGCTTGCAAGCTGCTCTGGTAGCTGCTTACAATTGTTGTCATTGCCATCTCAGCAGCTCAGGAATCAGGTGGAATCACCTCTCAGGTGAGTTCTGCTCATCCCTGACAGGCAGATGATGCCATAAGGCACCTAGATCAGCTTTAGGGCTGCAGCTTCTGGAACTTGCAAGGCAAACGAGAACACCAAGGTGTTCCCAGGGCACTTGGGCTGATGAATGCTCATCTCTACTTGCTGGTGTTTACATCCTTAATGGCTTGGTAGAGTCAAGGCTCAAATCATCACCGAGGTCACTCGGTTGATGGAAGGCACCACTAATTTAATTTGGTTAAGGCTTCTGGGAAAAAATAAAAATGGAAGCTTTAAAATCTTTTTGTCCAAGTGGTGGAGTCCCCATCTCTGGAATTGTTCAAAAACTGTGGATGTGGTGATGGAGGACATGGTTTGGTGGTGGTGCTGGGCTGATGGTTGGACTTGTTGCTCTGAAAGGTCTTTTCCAACCTTGACAATTCCATGATTTACTCTGTGATTCACCAGCCCAATCCTGAGGAGATAATCCAGGGGAGAGAAGGCAGCACAACCTTTAGTGTAGCTAAAATGGGCTCTTGTGCTCCTTCAGTCACAGGAAAAACAACAGCCCAGAGCAGTGCTGGTGTGGTGCAGGTTTGTGTCAGAGATAAAATGATTTTGGGTTTTTTTTCAGTAACTGAAACAGTGAATAAATGGGAGCGTTGAGGCAGTGCCAAGCCTGGGGCTGCTGCAGGTGGCAGGATGCAGTTGTGCTGCTCAAGTGAGCAAATCTGGGGATGAAGCTCCTCGAGAAGACAATGAGGAGCCTCAGTGCCAACTCCTCCTCCCTCAATCGATGCTGGTGGGTGTGAATTCCTGTCCAAGCTGCACTCCTGGCAGCACCCAGCCTGGGCTGAGCCCCTGCTTGGGTCGAGGTCTCTGAGCTGCTTTGGGGGAGGAGGAGACTCAGCAGCTGCTGCCCCATCTCTGCTCAGGCTTTCCAAAGGGGAAGGGCTTAAATAACCTTCAAACGAAATAATTCCACATTGATTTATACTTTAATTGTCCAGCAGTATCCCAAGGCTCTGAACGGAGCCAGACCTGCTCTGCCTTTGAAGATCAGACAGAGTGGCTGTGTTTTAATTACTGCAGGGCTACCTGCATTTTCTGTGTCTGCAAGAGGTCAAGAGCTGAGATTTATAGTAATTCTTGAGTTTCTGCTGTGGAATAGAACTTCAGAAGACAATTTCCCCCAGCCACGGGGTCATTGATCAGACAGCAATCCTAACAGAGTGTTTGGCTGGGAGTTTTACCTGTAAAGTCTCTCTAAACCTTATTAACAAAGATATTTGTGCAGAGATGCATCTTCCAGAGCCACCTGCTGCAGGCATCAGGCAAAATCAACTCTGCAGTCCCCAGTGCAGAATTGAACCCTCTGTGTGCATTTGGTGGTGAGGAGGCAGAATGAATCACCCTGCTGGCAAAACTAATGCAACAGTAATTTAAAAATAAACCTTTTAAGCTGATGTATGTGGTCCAAAGCCACCAGAGCATTGCTAAGGAGTGTATTTTTCAGTTTTATGTTTGCAAAAGAGAAAAAAAAAAAAAGCAAGAAAAAAGTCTTGGCATCTGCCCTCCCAGGGAATGAACTTTTAAGCAGAAGAGATGAAATTTCTGATTCCTCTGTGAATTTTAATGCTCTGAAAGGAGCATTTAGCATTGCTTTAGCTTGCAGGTTGCTGGAGGTCTCTGCCTCTGTGCACAGCTGTGTTTTAGGAGCTCTGTGTTCCTCGTCCTGGGCTGGAATTTGGCTTCCCATGCTCCCAAACAAAGGAAATAACTGATGGCAGAAGTTCAGGGCTGAGGAGGGAATGCAGGAGGAAGCTGAGATAACTGAGTCATAGGCACAGATGAGTGTCTGCCCAGATCTGTGTTATTTATGCTGCAAAAATGTACAGAGACATGCAGCACAAGGTGGAAAATTAAATTATGCAGAAGCTTCTTTGCTGGAAAATATGGGGGTAATATTCCTCCCTCTGCTCTGGAGTTTAGAGTAATGCTAAAAAGTTACATTCTGCACTCACAAGCATTTTAAAGAGCCTGATAACTCTTGCAGGTGGGAGGGACAGAGGGTAACTTGTTTTCCAGGGATTCTGGGGATCTGCAAACTTGGATTTGCTTTCTGGGTGCAGCGCGGGCTTGGGGGAAAGTGCAAGCTTTGCTCTGCACTCTGTGCCGAGGGGTTTGCCAGCCTTCAGTGGCAAATTCCCTGCGCTGGAGGAGAATATTCCTGCCTCAGTGTGCAGGAAACCAGCATTGCATAAAGCAGGGTCATTCCGTGGTTGTGTTTTGGGGAAATTTGTTTTTTTGTGAAACGGGCAGTGCTGCTGCCCTGGGATTGTGCAATCACTGCTCCCCAGTGTGTGTGATCCCAAAACCACCAGAGTGCTGCTGGCTCCCTCCTCCTCGCTGCAAGTGCTGACAAAGCTGAGTTTCAAACTGTAGCAGTGCAAAATTTGGGCTTCATTTGGATAAGTATCCTTGGCTTCTGGAGGCTTTTTCATACTGTGCTGCCCTTTTCTGAATCCACTTCCTGACGATATTAAGAAGCGGCGATGTGTTTTCTTGAGTTTTTATGATGAGTGAAGCTGAAAATACGGAGAAATTCGCTTTCTATTTTGGGGTTCTTGTGCTTTTGCCGCCTAAAAACCTGGGACAGTAGAAGGTGTCCAAACCTGGGATAGTGGAAGGTGTCTCTGCCCACGGCAGGGGTTGGAATTATATTATTATATGTATATATTATATATATATATTATATGAGGTTTAAGGTCCCTTCCAAACCCTTCTGTGATTCTCCAGCACAGATTGGGGTTAATCCCAACCCCTCCCTGCCCCTCTCCCTGCCCGCGGTGCCATCCCGGCTCCGGGGATGCTCGGCTGCCTGTCCCGGTGGCTCAGCGAGCTCTTCCTGCGAGCCCCGGAGCTGTCCCAGCACGTCCCGAGCTCCTGCGAGGCTTTGTCACCTCATTCCTGGCCCTTTGTGCGGCTCAGCTCCGGCTGCGAGCGAGCCCAGCCCTTCCCTGCCCGACAAGAAGGAACACGCTGGCTTATCGGAGCGGCAATTCCAGCCGAGGCCAGGGAAACGCCTTGGGAACGCTGCTTGCTGAGCCTCCTTCGGCTCGGGGCTGCCGAGACTTGTCGGGGATGCTCTCGGGGCTGGCGGTGCCGCTGGGAGCTCTGCCTGCCCGGCAGTGCCGCTCAAATCCAAGGAAAACAGCTCCGGGTTTGAGCGGAGCATCGCCCGGCTGGGCTGGTTCGTGGGGTCTGCAGAGCTGGGGACATCCAGGCTCTGGTGTGAATGTCGAATATTTGTGTGCATGGACCCTGGTGGTGGTGGAATGTGTTAAAATAGCAGCCACGGGCTTTTAGATGGGGTTTGGAGAAATAAATTTTAATTAGAGGCTTATTTCTTCTGGCCAGGCGAGCTCTGGCTGAGTGCAGGGATGTGCTGCTTAACACAGCCTGGAATCTGCAGCTTTGAAGGGAAAACCAATAATTTCTGTGTCTGTGTCTGTCAGTGACACCTCCAAAGGCAGAATCACCTTCTCTGGAAAGGTGATTTGAAGCTGCAGTCAAGGAGAGCTCCATGTCCTCCATCCCACCTGGAACATCCCACCTGGAGAGGCACAGAGAGCCCCAAAGGGGACTGTTCTGTAGGATCAGGGGATGTGCAGCAGCTCTGGAGGGGTTTGGGGGCCACAGGGAACTCCTTTCCACCTCCCTGCTGTGGGAACCAGAGCAGCTCTCTGTTCAGAGTTGTGCATTAAAATCAGAGCGGGATCATTTCAATGCTTCTGCATAATTGCTGCAGCTCTGATCCCTGTGCAGATTGGGGGAGCAGAGGAGGCTTTGGAGATGTGCAGGACATGAAAGGGCTCACAGCAGTATTTAAAGTCGATGTGTCAGTGTGGAAGTCCCGGGAACTCAGGACCAGCCAGCGCTGCTGGAATTATTTTAGGTACAGGGTGGTGTTTTACCAGGGCAGTGACAGCCACAGGCAGCGAGTTCCGAGCCTGCCCCACTCCCAGGGAGACAGAAATGGGTCAGAAGTAACACCAGAGCCAGGCTGGGGTCACTGGGACAGTAAAAACCCCCTGGCAAGGTGGGAAGCACGAGGTTGGAGCTCGCTGTGTCTCGGATGCTCTGTGCAGCTGGACGGGGCTGGGTCAGAGCAGCTGAACTGCTGCCCCTGGGCTGCTGCCTGCTCTCCAGCCCTTCCCTCTGCCCTCAGCCCTGTGGGATGCTCAGCTCCTCTCCAGCCCTTCCCTCTGCCCTCAGCCCTGTGGGATGCTCAGCTCCTCTCCAGCCCTTTCCTCTGCCCTGAGCCCTGTGGGATGCTCAGCTCCTCTCCAGCCCTTCCCTCTGCCCTCACCCCTGTGGGATGCTCAGTTCCAGGGCATGTGAACAACACCGACAACTCTGACCACACCTTGGGGGAAATAACCCTGAGCACTGCGAGGTGCAAACGCTGGAACGTTCCTACCTGCCAGCAGCCCAGCCAGAGCTCATGGCTCTAGCAGAGCTGCCGAGCTCGGATGTTCCCCTGCATTATTTACTGGGCTCTCCTGGCTGAGGTGTCATCTCAGCTCGGGATATTTGATGATGACAATTATAATGAGATGGAGGAGGAGGAGAGGCAGCTCAATTTTGATTTGGATCTCTCTGCCTTTTTAAAAATTGAAGATTTCTAACTCTCAGCAAAATCCCTGCCACAGGAGACCTTGTTTTACATTCTGCCTTTTTGCAGACCTGCTATGGAGGGGCTTTCTGCAGAATCCCAGTCTGGCATTGTTCCGTTAATGATTGAGTGAGGAGGCGTTTGGTTGCCTTCCCTGATGTTATCGTGTATTTTCATGTTCTGAGAGGGCATTTTTGGATGTGTAAGAAACCAGTGTTAAATATAAACATAGATGCTACTTTAGGGAATCTTTCTCATTCAGCCAAGACTGAAAGCTGTTTCACAGTTAGAAAGTAATTTTTTTTTGTTGACTTCAGTTCATGAACAGTGGAAAAGCCTGCACTAACTGCTCTAGAGATGAGTGATTTATCTTGACTTGGGATGGGCAGAAAGTGATTTTGCAGACATTGTTCCCAGAAAAAAAATAATCAAGACTCATTTCCCCCTCGAGCTGAGAAAATGCAGAACTCTTCCTTTGCCCCTGCAAAGCCAAACCAGAGCAGCCAGGGCTGAGCCAGCCTGGCCCTGTCCTGCCTTGCAGGGTGGCTGTCCTCAAGGCACTCCTTGGGAAACAGAGTTAGACACAACCTCTGTGTTGCGACTGGGAGGGGATGGAGCAGGTGATCCCTTAGGCTCCTTCCAACCCAAGCCCGGGCTGGGACAGAAAGCCCAGGCAGTCTGTCCCACCCTGGGCTGGCCCAGGGCTGCTGTCACTGCTGTCACTGCTGTCACTAGGTGACAAAAGGGTGACACAAGTCACAGAGCCAGCAGTGTCACCAGCCCAGCCCTGCTCAAAGCCATCTCCNGGGCTGCTGTCACTGCTGTCACTAGGTGACAAAAGGGTGACACAAGTCACAGAGCCAGCAGTGTCACCAGCCCAGCCCTGCTCAAAGCCATCTCCACACAATCCTGAGCTGCACAGCTCCCCTGTGCGCAGCTGCCCTTCAGCAGCCACAGCATCACTCCATAAATACCACAGCTACCTTCTCATCTCTCGGGAATTAACTCATTTCATCGAGGCAGCGAACATGAAGCAACTTGTTCATCAGAGTGCTCTGGAATTACTGAGCAGAGGCACCAGGGCAGGCTGACATCAGCCACTGTCTCACAGCGAGATTCACTTCTCAATCACATGCAAACCTCCTTTGTCTCCACTTGCCAACCCTTGCCAAGCCGCTGACTTGGGGAGGCTGCTGTTGCCTCAAAGCTGAAATAAATGGGATTTGGAGCCCACTTTGGTTATTGCCAGGGGTTCTCATGCTTGGTGTGGGGCTGGGGGAGCAGAGTTTGCCAGGATACCTGGGCTTGTGTGCCTTACACAGATCCCATTGGCGTTGGGTGAGGAGATGAGGAGGTGCTGTGTAGATGATGTGCAGATAACATGTAGGTGATATGGAGGTGATGTGTAGGTGATGTGCAGGTAATGTGTAGGTGATGTGTAGATGATGTGTAGGTGGTGTGTAGGTGATGTGGATGTGATGTGTAGGTGCTGTGTAGATGGTATGTAGGTCAATCAACATTTAAACCCCCAGCAACCAAAAAAACCCAAGCAGTATTTCAGGTTTAATCTAAACCCCCCTTTGGATGCTGTCATCGATTACCCCAAGGACAGCACAAGCTGGGGGAGGATTTGAGGCACTCTGGGAAGTCTGGTTTTCCTCCTGAGTTCCAGGAGTGGGGATTATTTGAAGGGGTTCGTGCTCATTTGTATTTTAAAGCTTCTTACTGTGAAGTGCAAGACCAGGGGCGACATCTTCAGCTGGCATAAATCTGCCTGGCTGCATGGAGATAAACTGATTTACGCTGGCTGAAGATCTGGCCGTGGATGGAAGAGATGGAAGCAGGTGGATGTAATTTCTCTAAATTTCCACTCAAGCTGCACCCGCCTGGAGCAGCAGGAATTGAACAGCACTTTCCCTAAGAGTAAAAAAGTTATTAACTCCATATTTGTGTTAGTGCTTCGCTGCTCTCCCTCGTCTGGAGCATCACACGTAGCCATGGGCTGTCTCTGGCAATGACTCTGTCTCCCCAATAAAATTAAAAATCACTTTTGTTTCATATCTTTTTAATCAGACGTGTCCTTTTTAATAAAGGGCTCTGCTCTTTAAGGGGTGATGCGCTGATGAGCAGCAGGCTCGGAGATTATTGCATTTCCCTGATTTGAATTTCTCCTTCTGCATCTCAGCTGTAAAAATAAAGCTGAAGCAAACTCCCCAAAGCTTCTGCATATGCAGCACAAGCAGAGTTTTGCTTACTCCCCACTCTGGGTGAGGTTGATGCCCAAAGCCAGTGGATGTGTGGCCATTGCCCAGTTTGGGGGCTGAAGCAGATTTATTTCCAGGAAATTTATTAAAATATAAAATATTTTTAAAATGTTTTTAATATTTTTATATATCTTTTTATACAGGAAAGAAGAGAGGCACAGTAAAAAAGACAAAGGTGAAATTCCAGGATTTTGCTGAGTGTTGATTTTATTCAAACAATTTATGCAGATTTCCCGAATTGTTCCAAGCTTGAAGAATCAAACAAAACCAAAACGCCTCTCTATGTTTAATTTCTTATATTGATTCATTTATTCCTGGGGTTGTTTCAAACACAGACCTGAAGTAACTTCATGAGCCAGATTTTTTTCTTTCCCCAAAAGTGAACAAGCAAGATAATGAAACCTGAGGAATCCAGGAGGCTTTGGAAGCAGCAGGTCTCTCTCCTGCCCCACAATGGGTGTAATTTGGATTTCCGGAGGATGACACTTCCAGGTGGTCAGCAGCTGCAGGGGATATTCCCAGAGCCCTGTGGTCTGGATTGGGATGCTGTGAGGTGCTTGATCCCTTCCAAAACTGCTCCCTGAGCCCCGAGAAGTCTGTGAGGGATCAAACCTGCCTTCAATTCCAGCAGAAGCTGCGGCTCTGCTGCTCCTCGTGCTGCGGTTTTGGGGTTTTTCAGCACGGAAAGCATCACTGGGGGCTATGTTTTCAGGGATGGCAGAGCAAAGGCAATACAGTTACAGGATTTTTGCATATTTCTGCTCCTCAGGCTTCCCGGGCTGGGTGGTTGCTGCACAAGTCAGAACAGCGCCAGGCTCTGCCCAAACCCACCCCGGGGGCTGAGCTGGGGAAACTGGGGCTCTGCAGCTCCTGCCCGATGTCCTCACGGAAATCTCAGACTCCAGGTGTGCAGCAAGGGAAGTTCAAAGCAGAAAGTAACCAAAAATAACTATCAGTGCCTCCAACAGTTTTCCTTTTGCTATCAACCTCTTGTGGCAGTGCTGGGAGACTGATCCTGGCAACAACTTCTGCAGTTGACTCAGAAAGATCTGTCACAGTCAGTGCTGTCCTGGTGCACTTGGGAGGATTTTGCCTCCAAATGCTCATCCTGAGCCCCAATCTTAGATCTGGGAAGTTCTTCATAGAGCACTCACTGCCCCTTTGTTGCAGGCACACAAATTCAGGCTCTGATGGGACAAAAATGCAGCCCAGAATGGTGGGAAAGGCTCCTCCATGGCTTAGACTCATCATTTCCAGAGTGTGTAAAATATTGTAAATGAGCCCTGGCAATTACAGAGCTCTGAACAAAAACGTTATTTTCAAAGGGTGAGAGTGTCAGCCTTGCAGGGTCACTTCACGAGTTCTCTTGTCCAGGTAAAAGCTCTGCTGTCCTGTTCCAGCCTCATGGACTGGGTTTGCTGGGCTGTGGCAGAAGGTGCTGCCGAATCCAGCAGCTCTCCCTGAACTGCAGTGATGGCAGAGCTGGGCAGTAAATGCTCATTTTAGCACTTTTGGGCACAGAACTGTGCCAGATCATCCCTCCAGCCGAGTGCCACCACCTCTGGATAGCCCGGTGGGGAAACAAATTGTCTTTATCATGGACTAGTGCAAGGAAATAGGAAGAGAAGTTAACATTAAAATTCTGTGTAAGTTTAAGATATTACAGGCATTTGTCTGCTGGATCAGTTTATGGAGGTTCTGTTGTGGCTTTTCATGCTTTTCCTCCCACTGCTCTCCTGTCCAGGTGTGTGAGGTTCCCTGGTTGGGGTTCAGAAATTCCTACCCTGGGGTAGAGGGGGAGGGAAGGAGGAGGAGAAGAAAAAGAAGAGAAATGAGAAAATCAAGCAGGCTCCAGCACCTGCCGTGTAATGATGGGTTTTGAGATAAGGCTGTTTTAAGGTGCATTCCAGACGTGTGGGTCCTGCCCAGACACAGCTCAGAAGAAAAAGGAGACTTAAAACAACAGCAGCTCCTCCTCCCTCCCCCCATCAGGTGTGCATACGCCCAGGAGGGAACAGCCAGCCCAAGGAAACCTCTCTCCCTGCTGATGTTTTCTTACAGTTGCGATCCAAAGCCCCCTTCAAACACACAGCCCCTCTGATCAAGTCGATTCCTGTCCCCGGGGGTTAATCCAGAGCCAATCCAAACAGAACAGCAGCAGGAGAAGCTGCTGGAAAATGCCCCATCCCCTTCAGTGATCTCTGTGTTCCTTAGACAGGGAAATTGTGAACAACTGCACATCTGAGCCTTGAAAAGGAGAGGTTCCTCCAGGAGAAGTTAGAGCACGTTAGGCTTTAGTGTTGCACCTCATGCAGCAGTTATGGAAAGGCTTTCCTGCTCGGTGGGATTGCAGGTGGCCAGCTGGGATGAGCTGTGGGGTTTGGGGTTTGGGGACAGCAGCACGATGTGTCCCCGTGTGCTCACCTCACTGGAATTACTCTTCCCCTGTAGAAGAGTACTTCTACAGAGTACTCCTTCCACTGGAATTACATGGCCTTTATGCTCAAGGGCACTGAGTCCCAAGGGAGACAAGAACGAGGCCTTTCTAGCTTTTTTCTGAGATCTTTGGCACTGTGAATGTCCATCTCAGGGGATAGAAAGTTGTGAGGTCACCGGGATCTGCCCCAGTGAGACCCGAGGAGAGAATGATGGGTGATTGCAACACATCTTAGGGAAATGTTAGAGTGATGGAAATGGAATCACCCAGTAAAAACGGGGCTGTAAAGCTCCGAAATCCCAGCCTCTCTTGTCAGGCTATTTCTAAGCAAATTTGCTCTCTGCTGCACTGTAAAAATAACGTGTCAGACACCAGGTTTGGATGCAAATGGGAACATAACTCTGCAAGATGGAAGCTTCATCTGGAATTGGAGATTTTTTAGGGGAGTGGTTTCTTTTGGAAAGGCAGCTATTTTTAGAAAGTCAGAGATGGATGCTCCTGTCTGAAGGGCCCAGCTCCTGTTTGCCTTCAGATGAGGAGGAAACCCTTTCCATTAAAAAAGACAGGCAAGCAGTACTTATTTCAGAAGTACTTTGCCTCCGCTCATCCCTCCACATGAAGCCAAAAATCCCTCCTGAACTCCTTTTCCCCTCCAAGAGCTCCTTTTCCCCTGGAAATGGGGTTCAGAGGGAAGGAGCAGCTCTGGTTTTAGGAGAGCCTGGAGGAAGTGCTGTGGATGTCTGAATTCATCTTGTGAGCACAGCTGGGGAGGTGGGGAGGGAGAGGACATTTCCTGGGAAGGTTGAGCCCATAGTGCACATTTTCTGAGCTTGGCTGAGGGGCAGAG
Organism: Grantiella picta; assembly: GCA_013397955.1. NCBI lineage: Eukaryota > Metazoa > Chordata > Aves > Passeriformes > Meliphagidae > Grantiella > Grantiella picta. The sequence goes on along the minus strand of VZRM01005313.1, from coordinate 414,924 downwards.
ACCCCAAAAGGGCTCTGGTGAGGACGAGCCAAGGCTCTGGAGGTGCAGCACACTCTGCTCCTCACACCAGGGAAACTAGGGCTCATCTCCAGCTCCTTCTGTCCTCCAGGACTGTGGGAACCTTCATTTGTCACTGCAGAAAGGAGTCTCAATATTTTATGGAAAAAGCATTTTACCACAGGACTTTGGTGAATATCAGCATAATTTAGCTGTGATTTAACGGAACCTTTCATTGACTTTTTAAATTATGCCTCTCCATCACCTACCCTGTGGGTTTCCTTGCTTTTCATCTTGCAAATCCCATTACTTATTAATTTCTCCATAATACATAATAGAGGCAGAAAAGCATATAGCATCCCATTCAGCAGTGATTTACAAGTCTCTTAGTTCTGAAGCAACACAAGAAGGAACAGACATTTTATGAGTTTCCTCTGTGTGTTTTCTTCAGAAAAAACGTGGAAAGCCCTGGATACAAACCTGGGGCTTCTTTGGCCATGATCTCATGGCTCCAGCCCTTGCAGCTCTGCAGAAGATGCAATCTGGAGGAGATTACAGCAGCGCAGCCAGGGCAGAATTAGCAAGGAGATGGTGAGCAAGATTTACCTCATCCTCATTATGATAATGGATGTAATATCCATGGAAATGCTGATGGGCTTTGCTCGGAGAGGAAGAACTGCAGGCAAAGAGCAAACACACAAACCAGCATTATTTGCCCACATTCCCAATCAGGGTTTTGCTGGCATGTTCATCTTTCTACAAGGGGGCCCAGGAGGAGCTTTGATTCTCTTGGTGTTTGCAGAAAATGACTTGCACATACCATGAATCAGAGGGGCTCATTTCGGAATGTAGAAACTATTACTCATCCTGCTCTGGCATGAATGAGCATCTGGCAGCATATTCTAAAATTCTCTGAAGACAACAGGAGGCAAAAGGAAAAAAAAAAATCGAGCTGGAGTGCACCTCTTGTCAGCTCAGCAGGCAGCAGATGAGAACTGGAAGGAGGCAGCACAAAGACAGATCTGCTGAACTGAGCCTTTATGTGCTTTCTCTTCCCATCCATCCACTCCTTCCAGCTCTGTTTTGGAGCAGGCTGGGGATCCAATGGAATACAGGGAGACAAATTCACCCAGTTAGCTCTGCTCCAGGTCAGCCTGGGATGCTGTGCTCCAGAGGTTTTCAGGCTGCAGCAGCCTGAGGAGGCAGTGCTTGGTGCTCTGGGCCAGGGAGATGGAGCTGGGCAGTCCTGGGATTTATCAGATTTGTTCTTTGGGCTTTAGAACCCTTTGGTATCGATGGCAATGTCCCGGGGAGGAAGTGTCCCATATTCCCAGGAATGACACAGGGCAGCACACAGCAGGGTAAGGAAGTGCTTATTCCCACTTTTTTGAGGGAAAAGCCACCTCTGTGTCAGTGGCTGATCACAAAGGGAGCATTTCTCACAGCAGAGGGGCTGTGAAGCCGTGGGGAGATAAAGCTCCTTTCACCTTTTCGGGGTTGTGTTCCCTGACCCTTCACAGGAGCTGGCACTGAGCAAACCCACACAGAGCTCCTTCTCCTACCGATCGACATCCCAAACCCGTGTGAGCAGGGATGGCAGCTGAGCTCCCGGGGGAGCCAGGGCTCTGTGCCCCTTGTCCTGCCCCAATCTGCCCCGCTGCCCCCAGCCTGGGCACCCACAGGGGCTGTGGGGCTGCTTTGGGGCGGCTCAGGAGCCCCAGGTTGTGGTGCCATGTGGGCTGGGGCCATGGCAGCCTCTTGTGTGTGTGTTTTCCCCTCATGGAGGCCATGGCAGCCTCCCGTGTGTGTGTTTTCCCCTCACAGGGGCCATGGCAGCCTCCTGTGTGTGTGTTTTCCCCTCATGGAGGCCATGGCAGCCTCCTGTGTGCGTTTCCCTCTCGGGAGCAGCGGCTGGCAGGCTGTGCCCTGGAATGTTCCGGGCTGCAGGGACTTGCCCGGCCGCAGGAATCCTCGCAGGCTGCGGCACGCTGGCCTGGCTGCCGTCTGCCCAGCCCCTCCAGGTGCAGGCAGCTGCTGCTGCTGCTCTCACCATTTCATGGGACATTTTTCTCATTATTATTATTTCTTGCTGGTCTTCAATTTTTTTTTTTTTTAAATTTTTTTCCTGCTGCTTTCCTACAGCCACTGGCCTCTGCCAGGCTTCCCAGCCAGGCAATCCTACAGGCAAGAGCACATTGGTAAAACAACCCCATATTTGTGTTTTCCCTCGTTCCCTCATCGTGGCAAAACCTCCTTTTCCAAGGGAGTTGTTTCCTCCTGTTCTCTTCCCCCAGGTATTCCGGGGAATTGATTTCTCCTCTTCTTTTACAGATGAGATATTCCAGGAACAATCGAACTCATACCGCTTCTGTCAAACTTAATCTGGGATACATTAGTGGGGAATATGGGAGGGAATCAGATCCAGAACACCTGAAGTTCCTTTTTTATCAGGGAGCTAATAAAGCAGAAGGATGATGACAGGCTACTGAAATTTAAGCAGCCAAGAACAGGAAAGATATTTTATTCAATAGCTGGGATAAAACTTCATGTTCCGGAGATTTCAAGGAACACAATCAAGCAGGGGAGATGGAGGAAGACTGATTTTCTTTTTCCTAAGCAAATGGACAAGTTTGGGGGTGGTTTCAGGCTGTCTCTGTACTTATCAGAGGCATTTAAATATTTCCTCATCTAAAGGCAGACATGAGGTCAGGCAAAGTGTGACTCCTCGAAGAGCTGGAGCTCCAACCCTTCAGCAGACAGGGCTGGGGATCTCTGCTCATCCTCAAAGGCCTTGGTGGGACAGTTCAGGTGTCTGCTCAGCACAGATGAATCACACCTTGCAAGGGCTGATTGCGCTCCCTTATCTCTGCGAGGAGCCCAAGGTGCCTCGTTCAGATCCAGACATTTACACAGATGAATCACACCCTCGAGGCCATGGAGCAAATAATGAAAATCTGCAAGCCTAGACCCAAATCTCTCGAGTCATCTTGAATAATTCTGTTATTGTACTGGATAGAATGATCCAATGTCTTTAAATTGCTTCATGCTTTACTGGTAGGAAATGAAGATAAATAAATTCTCTTCCAGAACAAGCCCCTCACTTTATTTTTTCCTGAGAGAGCACAGGCAGTGGTGCTCCTTTCAGTATATCCTTTCTTTAGATGTCCTCTTGTTTTCTAAATAAGCACAGAATTCTCTGTCTGCAGAATTCTCTGAGCAGGAATTTCAGAGATTACCAGATCAGAGCCACTTTTAAACCATCTGTACTTCATGTCAGCCTTTCTAAGGGTGTTGATGTTTCCCAAGCCCTCAGTGGCTCCATCAGATTCTCCTGCCCTTTGAAATGCTCGAGATCAAGAGGAAGTTCTTACCCAGAGAACTCTCCTCCCTCTATGATATAATGATGGAGGAAAAATCCTGGCAGAGAAAGCTTCATTCTTCCAGCAGGTCAGCCTAAGTGTGGTGTCCCCTGGGAATTCAAATCCACAGTGCTGGATGGCTCCTTCCATGTCTCTTCTTAAATTAATTCATCGTGGAGTCATTGAGAAACAGGGAAAGGAGGGTGGAAAATGAGAGTATGGAAAATGCAGCTTTGGGAACAGGTCAGGATTGATGCAGTTCTTCCCATTTCCTCTCTGGTTATTTCTTTGCTTGCTCCCTGTAACTGAATCACCCTGGAAATGCCTCCTGATCTCTCCAAGCAGGGACCATCCATTTTTTTTAGTGGAGTATTTTGCACAGAAAGTCCAGCTCTGATCGAGTGCTGCACTGGCTGCCAGAACAATAAATTCCTATTACCAGAAGCAAGACATATTTTCTTATGCATCCCCTTTGCAGAAAGGCATAAATCGAATTTTGACTTCAAAGGAGACATCTTTGTTCAAAACGCAATGCTCAAAAATATTCTGGAGTCAATTATTTGCAATTAGAATGAAAAGAGAAACCCCCTTCCCCAAACGGCCTGTAATTACAAACGATCCTTTCATGAAGTATAAATCCAGTCATTAAGGAGTTTCAAAAGTTTTAATTCAGTGGGCAGTTAAAAAGAAGAATGTTGGGTGTTGAGACAGAGAACAATGCCGTGGTGTGCTTGGGGTCCCGAGGTATCCATGGAACTTTTAGCAGAAAGATTTTCCTATTGATCCTGGTGGTTTTAAGAGGCAATTCCTCAGCGTGGGATCATTACCAGCCCTTAAGGACAGCTCTGCTGAGCCACCACTGCCCTGGGGTCGATAGAACACACTGAGGGTCAGCCTTGCCCTGGCAGCCCCAAAATCTCCTCCCCCAAGAGCCTCTGTCACCCACATCTGAGCTGGGTCCTGGTTTTGGGGCACAGGGCAGGGAAATCCTTGTCTTCCCCACAGGATGGGGTCAGAGCTGTCCTGGATAGAAGATTAAACAAGTCCTGAGCTCCTGACAAGGATGTTCCAAGCACAACATCCCCGTGTTTCCATCAGTGCCAATCCTTGCCTTGTCCCAGCAAATGCAAACCAAAATCGAAGGGGTGCCTGTAATCCAGGCTCCCATGAGGAATTATTTTCACATTTGCACACATGCGTAGGATGGAGCCAGAATGGAAACAGTAGATCTTAATCCTCTCTCTGAGTTTGTGAAGCCGGGAGGAGGAAGGGAGTTTTTGGAATGCTCATATTTTGAAATTGGGACTTAAATTTATTTCCTTCATTGCTCAAGGGAGGTCTGTTCCTTTCTCGATATTTGCTGGTCTTTGGTGATGCCTTAGGTGTGAGTTCCCCTGGCAGCCGCTTTGGGAGGAGGTGTGAGGTGGATCCAGAAGGTTCACAGATTTTTCCCACCCATGTGATAGGTATTTGTTGTTTGGCTCCGCGGTTCGGAATCCTGCATCCCGAATTCTGACAATCTGTGCCCTGCATATGTTCCGGGGGCTGTGGGGAGGTGCAGCTCACGAGGGCCTTGTGGGGGTAGAAATGATGGTTTTAATGGAAAAATTGACCATCAAATCCCACTGAACACCCAGTGGTGATGTGTTCCCACTGAGAGGGAGGGACATTGCACCAGTGGAAAAAGGAACTTGGCGGCTTCACAATCCTTTTTGGGGTCCTGTGCCATTGTCAAAGAGCATGACAGATGCCAGCTCTGAAAAAACGCTTGAATGAAAAGAGGGGAAACAGAGCTTTGTGGAGTTTGCATTTTAACCACCTGATGGAAACCCTTAACGCTGCTTTTTATTTGGTTCAGTCACAGATCAAGTCTGATAAGCCAAATTCGGAGATACTCAGGTGTGTGGCCATGAAGGAGGAGCTGTAATTTTTCTGCTCTGAGATCATGCTCCTGCACTTTTCTGCAGGCACAGCAGTAAAAAAAACAACACTGGCTTTTTTATTTGCCATTTCATTTGCCATTATTGACATTTCGGTGTCATTCGAGGTTTTCTTTTTAGATGCTCCTTCATGCAGAAAGAGCCACACAGACTCCCCCGGTGGTCACTGCCTGTTTATTTCCCGGAGCAGGGACTATCCGTGTCACAGATACGTGTCACCTATTTCCAGACGTGAGGACAGCACCGGAATCGCCTGGAATCTTCTTGTCGGGGTACTGGAGGGTCTGAGCTTCTTGTCGGGGAGAGTCTGAGCTTCCAGACCTTGCAGTGGAGCTGCCCATCGCGAGTATCTGAGCACTGGACACACTGCCTTTGCTGCCTGCTGTTTGAATTCAGGATGTCTGGTGCTCCCTGAGCCTATTTTTGGGAAAGCTTTCCCTAAGCTGCTCAGCTCAGGTTTGGAGGGAAGCCTTGCGGAGCCCGAATGGAGCTCTGTTGGAGGAGAGGGTGGAAAGCCCAAGATCTTGTGTAAAATCTCCTTCTTTTCCCCATTTCCCTATTTGGCAATGCAGTTTTCCCAGGTTTTTTGCCTTTCCACCCTCCCCCAGCGCCTCTCCCCTTCCCTAACTCAGGTAACCACACATTTTGATGGAGGTTTAATCTCCTTCCTTCCTTCCTTTGCAAACCCACCTCCTCCCTTGCCCGAGGCGCTCTGTCAACTCAAACGCATCACAAATCAACCTGACAGAGGAGATCTCCCCTTGAGCAACAGCGCTGGGAGTTTGCTGCCGCTGATCCTCAGATAGGGAGGGTGGGGTGCATTTTCCACATAAAGCCCAGTCGCAGCTAAATGGAAGTAAATTTCCATTCCCCGTTCCCTTTGTTTCCAGCTTGGGCTGTCAGCGCGGTGGATCCGCAAGCCCAGGAGGATGCGCAGGGTGGTGGAAGCAGCCAGGTTGGAGCTGCAGGACACTCCTGGCGCTGTTTGTCACCTGCCCAGGCGTTTTCCTGGGATGTTGAGCTGAGGAACTCGGGCTGCTTCAACCAGTTGAACAGAGCACCTATTGCTCGTGATGCCCAAATGGAATCCGAGAGTGATTCCACTTCAAGACAGTGCAAAAAATGTCCGAGAGAACAACCTGAGAAGTCGTGTAATTTTCTTTTTTACTTTTTTTTCCGTGTTAGAAACATGGGCAGCTCTCCGGTTCTGTTGGACCTAAATCAGAGCTGCACTGACCTTGGAAAAAAGGCTCGTCCTTGGTTCAGGAAAAAGCCTCACATCTCCCTGAATTTGATAGGTACAGTATTGTGACTATTGCAAAGGGAAAAGCTACAAACTGGCCCTTGCTTGTGCTGCTTTTCCTGGGCTTTTCAGATGGTGGGAGGAGACAGCTCGTGGATTCTCATGAGAACAGACCAGACACACCATGAAAATGTGAGCTCCCTGTCCTTAAATCCTGCCTTCCACCCTTAAAGTTGGTGAGAGTCTTTGCGGACCTCTTTGTTAACTGAGCTGAAGTCAGAGAAAACCCCCTGATTTTGGGTTCGAGAACATGGGTTGTTTTTCAAAATACATCACCAGCAATGCATGGCTTCAGAAGAAATCATTTCTGTCTGCAGCAGCAAATACTTCAGAGACAGAAACAAGAGAGAGAGAGAGAGAAAGGGAGAAGAGGCCACTCCTGATCAGCCTCTGGTGATAAACGGCTCTGTGTCAGGGTTTGAACATCGAGCAGCCTGAGCAGACATTGCAAAATCCACTGTTGATTCTGTGATTTGGGAGGCAGAGTTACTCCAAGTGCATAACCCTGCTGCCACTCAGGGAAGTGGAGCTGCTCCCATTATCTGGATTCAGCCAGAAGTTGAGCGCTTAGCATGTTTGATTTATTAGTTTTATAAAATGCAAAGTCTTTAATGTTCAGTGCTGGGAGCACACTGTAATTTTAGCTGCATTATTACAGTTGTTGACCAATGTATGAATTATCTTCAAAGGCTCTGAGTTTCTCTGAGCAAGCTTTCCCATTCCAAAGACCAAGTCAAAGGAATCCAGGAAGGTCTGTTCTTTCAAGGAAAGACGTGTCACAGGTCAAATGTGCAGGAATGTTCTGGAAACACATTCAACAGAAGCCCTGGAGAAAGCACAGATGTTATTTGCTTGCTCAGAAGTTGGGATCAGTACAGCTCACAACACGTCGTTTTAATGTCTTACGAATGAGATATTAGCCTCAAAATCCTGGAGTGGAAGCTGCTGGAAGAGCATCCACCAGCAGAAGCTTTCTAAATTCCCTGCTCCATGCAGGGCTGAGCTGGCAGGGTCTGTCCCAGCCACATCCCAAACACAGCCCAGGACAAGGACTTTGTGCTCCTTGTCCCTGCCTGGCCTCTCCTCCAGCATGCTTTGCCTCCAGGAAGTGTCACAAGGAAAGCTATTCCCACCAGAATTACATGCATTTAAACTCATTTTTGGAAATTGTCTGGGCACAGCCTCCCGTAGAAATGAGATGGCACAGAACCGATTAAATAATGTTTATGCAAATACAAAAGTTGTCAGGGCGTTGTTTTCGGAGGCTTCAAGATCCAGCTTGTCAGAGGCTCCTGGCGCAGTGTCAGCTTTCCTGAGCTCAGCTGAGCCAGTAGGAGCTTGATTTGGGGTGGGCAATTGCCAGAGCCCTGCAGAAACCCTTCCTCAGTGCCTCTTCTCCCAACCTCAGCCATCCCTGGGCCCCCAGACTCTCCTCCCACAGCTCCTCCTCAGTGCCATCCTCACCCTCACCTCTCCCCTCGCTGCTCCCGAGAGCCCCAGGCTGCTCAGACACTCAGAACTGTGGTGTCCCAGCAGTTTGGGCCATCGCCTGCTCAGGAGGAATATTGGCATTGTCAGAGCTGGGATAATCAGGAAATCACTGGCAGGCGTTTGCAACAGCCCTGGGATGCACAGATTCCTGCAGAGAGGCTTTGAGATAAATGGGGTGACACCAGGAATATCTTCCAAAGACATTACAGTGAATTTCTAACCAGGTGAAAGATGTGGGGTTGAATCTGAGCAGAAATATTAACCAACCCTACCAGAACAGCTCTGTCACAGCGCAGAGCTTCTCCCCATTCCATGTTCTTCTCCCCACGGTGCATTCTGGAGTTGGGAGGTGACTCCCAGTTCACAAACAGCACAAGAGCCATGGGTGCCATTACTCATCAGAGGAAATATTTGTGCAACTGCTCAGATCCGAGCATGTATTTGCCTGTGTTTTCGTGGTGCTTTGTCTGGATATTCTTTTCAACACGAGTCCATTTGTGCAAGGGCTCCAGGAGAGGTTTGGGAGATGCTGGGGCTCATGGGGGCCTTTGGAACTCATCCCAAGCCTTCACTTGAACAAATGTTTGCAGATCCTTTCCTGCAGTATTTACCCAGTCCTGACCTAAGCTTCATTAGCTCAGCAGATTCATTTCTCTGCTCCAGTACCTCTCTGGCCAGCTGGAACCACGGGATATTTTCATGTGGCATTTTCCAGGGGACCCTGGGGAAAGTCAGTCAGTGGCTGATAAGAAATAGAGGGTGTAAAAATCTCCTGGTGCTGTGTGTGCTGATGATCCTCCAAACAGGGGGTGACTTCTCCTGGCACTGCTGCCAAGAGCACTTTGGCTCCTTCTGAAACGCAGTTTGAATTTACGAGACTGAGTCAACCTCTGTAGGTTTAGATGGATTTTATTTTCCATCTGATCCACTATCGGTGGTGTAACAGACCTGGGGTGACATCAGTGTGATCAGACAGACACTGGAGATGTCACAATGACAAATGGGGAGGTTTGTACAACTTGGAGGGGTACAGAGCAGCTCCTTCAAGTGAAGGGTCACTGGGGTTCACCCTGGGGGCCAGAAAGGGAATTAAACAGCACTGAGCTCTTCACCTGCCTTGGCCAGAGGTCAGAGTTAGGTATTTCTGGTGCCACCTGGAAAACACAAACAGGGAATCACCCCTGAGCTGCTTTTTGCCATTTTTCAATGCCACTGGGGAGGCAGAATGCCCAGGGCTGGGAGCTGAGCTCACCACACTCCCCTGGCAGAAATCCAGAGTTTCCTGCAGTGCAAAGCTGGGTTTGGGTTTGCCATGCTGAGGTGAGATCGGAATACTCCTGATGCCAGAGTCGATAGCATGGAACAGAATCTGAATGTACCGAGGTTCTGATGGATGGGCTCACCCACAAAATCCCAAATATCTCTCACATGAGTGATCTCCTGTCAGCCCATTTAGCAGCAGAGCACTGGGATTGATCTGCTCAACCTTTATGTGTTTTTACTGCCCTGAGTAGCACTTCTCTCATGCCAGGAGAATTTTATCACACAATTTTTCTATGAAATGAAACACGTTCGTTTCAGGTGAATATTTGGATTAGTTTAGAACTGGATAAATCAGAAAAGTGGAATGTAGTTTGTGTTGTCATTAATAGTTGGTTTTTTTCAGTAATAAAGAAGGTTTTGGCTAACAGGGAAACAGAAATAAATTCCAGAATAGGTTATTTTGTGCAGTTTGAACTCCTCAGTGGGAATGAATGTTGAGGATTGCGCTGGGATGGTGCTGCATCTCTGGCTGGATTTGAATCTCCTGTCATCTCTTCCCCCTGAACATTGGGTTCAGGTTTAGGCTTCAGGCTCTGGCCCCTCTCTGCCTCCCAAAAACTCTTTCATCTCCTGCAATCAGGAGCTCCATGGCCCCGGGTGCTTTAATTAAGCGAAATGAAAGGCGATGATTTCCATAAATAGCAGAGGTTCCAGGAGCAGCCCTGGGGCTCAGCCTGGCCACCCACCCCGAGTGCCCTGAGAACCCCAAACTGCCTCTGCAGCTTGAACTTTCTCCCCGAGATGCTGCGATAGGGAAATGGAGCCAGAGCAGCTCGGAGCTCTGTCAGGGGATGGGGAAGCTTTGATCTCCCCAAATCTGGGGACACAGAGGTTCCTTTGGATTCCGAGTGCAGACAGACCCCTAGTGGAGCTGGATTTCCCCAGCCTCCTGCTCGTTCATATTCATTTATTTGTTTATTTTAAGGAAGAGAAAGCAGGATTGGAGTGCTGATCCTTATCTACCTGCTGCTTTCCTTTGGTCCTGACTCGCCTCGAGCTGTTCTGGAGCTTTATCGTGGGAACACCGCGCTGAAATTCAGGGATATTTTCATAGGAATAGAGATTTCCCCGCTGGAAAACTGATGTAACTCAGCATTGCCCTGAAATCCAGTTGTGCAAACTGACAGCTTCACCATGCTGAGGAAGGGAGGTTAAAAATTGCTTAAAACAAGGAGGAATGGGATCAGGGAATCCTCAATGTGCAAAACCCCAAATACTTTCACCCCCATGTTCTTCCAAGCTGCCACCTGGTTTGGACAGGGAAAACTCCCAGATCTGGAGAGATTCACTGAGGTTGTCTGAGGAAAGGGAGAAAAGCTTTAATAGGATAAATCAGGCCCAGCGATGTGATATCAGGACTGCAATTAAAGCATCGTGGTGGCATCAAAATTCTGAACTTAGGACAAAATCAAGCCAGTTGGTAGCACAACCCCAGAGCATTTGTTTTGTTGGCAGTGGTTATTCCTTTGTGCATTTTCCTTCAGCGAATTGAGTCACAACTAATTGCACAGTAATCAGCCAGGCCCCAAGTTCAGATAATGTTGCCTTCCTAATACTTCGTAGAAATGCTGAATCCATTAACTATCTTCAAATGAGATTATTTTTTTTAATTAGCAGGATCTTAGCAAGCCATTACAGGCACCATTCTGCCACATGGAACTTTCCTGTTTGCTGAACATTGCAAGGGGAAAATGATTTTCAATCAATTCAAGTGCTGATAGGGTTTGCAGTTTGCTTTCAGACTCTGAAAATAAACAGAATTTTCTGACAGGTGAACAGGCCTGTCTTTGCTCAGTTCAGAATTTCCGTTCTGGTGATTTTAGGAGGCACCAAGTTCCCTGCTGATATTGCTGGCAAGGCAGCCAAAAACCAGGGAATGGGGAGCTCCAGGCAGGGTGGAATTGGTGGATGAGGAATAAACAAAATATTGTCCTGATGTGTTGTAGAAGAATGGATTTATAGGTTATGACATTCCTAAAATATCTTTATTTAATAATGAAAACTTCATTATCCAGCCCTCTGCCAAAGTGTTGCCATGGGCCTGCTGCAAGTCCCTGGGAAGATCTTTCATCTTGACAGAAGTTCTAAATTACAGCATTAGAGCTGTGATGGAGAGGAAGTTATGGTTTGCTCTGCCTGTCCAGGGAAATGAGGCACACACTGCTGGCACAGCCCTATTGAAACCTAATCACTGACAATATTAAAAACCAAGCAGCACAACATTTTTTTTTTCTGTCTGAGCACTGGGGATAAATTAAGTGATAAACCTTGAGTGTTTACGGGAGTTTTATTATTTTATTAAAAAGTAATTCGTCTTTATTACAGCCGAGGCTATTATGTTTCACATCATTAAGGGAGCAAGGCGTGGAGACCCTAAAGCTAATTTTGAGATGCAGCTATCAGAACATTTGGTTTGGATCACAGGTGCTGCAGCATCCTCTGTGTGCTGAACTCCAGAAATTATTTGTCTATGAGGTTTCAGAGCTGGGGAGGTAAATGCAGGCTGGGCTCAGCTCCCAGTGTCCATCCTGATGGCCAGAGCTGTCCAGAGCTGTCCAGGGCTGTCCAGGGCTGTCCAGACTGGTGTTTGGATCACATCCATGATCCCAGGCAGGGATGTGCAGTCCCAGCTCAGTTTCCTCTCCAACCACTCAAACCCAGTGGTTAAATGAGAAAATTCCCACCTGGATTCCTCAGCAATCCAGACATGGGCAGTGTGGCTGGGAAAATCCATTTATTCCTTAACTCCTATGGCTTTGGGAGAGTCCTCCTGCCACAGGCTGGGTTTGGCTTTGCCTTTTGGGGTCAGGCAGAGCCAAACCCACCCCAGTCTCAGGGGAGCAGGAGTTGCACTGCTGGGAGCTGCAGGAAAACCCTGCAGACTAGCTTTGTGGCTGTGCAGAACCAGCTGGGGCTGAGCAGGTCCTGTGCAGGAGGGAGGACAGGGGATGCTCTTCTTTAAATCTGAGATGATGTAAAGGCAAATCTGTTGGCTCTGGGGTTTGTGTACACTCAGGTAAATGAGCTTCAGCCAATTTACTTAAAGCCATCCAAGTAGAACTGCTTGTGCAAATGACTGAAATTAATTTGATATCACTTACACATATTAATATCAATATTAGGATGTTAAATATTATAATATATTAACTTTAGCCCTATGAAGGCAGCTTCTGAATGTAAAACAAATACTTTTTAATCCACTTTGAGAATGGCCAGGCTGACAATTTCAGCTCTATTTAACCACAGCAGTGGCAGCAAAGCAAATGCCAGGATAATTCCATTGACTTTCTTCACTTCTATTAAGTTATCCCCATTTATGACAACCCTGCTTAGAAGAAGATTTAGGCATCCAGAGAAAGAGGCAGGTGTGTCCTGTGGGACTGGGACAGGACATCCTGGTGGTGTTTGCTGGCTGAGGTCACTCCTGTCCCTCCAGGAAACACAAATGACGGTGGGGGATCAGAATCAGAATCAGGATCAGGATCAGGATCAGGATCAGGATCAGAATCAGGGTCAGAATCAGAATCAGAATCAGAATCAGAATCAATCAGAATCAGAATCAGGATCAGGATCAGGATCAGATTCAGGGTCAGGATCAGGATCAGAATCAGGGTCAGAATCAGAATCAGAATCAGAATCAGAATCAATCAGAATCAGAATCAGAATCAGGGTCAGGATCAGAATCAGTCAGAATGAGAATGAGAATGAGAATGAGAATGAGAATGAGAATGAGAATGAGAATGAGAATCAATCAGAATCAGGATCAGGATCAGGATCACAATAAGAATCAGAATTAGAATCACAATAAGAATCAGAATTAGAATCAGAATCAATCAGAATCAAAATAAGAATAAGAATAAGAATAAGAATAAGAATAAGAATAAGAATCAATCAGAATCAGAATAAAAATCAGAATCAGAATTAGAATCAGACTCAATCAGAATTAGAATCAGAATCAGTCAGAATCTGAATCAAAATCAGAATCAGAATCAGCGTCAGAATCAGAATCAGAATCAATCACAATCAGATTCACAATCAGAATTAGCTTCAGAGTTTGTGCAGCCCCAGAGGAAAGATCTGCCAGCAATGCCCTTCTCAGGCTTTCAAACACACAACAATAATCCCACAATAAAATACAAATGCACTGAAAGGAACAGGCTGCTCCCAGTGTCTGTTTAATCAATGGGCTGTGAAGAGACTGAGGTGATAAACTGACTGTGCTCAGGGCTAATTTTATGCAATATAACATGTTCATAGGATTAGTCTATTTAAAAATAATTTTAATCAAACTTTTTAAAATGCAAAGCCGTTCTGCACTACTCATTTCCAATATATGCCTTGAAACAGATGAGGAAGGCAGAACCAGATCCTTATTATCCATGCATAATTTAAACAATATCATCAGCCCAGTATTGATTGCTGACTAATGTGCTTATTAATTAATAGATATCTTTGTGTTAAATACATTTTTCAGAGCTGTTCTGGGACCATTTAATAAGATAAATGGGGAGTTGCAGCACAGCACTTTGTCATTAAATGTCTAAATTTTATCCAAAGGCCTGGAAAGCCCATGGAATTCTTTCCTCGGAGTGCTGAACCTCATCCTGCATCCAGGGACCTCCCAGCCTTCTGTCCATTGATAATTATCAATATCAGATTAATATCTGCCTGTTCAAAACTGTGGGTTCCTTTCACAGGAGCCACTTCTGTGTTATTTCCCTGCTGCCAACATAGCCTGGGTTGAACTGGGCAGGGAGAGAGAGAGAGGGAGAGGATCCGGAGCCAGAGCAGGTGCCCATTAAATGTGAGTTTAGAGATATTAACTGTGAGTTTAGATATACTAAATATGAGTTTAGATATATTAAATGTGAGTTCAGATATATTAACTGTGAGATCAGACACATTAAATGTGAGTTTATACACATTAAATGTGAGATCACACAGAACAGCTCCTGGGGTGACCAAGCAGAGATTCAGCTACACTCTTTAGAGCATTCTCCATCCTCTGGAAGGAGCAGAAATGATTCCTAGGGCAGTGGGAAGGGTGGTGGGAAGGGATTTTACACTGCTGGGGATCAGCCTGTACATATTTAAAATAAATAGACGTGCATGTAAAAAAAATTACCCCCTTTATTACCCAAGGATGCAGTGGGAGTACCAGGGGAATGGCTAAAGTAACAAAACTTGACACCAGTGATAATAAAAGAGGGAACTAAAGCAAAGAGATCACCCCAGTCTGCCGGGTTTCGAGTGCTTAATCAAAACTGACTTCTACTACTGCAGCTGCAAAAGAAATGTTTCAGGCCTGCCATTAATTTCCATACAATAACCCTCTAATGGGGGAGTTGCCGGCAGAGGAGGGAGATCAATCTGCTCTAATGACACACCAGAGACTCGGGGAAAATGCAAACTTGGAGCAATTTCATGGCAGGTGCAACCTTGGAAAGTACGGCCATTTTTCTAAGTTAATTTGTTCCCCTGATATGTTTGAAATCCATATTTGTATTTTAAAGGGCTAAAATGTGGGATGATTAAAAAATAGGAGCAGGTTTTTGTGAGCTTTTCAAGTGTGGAAGGTGATGCTTTAATGCCCCTCCTCGGAGCTAGGACAGCTGGATAGCCTTTATCATGTGCTGCCAAAAAAATAGGGAATGGGATTGTTTATTCCAGCATTCCCTTTTTGTCTTTAGCCTTCCCCCTTCCCTCCCCAGCCTGGTGCTCATTTGTCTCCCAGCTGAATTGATCCCTAATACTGTAGGAAGTAATAATAGTAATAATCATGGTAACTACTGGCAGTAATAGTTATTATTCTTATTATTGTTAGCACTTACAGTGCTCTGTAATGATAATGATTATTATTGCTGCAAGTTTTAAAACACAGAAATGAGTTAACTCAGTTCCTGATATGCTTTGGGTGCTGGCAGCTCTTAGACATCTGAAAATTCCAGCTGCAAATCCTAACAGGAATGAACATCCTGACCCAGGAACAGGCACTGAGCTCACTTCACTCTGGGTCTCACCCTCAGGGGATATTTTGATAAAATCTGTGGGGTTTTGCACTGTCACAGTGGGGTGAGGCAGCTTTGGGGTGAATGAGGGCCTTTCTGGGTCCCTTTTCCTGGGAGAGGGAAAATCCATGGATTTTCTGGAGTTGGTCTGGAGTGTCCCCGAGGGGCTCTGGGGTGTCCCAGGAGGGCTTTGAGGTGTCCCAGAGCTGCTGGGGGAGCACAGAGGCTCCAGCCCCCCCAGCATCCCCATCCCTGCAGCCCATTCCTCCTTCCACCTGCTGAAAGCCAATCTCACTTATCCTGATTACTCCTGTTCCTTTCTCAGCACTTAAGAACTCCAGCCAGAATCTTAAAAGTATTGAATTTTCAAGGGCTGGAAAGTGCAGGGGCTTTGCATGAGAATTGGTGGCTGCTCTGCTCAGCCTTTGTCCTTCCCTCTGCATCCTCACCTTCGTGTCTTTGTCATGGGCCCTTGGCAGTCAAAGTGAAGTGTGAGATTTTTTGCTTTAAAAGATGCTTTTTTACATTAAAAATGCTTTTTATTCTGCTGCTGCATTTATGGGATGCTCATGGCTTCTCTGCTGTGGCCATTGTTATGTTATGCTTTAGATCCCATTTTAAATACAAACCTTCCCCCACCTGCCCCAGCTAAAAAATTCTGTTCCAGCTGCAGCTCCAAACTTCCCAGCAGTGAATGTACTTTGTTTTTTCCTGCTCTCCTCCTTGGCTCCCATTAGCATGCTTAAATTGATAAAACAATTGATTGGCTGGCTGAGATTGCACGATTCCTAAAATTTCAATTATGTCTTCCTGAAGTTTGGTCTGCAGTCAATGCAATGAAGTTTCTGCTCAATTCTCAGTGCATCATCCAAATCCATGTATTGGACTCCAATGCAGCAAAAGCCAGCAGGTAGCAGAGGACAGACTAAATACACCTGACTTGAAATGTGCTCAGAACCTCCTCAGTTATTTCTCTGATGACCTCACACATAACTTGAGGGCTCTGTGTTTTACCCCTCGGGATTTTTAAAGCTTGGAGTTCTGACTTTTCTCTCCTGGAAGAGTTTAGAAACCCAGTTTGGCTCTGAATGTTGATGGCAACATCTCTGCTCTTGAGCAGCTCTTCACTCCTCTGCCAGGTCCAAAGGGCAAAGGGAGAGTGAGACAGGTGGGTTTTAAACCTCCTTTAAAGCAATGAAAAAAGCCGCTGAGAAACTTCATGTCTGAATGGTGAGGTCAGGAAAAAATAACTTGGAAAGAAGAAACACTTTAAAATGAGAAGATCAGAGCTCTGGAATAAATTCCTGAGGGAACAGAGCAGATTCACCTTCCCCATCCTTCATATCCTCGTCATTCAGCTGTTAGCTGGGAAGGGCCATGGCCTGGGATGGGCTGGGCTGGGGCTGAGGTGATAAACTGGGAGCTCAGCCCTGACTGGAATAAGGCAGGATTTGGGTACAGAACTTGCTGCAACTTTTGACAAACCCATTAGGTGATAAACTTGCTTGCTGTCTCTCTCACTTTATCCCTAGCACCAGCTCCATCCAATTACATTGGTTTTTCCCTGCAAAATCCAGATACCTGCACGTCAGACAGATTCTCTGTCAATAGCTGACAGGCCAGGGCAGAGAACAATTTACATGGAGCAGAGAGAGCTGGGATTGAGTGCTGCTCGGGGGATAATGCAACGCTTTCCAATCACTTCAAGGTTTTTCCTCCCCCTGCCCTGTTTTCCCTGCCTCTCCAGTGATTTAGGACATGGATTTTTGCTCCTTGCCATGCTGTATTTATGTCTCTGTTGCTGAGGATCTGCAAAGCAAGGCACGTTCCTGCTAAAATTACAATTCCTGAAACTTCCCTGGATGGGGAAGTTTCCTTATTTGTGGCAGGGGTGGAATGGGATGAGCTTTAGGGTTCTTTCCAACCCAACCCAAACCAGCCTGGCATTCCCTTCAGTGGAGACCAAATAAAGACAGCTGGCTCTGAAATCCAGGCTCCCTGAGCTCCTGAGGAATTTGCATCTTTAATCAGACAGCACCACCTCTTCCCCTTGTGCTGGGAGCTTTTATTCCCATTGCCAAACCCTGTCCATCCAAAGGCAAGGACCTGCAATGGGCAATTCAATTTCACAGGCCATAAACTTATATATCCACTTCTTGCATTTCTCCCCTTTTTGTTTACGATTTCAGAAAAATCTCTAAGCCTGCAATCTATATATATAAATACTTTTTTTTTTTTTTGCCTTTGAACATCCATAATGCAAAGCTGGATTCCAACCACTTGTTCACTGAGGAAAACTTCAGCGAAAAGGCTGGCTGAGACTTCAGAGTGGTTTTCTGGAGGTGGGTGGCAGGCAGGGAGTTTGGGCTGCATTCCCATCGGAGGAGCTCATGGATACAGGCAGAGGGAGCAGCCCTGGGAATCCTCTTCCCATCAATTCCTTATCCTGCTCAGTAACTCCATCCGGCAGCAATCATGGTGGGGTTGAAGCAGTGGTTTTGGCAACGGGAAGTGGTGGCTTTGAGAAAATCCAGATTCTTCCTTCCTGCTGCAGCCAGGGCTGTTGTTCTCCCTTTGAGCAGCTCCTGCTTTCCCTGCTGAGGATGACTCTGAGCAAACAGACAAACAGACAAAATGGCAAACAGACCTTGGATTACACACAGGCAAACACTGCGACATTTCCGAAAGATGGAAATAGAATAACTCGCTTTGCCATCTGGACAGAAGTCCTGCTCTAACAAGTCTGTGTGATTCCATGCCTTGCTCATATCATTACTCTTCACCTCTGCTCATAAACCTCCACCTAGAAAATAATGTAATTTAATTAGGGCTGGGGAATTAGGCTGCTGCCGTCACACTCGGTTAAACTGAGGCAGTTGGTGAATTCCATTGTCATTGGGGCTGGAAATAACAAATGTTCCATTAACTGCCTCATCCTGGGTGCACTGGGAGAGGGAATTCAGGCCTTGGTGGGGTTGGGATGTTGGGGACAGGAGTGAGGAGCAAAGGCCAAGGAGGAGGACACAGTCCCTGAAGCCGTGGTGGGAATTCCTGATGGAATTCCTGGGGAAATCCAGAACAAGGAGACAACACCGTGGTCAGGGAATGGTGCAGGAGGAGGGAGGTTCCCAGCAGGGCTGGAATGTCCCTTGGTGTCCCTTGGTGTCCTGGGGGAGGAGGGCAGCAGGTGACTGACAGCCACCAGGAGGTGACATCCACCAGCAGCTCAGCGATTCCCAGGTGTTTCAGCCACACCCAGACATTCACGGCACAAGGAACACCAATGTTCTGGGTTTGCAGGGCTGTGCAGGACACTCCCTGTAACCTCCACCAGATATTCATCTTTTTGCTCCTCTACCCTCCAGCTGCTCCCATCCTCATCCCAAAAAAAACTTTTTGGGGTTTTTTGGGATTCTCCCACCTCTCCCTGTTCACCCACAAGACCTGCAGGGTCATGGCAGCTGCAGCAAAACTGCTGCAGGACCACAGCTGGGTCATCCTTTCCCTTAGATGTTCCCTTCCTGTGAGAAAAGAGAAAGCAAAACCCTGAGGACGTTTGAATCCTTGGGAAAAAACCACTACACAAATAAAGTCATCTTGGTTTGAAGTTCACAAATATTTTGGAAGGCAAATGGATGGGAAGAGTTTAGCCTGCAAACACTTATTTGTCATGCAGCCTGACTGCTGCTTTTCAACATGCTTTGATCCTCTCCAGTTTTTTTGGCCCAGGCATTAGATAATGCTTTAGAAGCCATTAGAAAAAAATGGTGACAATTGAAATGCTTTGAAAAATGACAGTTTGATAGTCTAATAATAGCCCCTACACTGATCTGGAGAAGGTTTTCTGTTCTGTTTTTTGTGATATTCATTATGTACAGTGCATTTCAAAACGTCCTTTTCTCCCCAGTAAATAATTTAACCCTTTCACCACCCGCAGCCCTGGAAATGTGGAACACAGAGATGGAGATCTGTGCATAATTACCGAGGTGTGTGCTCCAGAAAGAGCTGCTAAAAGGTGCTGTGGTGTTGAGAAGAGAGGAAATGGAGAAGATGACCATATTTGTGGTCTCAGAGAAGGCTGACCATGCAGACTGAGGGTTCCCATTCCTGCAGGGTCTCCAGGAAGATTTTCCATCAGGAGAAAACACATTTTGGATGGTGAGGTGGCTGGGAGTTTGCATTTCATTGCAAGAGCTTGTTTTTGCAAGATGTTATTTGGCAGCGATAAATGAGCAACTTTCAAGCCTCAGAAGTGATTAATTTCTCACTGGAGCTGTCTCTGAGCCTGTCACAGCCTGACAATCCTGACATAAGTGTCATTTATAATGTCACAAGTCTATTCCACAGAAATGTCATTACACAATTACTCCGAGGATGAGCAAAGGTTCACCGGGGGAAGAGCGTCTGGAATTAAGTCAATTGTAGATCTGCATGTTATTGTTGGGTTGTCCCCCCTCCTGCAATTACTCCGTGTCTCACTTGCTCGTTTTGCACAAATTAGCAATTATTTATTGCAGTGATAGCTGCAGGTAGGGCTGGTGGCAGGGAAGCTTTGGCACCATGAGTGTTGCAGGGCTGATCTCACGTGAGGATTTGGGAGCTTTGATAATTAACCCTCTCCAAACGAGGCCCTGAGTCCCCTCAGCCCCTCTTGCCTCTCTCTGAAATGCTCCACCATCTGGGGGAGGTGATAAATCCTGCCTGTGCTTTTGATAGCCACAGTTTGTTTTAATGAGGGCACTTTTTGTGCTGCTGAACAAAAGCAGCTCTTTCTCGTCACAAGGACAGAGGAGTTCAGCAAATTCCCCAGTGCTGCACCTCAATTATGCCTTAAAATTGGCATAAATGGAGTTCTAACAGGCTTTTATCCTCCTTGGCCCAGGCACAAACAATTCCTAGGCTGGGCTCAGTGCACAGAGGAGATTTGGATTTATTCAAGGTGTGGTAATGGAGCTGCCTGGTGAGAGGGAGGAGCAGAGAACTGGGCAGAACCACAATCCCCATCGTTCCTGGGATACCTGTGCGAGCTGAGCCCTTGGATTGATGAGAAATCACTCAAATCCAGCTCCATTTCTGAGCTCCTCTTTAGCATTTGGGCAGAGATTGGCTCTGAGGGCTCTGAGCAGCTCTGTGCAGCCTTTGGAGCACTGTGGCACCACAATCTGATTCACAGACATGGAAATGTGGAAGAAGGCCAGGAATTTCCATGATAATCCTCCAGATTTCCACCAAGACAACTGAGATGAGGATCAGTCCTTTGAAATTGCTCCCTTCGCCTGTTTGCTATTCTGGGAAGCTATTGTTCTCAAAGGGACATCTTTAAAGCAAAAGCTGGTAGAATAATTTATTTGCGAATAATTTATTCAGTGATTGATGGGAAAAGCTGCTGAATAAATAATTCACTGAATGCTAATGGAACATCAGAGATGGTCGAATAATGAAAATGTTTATTTGCAAATAATTTATTCAAAGAAAAATGCTGAAACGTATCAGCTCAATTATTCTTGGTGAATAATCCAGTCGCTCAGCCAGCCCACTGTGACATGTCGTACAAAGATGCCTTTCCCAACAAAAGGAGAACTCCAGGAGCAGAACCTGTGTTTGCTCTGATCTTCTGCTCTCCAGCAAGAGCAGCCAGGAGGAGAAGGTTGGGTGGGAAAAGCTTTGAATTGAGCTCGGGCTAAAGGCTGAGCTCTGACTCTCCACATGATGGGAATGTCACACCATCAGCCTCTTCCAGCTTTGGTAATTGGGATTGATAACAGCAGCTGAAATCTGGGATCCTCTCCATGATTATGAGCTTGTATAGTTTAGAAAAGCATGGGCTTGGGAGAGAGTCCTGATTGTGGAACCTTGGAGAGATCCATGGAACCACGGAGAGATTAATGGGATCATGGAGAGATTAATGGAATCATGGGGAGATCCAGGGAATCATGGGGAGATCCATGGGATCATGGAGAGATCCATGGAATCATGGAGAGATTAATGGGATCATGGAGAGATCCATGGAACCATGGAGAGATTAATGGAATCATGGAGAGATTCGTGGAACCATGGAGAGATCATCTCTGGGGAGACTTTTCTAGACACAACCCCTGAAAACTTCAATGCTAAACCTGCACTGACCGCAGCAAAAATAAATAAATTCAGCCAGACCTTTGTCACTGCTGTCCCTCGAGTGGCATGTGTTTGGGGGCTCAGGCTGGTCCCCAGGCAGGGACACCACCCAGGGCAGCTCCTGCAGCTCCTCAGCTTTTCTATTTGCCAGAGGAGACCTTTCCTGCTGCCCTGCAGCTGTACAGCAGGGCTCAGGTGCTCCTGGAAAATTGAAGTGATTTTGTGATGATACTGGAGCTAATACCAGAAAAATCTAAATTACATTTTAAAAGGAATCTACCCTTTTATCTTTTAACCTTAGGCCTCTCCCTCTCATGCAGAAAAATCAATCTTGACTAATCTACTGACCAAGTAAAAGTGAAAAGGGGAACCCATATAATCATGTACTTTATCTTCTTTAAATATTTTTTTACAGAAGAGGGACTCATACAAACATGTACTTTATCTTCTTCAAAATATGTTTTACAGAGAAGCTCAGCAAAACATCCAAAGCTTCCTCGTGGCTCTTAGGAGAAAACCCCATTGTCCTGAAAGAATCCATCATCACTCCTGAGGGAGAGTTCAGGGAGAAGCAGTGAATAGATCCTCCCCAGCTGTTGGGGTGTTGAAGGAAACTCCACCTCCCAGCTCTGCCTTCCCTGAATTCCCAAATTTTTGTTGGAGACACAACTACAGGAATGAGCAGTTGGGGGTCAATGGGAGCCGGGAGCACATGGACTGCTGGGGTTTGGGATCAGCTGCAGGAAAAGCTGTTCCCATCCCTTTATCTCTCTGTGATTTATCAGTTTCAAATGGCTGACACTCATGGCAGGAAGAAATCTTTCTGGAGATTCTCTCTAAATATCCACCTGGGATGTGGGAAGGAGACACCGTGTGACAGCAGAGCAAAGGGAAGCTCTGTCTCTCAGAAATCACCCATTTTCCTGAGTTATTTTTCTTATTTCTCTCCTGCAGCAGCTTTGCTTTGGGCAGGGTTTGTAACCAGGACAGAACACAACCCCTGGGAGTGAGCTCTGGGCACTCTGCTCTGCTCTCCCTGGATGAGCAGAGGAGCTCTGAGACAACTGATTGCTTTTGCCTTTTGTTTTTAAAGGTTTTCCAAACTTCTGATCAGATGCAAATCAGGTCTTGAACTGAGATTAGATCTGTTGCTTCTCCTCCCCAAGCTGTTCTGCTCTTGCCTGGCTCAACCCTGTGCTTGAAGAGCTCCGAGCTGCTCATCTCAGGTGCAGCTCAGGTCACCTCGGCCATCCCTCACTGCTCTATCATCTTGTTTTCCCCATTCCCTGCCGTGATCTATGGCAGGAGGTGACGTTTCCAGGAGCAGCAGCACTAAATCATGTGTGCTGTGTGTGCATCACCTGCAGCGTGGGCTGGAATGCCAAGGAGGAATTGCAGCAGAGACCTTGGAGTTTTCCTGGGACAAGGGACTGGAGAAATGGCATTATTTTCCCTCAGGAATGGTGGCCCTTTGGCTGCTGGGGTACCTGAATTCCCCCTGCATGGAGCCAGAGGGAGCAGGCAGGGATCAGAGCCCTGCTCAGGGCAGGACTGCAGAACTCTGTGGGGCTGAGCTCAGCTCGGGGTGACTGAGAGGGAAAGTTTGGCAGCCAGGGAGCAATAAACCCCCAGGAATGACGTGTGAGGATGTGATGCACAATGGTGAAAACCATCAGGGGCTGAGCTGCAGAGACTTCACCTCTCCTGATACTCAGCTGGGGAGTTCCAGGTGCCTTTGCAGGGCTCTGATCTCAGGGATGCTCTGAAGAGGCACAGGAGGGAATCATGGGCAGATCCATGGGATCATGGGGAGATCATCTCTGGGGAGTTCTCTGGCTGTTCTTAGCCCCACACTGCCCTGAGAACCTGCAGCAAACGGAATTTTGGGCCACATTTGCATCCTCTTTGCGCTGCCCTACCTGGAGCTAAAAATACCAGCGCTGTGCTGAGGCTCTGCTATCACATCTCCTTTGTGATCACACCCAGCACGGCAGAACCAGCTCGGGGTTGTTTTATTCTCCAAATTTCTGGCTGTATTAGCACTGTCAGAGTCCCTGATGGATCACCTCGCAGGGAGTCTAAAAGCTTGTCAGTGCCTTACTTTGCATTTTTTGTTCTGGGTTCAAAGCTGGAGGCACAGCTGAACTGGAATCTTTTCTCTGCGTTGCTGAAAGAAACGTAAGAGAAATCTCATTTTTGAAAAGTATGAAAGGGCCATAAAAATAAGCCTTTCGCTAATTGATCAACTCAGGCTCTTTATAGCAAAAAGGATTCAGAATGAGTAGCTGATAATACAGGCTTTGGTTTGTGGGAAATGAATTAGAGGGATGGTATTTGAAAGGACTATTTCATTTAGGTGTTTTGGTGGCATCAACCCAGCGACTGCAGTTAGAGTGCAGTAAGCTCAAATATTATTTAAAAGTAAATTCATATTTTTAGCATATAATTTCTAATTAACTTGCTGTAGTTATCTTGTTAAATGTCAATTAAATCTGGGAGCATTTCTCACAGGTTTCCTGTATTCATAAAATGTAATTATACAGCCATTGCTCATGTAGCCCTTATTATTGGTACAATCTACAGCTAAATATACCTCTTACATACTAATTATACATCACTAAGTGCTATATTGATAATCTGTAATTGATTTAGCACAAGCAATTGTCATGTTACCTCTTGAAATGTCAGCCTGGAGGAGTTGGAATTAGAAGTTTTGGCCACAACTTGTGGCTGGGGCTGAGCTCTGCTGGCAGCTCGTGCTGGAGGGAGGGAGGTTTGTGTGCTGGGCTGGGATTTGGGAATGGGATCTGGGAATGGGATTTGGGGCTCCTGCACTATCCAGGGATTGTGCTGGAAAAGCCAGGGTGGCTCTGCTGGTGAGAAATGAGGGCAAACTGGGCTGAAAAGGGATTAATCACAAAAATGAGGGAAGAGGCAGGAGAAGACTTGAACAGTTTATGCCCCAAAATCTTTCTTTTGAAATCACAGAAATCCCAGGATGGTTTGGGTTGGAAGGGACCTTAAAAATCATCCATTCCCACCCCTGCCAAGGCAGGGACACCTTCCACTGTCCCAGGGCCTCCCCACCCTCCAGGGAACAATTCCTTCCCAATATCCAACCTAAATCTCCCCTCTTTCCCTTTAAGGCCATTCATTCCCTTCATCCCATCCCAATCTGCCCACATTGAAATTCCCTCTCCCTCTTTTCTGTCACCCACTGAAGGATTCCCATCCTTTCTGGATTCCCACTGGGCTTTTGTGCTGGAACCAGAATAAAAGGCAAAGTTTGTGGTTCTCCTCACTGAATAGAATTTCTCCTTCTGCCCAGCTGTGTTCTCCTGGCCCTGCAGGGCTCTGTGGGGCTGGGCTGGCTTTGGGGTCACAGTGGGGTTTTCTCCTCATGTCAGCTCCACAGCTGACCTCCCTCTTCCGCAGCAGCATTAATTACAACTCCACAATTACCTGAAACCCCAATTAGCCGTGATCTGTAACTGCACTGGTCCAGATGAAAAAAGGGAGCAAGAAACCAGAAAAGGATAAAGAAAAAAGAGCTCAGAGAAGCTGAGAAGGCCTTAATTAGATTTGCACATTTGCTGCCCAGCAGTACCTCGGAGCAAATCTTATTCCCAGTCTCTCCCAGGCTGGCTCCAGTCTGAGCCAAGCCTGCCCTCCCCCTCTGTCTGGATGATATTTCCTGCTCCATGAGTGTGATTTGGGGTTGGGATCTGCCCTGTCCCTCGCCAGCTCTGTGGTGATGTTGACGTTATTCAAACAATGATCTCCCCTTCCCCTGTCACTTCCCATCGCCCATTTCACGCAGCACAACCTCAGCAAACGAGCAGCAGCCTCTGCCTTGCTCCCTTTGCTGCTTCCCCCTTTAGCTGGCAGTGGTATTTAAATTAAACCCTGTTGTGGTTTTTTTCCCTTCTCTCCCGTGTTTCCTAAGGCAACCAATTTTATAGATCTGGGAAATGGAATCGATATGAAGTTGGATTGTCCTTATGAGATCCTCTTAATATCCTGGGAGAGCAGGATTTGTACAGCAGGATTAGGGAAGGGGAAGATGACTGAGGGCAGAGCTCTTCGGAGGGCTGTTTGTGTGCACAGGGTGGACAAATATTGAAATGTGGAAAACAGGAGCCAGGGGGTTGTGGAGCTTTAATTGAAACTGTTTGTAATCTTCATTCTCTTAAATGACACTTTTTATCTCCCTCGGGATCACATGGTGGGTTCTGCTGCTCATCGAGTTCATAAAATATACAAAAAATTCAGTGTTCTTTGGAGAAAATTCATTTTGAGTGATGAGGCGGGGATGGCAATTCAAATAATAACTCTGAGTGATATAAAAACGAACCCATTCTTCAGAATGCTCGAGCTTTGCAGAGCTCTGTGGCCACCACCAGCTCATTTCCATTTTGCATCAAAACAAATTCTCCACAACTCAATGAAAGACTTGCTTATTTCTGAGCAACTTTTTTATTGCTTCATTGAGGACAAACTTTCCTGGCTGGCTCAGAGCATTCCCCGTGAGTGGGGAAAGGGTTTGCTCACAATCCTCCCTTGGTGCTGCTGCTTTCATAACCAGAGTTCATTAGAAATGGAAACTTAATTGAATTAGGTCGCTTAGCCTTGGGGGAGCAATGAGGAGAGGCAGAAATGTTCTTTCTGAGGGACAGTTTTGCATTTTCCAGGCTGGAGGAGCATCCCCTGCCCAGTCCCTCTCCGGGGACATTCCTGCTGTCCCGAGTGTTGGTTGCTCCCATTTTCCTCTCGATTCTCTCTTTGTATTCACTTGGCCTCCTCTTTCTGAGCTCAGTTTTTTTCTCCTTCCTCTGGCAAACAGCTCCATCAGCTGACCTGGCCCTGCTGCAGTGCTGGAATGTTCTGCTGCCAGGGCTGGCTGTCCCTCTGCTGTCCCTTCGTGTCACCACCCGGCCTGGGTGGACTCTCCTTCCCTCCTCTCCTCCTCAGCAATATTGATCCAGCAATAAAAAAAAAATCCAATTTTCCACCCAACTGTTCCATAACCTAATCCTTAATATTGGGGATTTTCTGTGCTTTCAGTGCAACTCGTTCCAATTTCCATCGTGGCGAGTGTGGGAAGCAGCAACACCCTGAGCTGTGATGAGTCTCCTCACGAGGTATAATTAATATTCTGCTCTCATTTCCTTTCCAAATGCTCCAAAATTCCTGCAAAAGGCCTTTCCCCAGGGCAGGGATCTCCTCAAATCTAGGGAAAGAGGAGACAAGGATTTCTGGCCAGGCCTGGATGGAAGGAGAGGGAAGGGAAGGAGAACCTGGAGATGAGGAGTTGGAATAGCAAGAGCAGCAAGGACTGGCAGGGCTGAGGATGATGAAGATCAAATATCTAAGATTGGAGCTCTAGGAGTTCTCTCTCTGAAGCATGTGGTGGAATTTTACCCAATTTACAGTCTTGGCATTTGCCTTTCTATCTTTTTTTTTTAATATATGCTCATATATTTACCAAATTCTAGGGGAAAAAAGGAACTGGGAGTTATATGGATTCCATGTGCATAATGTGCCACCACATATTCCCTGTGAATACTCTCAGAATAAAAAGGCAGAGAGAAATCAGATAAATGCATCAAAAGGAGTCAGCTGTCTGCCAAAGCTTGTTTTAAATATCAAATTACAATATAATGCCATGCACAGTTTCCATATCAAATCACGGCATTATTGGCAGGGACTGGAGGGTGACGCAGCTCTGAGTCCTCCTACATCCCTGGATAACGGCTGAAGCTGATTTAAATGGAATAAAAAGCGATTTTGGGATCAAGTGCAGGCTGAGATGGGCACTGGGAGCAGGCAGTGGGGCAGTTATTGGTGAAATATTGATGATCTGGTTGTGTCCCCAGCCCAGTTCAGAGGCACAGGGGAGTTTGGGGCTCTGCCTGAGTGAGAATGAGGGAGAACCAAAGGTGATCCCATGAAGACGTGATTTCCAAGGGGTTCCCAGCAAAAACCCTGCCTTAGGTGCAGTTCAAGTCTGTGGCTGCTCTGGACAAGGAGGGGAAAGATGAAGAAAATGGAAATATTTCTTTCCAGGCTGAAGATATATTGCTGCAATATTTCTGCTGCTTTGGTCTCTATTCCCTCCTGGCAGTCCCGGCTCTCCCCAGAGCTGTCTGTCAGAGCCTCACACACCGAATATTTGTTAACTACGACGATTTGAGGCGAAACAGGGAGGTTCTGTGCTGGAAAAGGGTTTTTCAGATAACTGCCTGAGGCACCAGACATTTTGGAATCAAAATCTGGAAAGCAGAGTCATTATTTCTGTTGTTTTAGTGCCTGCTTTTATTCTCTTATTGACAAATGTTCCTCAACCCATCTTGCTGTGGGTGGTTTTCTTCACATTTGCACTTTACAGAGCTGTTAAAAAAGGAAAGGAGAAAGAAAAATAGACTTTATTTAACCGTCTTGGCAGTGTCTCCTACTTCGTGCTCCCTCACCCTTTGCTGCCTCTTTTTTGACTTCTGATCTATAGATACAGACCCTGAAATTTACAGGTTTTTGTATGAGATGGGAGTGGAAATTGTCTGAGAAAAATGGGGGCAGAAGGGAAATTTCTCTTCAGCTCCCTCTGGCAAAGTCAAACAAATCCCAGTGCTTGCCTTGCTGAAAAAGTCACCCCAAGGTGTACAAAGAACATCCTGAGGGGATGTTACAGCACTGGGAGAGGTTCCACAGGGCTGTGGTGCACTCAGCATGCCTGGAAGTGCCCAAAAAATGAGTGGAGATATGGGATGGTTGGGTCAAAGGTTGGACTCGATGATCTGGAAGGTCTTCTCCAACCCTGGTGATTCCCAGATCCATCCCTGCAGGGTGAAATCTCAGTGCAGTCACACCTTACAGCTCAACCTTGGGGGCTCTTGAAGCAAATTGTGCTGCTCAGGGGTTGGGTTTGGGTGTGGGAAACACGGAGAAAGTGAATAAAGTGCTGGAAAAACAGAGAGAAATGATAGCGAGGAGATGAATGACGGAGCTGGGAGTGCCCAAGTCGTTTGTCCCAATGACCTCGGGGCGTCCCAGGTGCCTGGGAGGAATTCCTAGTTATTCATGGGCATAATGGTAAAAAAAAGCAAAGATGGAAAAGAGGAAGGATGCGACGTGAGGCTCGGAGGAGTAGGAAATGTTTCCTTGCAGCAGCACAGCAATGCCAAGCTGCTCCTCAGCTCGGAGCTGTGATCCCTTTGTGAATCCCACAAATCAAAGGGACAACCTGAGCGAGCTCAGCGAGAGCTCCGTGTGCTCTCGGAAGGGGACAGTGACACGGTGACACACAGCACTCCCGGGAGCTGCTGGAGAGGCTCTGAGCAAGTCCTGCGCAAGGAGAGGTTTTCTGCGAGGAGAGAGAACATTTTTCATCAGCTCTGCCCGAGCTGCACAGCCGAGTTTTTGGTTAGACAGCCCTCTTAAGGCATCTCGCACTGCTGCAGGAGTGCTGCTGCTCCAGCCCTGCTGTGGAGCTCAGGAATTGGGTCCTGCAGGGACGAGCAGCAGTCTGGGGGGTTTGTCACTGCTCCCCGAAATCCCGGGCTGAGGGCACTGAGCCATTCCCTGCTGAGCCCTTTTTCCTTTGGGAATGTCATTAGGATGTGGGGTTCGGCTGCTGTGAGGGACAAGGGGAGCAGCTCCACTCTGGGGATGTGGTTCAGGTCTGTGGTTTGGCAGGGAAATTGGGGAGGCAGCAGGAGAGATGCTCAGGGGTTTGTTCACCCTGCCAGGTGAAGGACAGCCGGGAAATAGGTTTGGTGCACACAGCTCTGGGAACACTGGTGCTTTGCTCCTAAAAGGAAAAAACTTCCCTCATTATTTAATTATTTATTTAATTATTTAATTGCATTTCATTCTTTATTGGCGCTACTGACAGACACTTGATAAATCTGAATTGCCCGTGTTTGTCTCCTCAGTAAACCCTTAAACCCAGGGTTTAACCTTTTGCAGAGATGCTGTGGATTTTAAGAGCTCAATGCACTGACTCTCAACCCCTCTCACAGCTTTATAGCAATATGAAAATGTAATCTGATAACAGAAATACTTGCAGGTCCTGAAGTCGTCCCTTTCACTTGCTAGCATTCAGATCCATGTACCAATTATTATTGTATTGTATTGTATTAATTGCAGCATTTTATTTGCATTTTCAGGCTTGTTTGATTAACCTGCCTGTGCACCGCACAGCTCAGTGCCTAGACTGGCAGATCTGCACAGGAAAATTAAGGATATAAACTTGTTTACCGAGATTAGGTGGAATCTTTGCAGTTCTGCCGCGTCCTCCCCAAATGACCTCGAGCCCTCTAAAGGCAGGGAAGATCTTTATCGGGTTTCTCAGGCAGCAGAGGTCTGGCAGCCCTGACTCTGAATTCCCCTCAAATTCGCCTTTTCCCCGTCAAGGAGCAGCGCGGCTGTTGGGAGATGCTCGGGCAGGACGGGATGGGGCTGGCGCCGCGCTAGAGGGGGCTCTGCGACAGAGCACTGCCAGCAGCCTTCAGCCGCTCCTTGTTCCACACAGCCACGGGCAGAAAAAAGCAGGAAAAAGCAGATAAACCCGGCTGTAAACAAGTTCGTGCATCTTCCGATGCGCTTCCCCCTCGCTGTGCCTGCCCGGCTGTGTCTGCCCGGCTCGGGGTCAGCGAGCAGCTCCGCTGGGCTTTGGAGGTTGCTCTTGATGTGGGTTAAAAACCGAGCTGAAAATCTCAGCTTCTCGCTGGTTTTGCTCAGGCACTGACCGAAAAAAGCAGATAAACCCGGCTGTAAATCAATTCCTGCATCTTACGAGGAGCTTCCTTCCTCTCAGCGCACACCGTGTCCAGCTCGGGGCATCCCGGCGGCTCGGGGGCTTCTGCTGGGACATTGCGGTAATTAACTTCAACAGTCATTAAAACTAATGAAGGAGCTTCCCGGCAGCCTTTCACCGTGTGGTGTCCTAAAACACTCCCCACCTCTGACAACTTCAGTGAGTGCGAATTATTTGCTGCGTCCTCGGACAGAAATCGGTAAGGGCAAAGGGGAGCAGGGGGGCGAAGCACAGGTTTGGGAGGCAGAAATTGCTCAGTTGGGCTCTTCTTAAACCCCTTCCCCTCACAGGCACCAAACACTTCACTGGCAGAGGCAGAGGAGAAGTTTTAATTGCTGTGCGACAATAAACTGGGTGTGACATGTAAATATTGCAAGTGTCACAAGTTCCCAGAATCACAGCAGCAAATTTCTCTGCTTGTTTCTATCCTGGGCGAGGATGAGCAGTTTTTTTCCGAGGGTGAGGATGAGCAGTTTTTTTCCAAGTGGATTGCTGCTGTAATAGAAATATTATACTGACAGCCAAGCTTGCTCTCCCACCTAATGCATTTTCAACTTTTTTAATGCTGATTTTGGGAAATGTGGCTCCTGTAATTTGCATCGAGTTCTCAGGAAGTGATGCGTTATGAGAACATCTCATCCCCCAGCAGGCAGGGTGAGCCTGCAGAAGTCACTTCCACCTACAGCTTTACAGGTGGGAGTGCTTTTATTTTCAAAGATTGCTGTAGAAATGGTGGAGTTCGGGTCTAAACTGTGAGTTAAGGACGCTGGGGAGCTCAAACACTCCTGTTGGAGCTGCTGGGAAATGGAAAAGTCCAAGTGCAGCCTCAGGATCACAGAGCACCGAGGAGCTTCCCAGCCTTATCTTCCTCATCTGCAGGACTGCAGCAATTTGCTACCAGAGAATGAAGTCAGAGCACTGTAAAACCAACTCCAGGGGGGATTTTGTATTGGCACTGAATGCCCCAAACAGCCAGGCATTGTGGATTTGCACTGAAAGAGTTTTTCCAGCCAGAGCAGGGGCGCTGGGGGACTTGGACTTCCTAGAGACTGAAGAGTTTCTTCAATTCTGTTCCCATTTGTGTTCAGCCTCATGGTTTGAGAGCAGACTGGTTGTGGAATTTTCATCAGTTGGTCATTAGTGGGTCATCAATTTCTAGCCGTGGCTGAGTGTTTCACAACCACAAGCAGTGAGCCTGGAGCAGAGCCAGGGTGGGACAGACCTGGAATTCCCAATCCTGGGGATGCTCCCAGTCTGGGCTCATTTTTGGGGACAGATGGATCAGGTGCCTCTGCTGGGGCTGAGCTGTTGCTTCCTATTCTTGCCTCAATGGAAAACATAAACTTTGCAGAGCTGTCAGTCTGGGCTCTACGAGAAGCAGTAAAAACGAACTTAGAAAGTAAATCTCAAGCAATTGGAAAAGATGATGCTTTGATAATGTTTCCTCAAGCCAACTTGCAGCCTAAGCAAAATTACACACAGCTTTTGCCAAGCCGAAGGTTTCTAGAATGCTTTGATTTCCACCTCCTTTTCCCTGCACTGTTTGGCACTTTCAGGGTGTAGGAACAGGGATTTTAATGGCAACACCACAGAGATGTCACCAGGGATTCCAGGAGAAGGGAAGTGGGCTGGGATGGGGAAATATCCCAGGGCTGCGGGAGGCTGAAGGCTGGAGAGCTGTTTAGCCACAAGTTCATTCATCAGTGGCATTGCTGAGTCAGAGAAGGATCTTCATAAAAAGTGCTGCTTTTGGATCACGTCCTAATGCAGACATTTCCTACTGGATTTCCTTTCCTGATGCTCCAGCAATGCCCCCCAGTCAATTCCCAGCAGTTCACCCAGTGAGGAAATGGTTCCAGTTGGATCTTTGTGGATTTTTGCAGAGTTTTCATGGGTTTTTTGTTTTTTTGTTTTTTTCTCACAGATTGGTCTGGTGCTTGCACAGGAAAGGAAACAGGAAAAAGATTGTAGCTCTTGTCTTCCTCTTTCAGTTACAATTAATCTGATTTGTGTTCAGCAAGAGCCATTCCCACTTGTAACACAATGCAGCAACCCTGCAAGTACAGCTCCTTCTACATAAATCAATCTCTGGTTAATTTTAGCCAGTACTGAATTTGACCAAACCCTCAGGAATTGGTTATAAAAGCTCTACAAGTGCAGCTTTTTATTTGGATCAATTCTGAGGGCTGTAGGCAGCTATTCTGTAAAGTAATCACTGCTTGTGGAAAGTGGAGATGGAATTCTTTATTGTTTATAATGCAAATCAGACAACAAATTCGGAATCATCTCTGCTGCCTGCATTGTCCCCAGTTTTGGAAATCTAACTTGCAAGTTAAAAGCGGGAAAGTTTTCAACACTGCGAGCAAGACTCTTATTTTAAAACATTCATTTTTAAATAATTTATCATTTAACTTCCATATGGCTGTGGTGTAACGGGGCTACATTAACTATGGACAGCTAATAACTTTAATTGGGCTTTAACGAGGAGAAGGCTTTTTCTGGGTGTGCAGCCACGTGATCTGCTCTGGTCCTCAGCCCCACTGGAATCCAAATGAGGAGTTCATCAGCTCAGCCACTTGAGATATTGCAAAGCTGATTGCAGGCAGGAGATCAGTGCTGAATGTCCCTCAGCCCAGGCTTGCTGTGATTGTCACCAAACCCCTGGGGGACACACTGAGGGGTGGCAGAGGCCCTGGGCAGCCAAGAAACCTCAATTTCATCAAGAAATGGGGCAGGGCTTGGAGCAAGAGGTTCTTCAAGGTCCCTTCCAGCCCAAACCATCCTGTGATTCCATGAAATTCCACAATCCTTCCCTTTGGAGGAGTTTTGCATTTCTCGATGAAGCTGGGGCTGGGATTGCATTTTTTCCCAATTCTTCTCCTACCTGCTAGTGAATGAATCCCAGAAAGATTTCTGTCACATTACAATGGAAAAGGAGACAGATTGCACCATTGCTTCGGCTTTCATTTTAATACCTGCCAATGCCTCTTTGCAGATCCTGGAGCTTAATGCTGAAAAAGAAAGGGAAGTGTAGCTAACACGAGGTTAAAAAACGTCTTTAGTGTGTAAAATACGAAGCTGGATGACACATAGGCAGCTGCAGATGCACTAATTTGATTTCATGCCTTAGAATCAACTGTTCCCCTGCTCTGAAAGGCACATTTCCATCCATCTGTCAGAGCAGGTTCCTTGCCTTTGCAGAGCTCCCCCGCTCGTGTTTCACCCCAGGTTCGCATCCCCAGCTCCGCTCACGGGGGCGACTTTGGGGCAGCCCTTTATTCCCAGCCCACCCGTGTTTTTCAGGAACTCACACCAAAAATCTATTTATTTTTTTATTCCCCCCACACACACCCCTTATTTTGTCTCTCTTCCGAGTCTCAGGGTATTATTACAGGATTAGGAGACGCAGAACACAGGATCTGAGTGTTTGAGCTTTAATCCTCGTCAGCCAGAGCTCAGTACAAAGCTGGGTTATGACATTGGGAATCGCTGGGTTTGAGCAGAGGGGAGCTGGGATGGCAGCCTGGGAAGGGTGCTGGCTGTTCTGGGGGGCACAGGGGTCACTGTACTGGGGGCTCTGGGACAGGGGGACATGGCCAGGGAGTTGGGGCTTGGCATGAAAACAAGGTGCCAGCAGGGTGATGGGATAGCCTGGGCTGGGAGGGAGCTGGGAAGGGCTGGTTTCCCCCTGGGAAGTGCAGGATTCCTGTCATGGATCCCCCTGGGAAATGCTGGATTCTTGTCCTGGATTCCTGTCATGGATCCCCCTGGGAAATGCTGGATTCCTGTCCTGGATCCC
>VZRM01005313.1:283509-380282 GCA_013397955.1 Grantiella picta | reverse complement strand
GCAGGATTCCTGTCATGGATCCCCCTGGGAAATGCTGGATTCTTGTCCTGGATTCCTGTCATGGATCCCCCTGGGAAATGCTGGATTCCTGTCCTGGATCCCCCTGGGAAATGCTGGATTCCTGTGCTGGATCCCTGGCCAGGAAATGCTCAATCCCCCTGGGAAGTGCAGGATCCCTGCCTGGGAAGGGATGGAACCCCTGGGAAGTGCAGGATCCTTCAGCACGAGGCCAGCCGGTGCCCTCAGGTGTCCCTCAGGTGTCCCATAGCTGTCCCTCAGGTGTCCCTTAGCTGTCCCTTANGCCCTGAGCGGTCCCTCAGGGGTCCCTCAGGTGTCCCTTAGCTGTCCCTCAGGTGTCTCTCAGGTGTCCCTCAGGTGTCCCTGCAGGCCCGTGGGGTCACTGCCCCACGCCAGGCTCTCCTGCTGAGGTTGATTTGCTCACTCTCCACACAGCCCAGGGCAGCTGAGAATCAGATTGGGATCTTGTCCTGCTCTGCAGGGACCAGCAGGATCGATGTCTCTCATATTCTCAGCCCAGCATGAAGTGCTGCAGATGGAAATTAAAGGTGTCTGAGGAGCTGCAGGAGCAGCCAAACCTCCTCTCCTTCCCAACTCGCTTGGAGTCAGCGACTCCTCGAGTTCCTCAGAAGTTCAGACTGGGTTAGGATTGAATTTGCCCATTTCAATGCGGTTGCCATCAAGATTCCATCACCCTCAGATATTAATTTGCAATGCTGTTGGTCTCATCAGACTAAAATATGCTTCAAAACAAGCACTGGGTGGAAATACTGTGTGAAAAGAAAATCCCAGTGAGCTGCTGAGTCTGCAGTGCTGGTGGCTGAGGGATTTTTGCTTCTACAAGACACAGTGAGCTCCCTGGTGCTTTTTCTGGTTGTAGGGAAGAATCATCTCGTGGCAGAACCTGTGGCAAATTCTTGGCAAAGAGAAACAAAAAGCAGAGGTCAGTGCTGAAGCTGCGTGCAGCTTCTTAACTTTTGCTTCATGAATTTCTATGGGGCTAATCTGACTATAAAGTGAAAAGGGAATTGTCAAGTGTAATTACACAAATTCTAGCTGAAAAACTCAACAAACTGCTCGGAGCTGGGCTGTGCAGCATCTCCTTCCCTCAGCTAGGGCTTGGCTGTGCTCCTGGGAGGTTCCAAACCAGAGAAAGGGACAGACAGCCCCAGCCTGGCTCTGTGTGAGCACCCTGAACAATCTTTAAGTTATTTTAAAGCAGTAAGCAGAGCAGGAGCTGTGAGTGTTATTTCCCTGCTGTCTCAGGGCTGATGAGATAATGATTGGGGTCAGGCAGGGGCTCAGGGGTGTTAGAGAACTCAGGTACTCAGTGGCATTGGGAGCCATCAGCCTCCTGAAGCATCTTGATTTCTCTCAAACATGTGAAACCTTCAATATGCTTGCAAACCCCCCTTGGTTTCTGTTATTCAGATGCACACAGTGTGTGTTGCTGCTCGGATGATCTGTTCGATGTGTGAGCGAAACTCCCACGCCCTGCCGAGGAGGATAGCAGCGAACTGTGGCTCTGGGAATTCTCCTCTCCAGGGCTCCAGCTGGGGCAGAGCTGCACAAAAATGAGGTTTTTGGTCAGGGAGGCCAAGCCCAGCCTGGCTGGGGTGATTGAGCTTTCCAGGAGTGCTTTGCTGCTGATCCTCCTGCAGCAGGGATGGTTCTGGTTGGGTTTTAGCACTGCTGGGTGAATTACAGGAGAGAAAATCTCCTCTTTCTCTTCTAATTTCATCTCCTCCAGCCTGGAAATTAAAACTGCTTCCTCAGAGGGACCTTTACCTTTTGCATCACTCGGTTTCACCCTCCCCCTCCAACTTGCCAACGCTTAATGGGCTGCAGGCAGCCAAAGCATGGGGCTGTGAGCAGAGAGAAATGATAATTCATTCGGGATGGAGGCAGGAGGCAAAATGTAATCCATCATATCTGCTCGATCTCATTATGGAGGTGAGATACAAGAGAGGGCAAGCTGTTAATAAACTGGTGGATGAAGTTATTTTACCAATCTGTTACAGCAAGTGAGGACAGACAGGGGTAGAAGTGCATTATTCACACCTTTTCCTAATCCTTTTGTTCCTTATTCTGTGGAAATGCCTTTTTGAAGGCTGGAGAGCAGCGTGGCTTTGGGAGCTGCCCTGCTCAGCTCCTGTTCTCCAGCCCTCCTCACCTCCTGTTCTCCAGCTGGGCTGAATCCCTTTTTAGGAGCTGCAGGAGGATCCCCCAGGTGGGAGGGGAGCACCTCAACCTCCTGGAATTACTTATTTCTCCTCTTCTTTCCCTTTCCCACCAAACTGCTGCTTCCTTTTTGCTGCTTTCCATCTCTTTCATGTCCCTGGCAGGGATCAGAGCTGATCCTGAGCCCACTCTGGGCACATTTGTAGCCTGGCTGTGCTAACAAGGTTTTGGTTTCAAGGCTGTCAGCTCGGCAGAGAAGCTGCACATCCCCACCGAGGTCTGTGTTGTGCAGAAGGGAAATCCCAGGCAGCAAATGTTTCCATTCACCCCAAACCTGCGTTAGAGAGGTGATGGAAAGTGAAAGGAATAAGGGAGTGTTTTACAAACAGCTGGTGAGATAAGACCTGAGTCTGCTGGTAAGATAGGCGACTCTGAGAGATAGAAGAAACAATGGGAATGATTTCCATAGGAATTCCACCGATTGACTTGCCCAAGGCTGTGTTAATGAGCTACAAGAACAGAGATGTAAGAAAAAGAAGAAAGGGGAGAAGTTTATTACAAGAGGTCTGCATTAGGCAATTCGGGAAGTCTGTACCTCTTGAGTACCTCAGCCAGTGGGGAAAGAGAGAGGGAAATGCGGCCGGGAATTAGGATAAAAGGAGGCTGTATCCTCTGTCAGTTTGAGACCCCATGGGAAATACCCAGGACCTCTCCCTCTATTCATGAATAAAGTTACAGGACTCCTCCATGTCCTTTTTGGACACAAACCTCTGGAGTTTGTGGATTCATTTTCCTGACAACTGATGTGCCAAGAAGGTTTTCCTAAAAAGAAACCCTAAACTAACCCCAAAACCCTTCACAGACCCCAACATCCCCCCTGGCAGCATTATCCCAACGCTCCTGGCGCTCTGGCAGCCTCGGGGCATTCCCAGGGGGAAGGACCTTTCCCTAAAATCCACCCTCAGCTCTCCCTGCGCTGTCCAGCAGCAGAAATCCTGATCCCAGCAGAGGAACTCACAAGACAAATGAGGTTCCTGAGTTTCAGAGGATTCCTGGCCCTGTTTGCACGGGGAGGAGGGGATGGAGACATCAGCTCATTAACACCTCGCTGTGATCACACCAGGGCTGCAGGGCTGCACACTCAATGTTTTCCAATTCAAGGGAGAGGAGAGCAAATTTACGGATGATGACTTGATTAAATTTAAATTACTATAAAAATATCGAGGCGAGGCTTCAGTGGTGACAGGAAAATCTCCTTCAGCTTTTCCCTCCCGTTACCCAGGGTTTCGGTGAGGTCCATGGGGAGAGGATTGCCTGCAGTTTCCCTCTCTTCATACCTGAATATGTTTTTACACTATTTTTATTTAAATTTCTAAACATTAAAATGATTGTATTTTTTTTTAATGTGCAGCAATGAAAAATAACTTTGAAAATAGCCAGGAAGGGAATTCCTAGGAAGCTTTTCTGCCATCAGCTCCTGCACTCAGAATGTCCTAACCCTGAGAAATCCAGAAGTGACACAAATGTTGGCAAACTCCCCCAATATTGAGTTCTGTGCTGTTCCTATCATCCTGAATGATCCACAGACTGTGGAGAAGGAGATTGTTGGTGCTTCAGGGCTCTTCACTCACAGGAAATCTCTCCAAGTGTGATCAGAAATCCCAGTCTCAGTTTCACCCTGGGAACAGAGATAATGACCACATCCTAAATGGTGCCTTAGAATTATCCCTCCTTTGCCAGAGCCTCACCAGCGTTTGCTGACTGCTAACCTCTCCTGTCCTCGGAAATTTCCTTCTCTGGAGCAGAACTCCAACACTTGAGAGCCAACTGGAGGGAGATGTCAGCTCTGAATAAAGGATTTCATTTCCCAGAGCTGCTCCTGGAACCTTCCTGGATCTGGATCACTCCTGGGAGGGAAGAGCAGGGCTGGGCTGGGATGTGGAGATCTGCCAGTGAGGGAGTGAAGGAATTGTGGAAATGTTCAAGTGGGAAAAACCTTTAAGATCATTGAGTCCAACCATCCCCAGCACTGCCAAGGCCACCAGTGCCCCATGTCCCCAAGGGCCACATCCACTTGGCTTTTTATCCCTCCAGGGATGGGGAACCACCTCTGCCCTGGGCAGCTGGACAGCCCTTTTGGCAAAGACATTTTTTTTGTATTTAAAATTAAAAGAAAACTCCACTGGTGCACCTTGAGGCTGTCAGTGTTCCCTGAGGGTTCTCGGACAGATATTTGGGTTTGGCTGCTGCTGCTCCTGGCCCTGCTCAGGTCTGGAGGGTGTCCTGGTTCCCCTGAGACCCCCAGCTTTGGGAACCTCCCTGGCAGCTCAGCAGCTCCCGAGCACCAGGCTGCCTCTGCTGCCTCCCCACAGCCCATCCATCTCCGAGCAGAACAGCCAATCCCACTCCAATTCCAAGCTCCCAATGACACAACGAAGGCATATGGTGCCGAAAAATGATGATAAATGCACATTATCATCCTCGCAGCCATCCATCAGTGAGCACTACCCTGAATAAGCAGTTCAAGCGTTCTCCAAATCCGCTGGGTCTGTGCTCCTCAAGGGCTGCACTGCACGTTTTGCCACGGACAGACATTAATGAAGGTAATTGAAGATGTTATTAGGGGAATGTGTTTGTTATCAGAGGTTGCTTATGGCATTATTACTCATAGCCACACTTCATTAATATCCATTTTTCATGGCTTGGCTCTGCTGCTCATGGCTTGCCTGACCTTGTGTCACCGGAGGAAATGTCAGAGATAAAGAATCTCTGCTTAGAGCTGTGCCACCCTCACTGCAGGGCCTGTCAGTCTCCAGGAAAACCCCATTTCCAGCTTTTCCAGCCACAAAAGTCCCAGACAAACATCCCCCTGCAAATGCTCCCTCAGTCGTTGTGCAGTGCTAATGAATAAATAAATTATTGCCCCACTTGTAAAACCTTCCCACAAATAACCAAGGAAATACCAGCTGGGAGAGAAGCACGTGGCTCTGTTTGCCTTCAGAATGTAGAAGTTCCTCCAGATCTGCTGGTACACGTTTTACAGGGAAATGTTTGATTGTGTTGTTATTGGAGATGTTTAATGATCATCCTTTGTTAGGATCACTGTCAAGCTCCTGCACACAATCACATTTACTGCAGCTTTGGTTTTGATAGCTGCGGCTGAGTCAGAGATTTTTGAATTCTAGCAGTCAGGAATAGAAAAATTAATCAAAAAATGCTGATTATAATGGACTTTGACACCCCGAAATCTGTGGAAAAGCCCTTTCCAGAAAAAAAGCAGGCTGTATATAATAAAGATATCCATGGAGCATAAAACGCTTGGGAAACAAAACCCTTCACTGGGTGCAATCCCTGCCCATGGAACGAGAGGATCTCTGAGGTCCTTTCCAACTCAAACCACTCTGGGATTAAGAATCTGGATTTGGAGAACTGAGATTCAGGATTTCCCTGCTGTGCTAATTGCCAGCTCAGTATAATTAAGGGACAGAGTGTCCTAAGGAGACAATTAAAGCAATTAAAACCCAAAGGGACCCACCAAGACAAGGAGCTGGAATTCGGCACCCTGAGCCGTTTGTTCCCTGGGGACAGCTAGGGGTGGGCAGGGGGCACAGGGGGCTGCAGTGCTCATTGGGAAAAGCTCAGCTCGTCAGGAGACGATTCTTTGGCAGGAAAGTGCTAATTTTTCGAATATCGACAGTTTGGTTAATACGTTAATGATCTTCATTTCCATATTGAGTTTTGTCACTTTAATTTGTTCAGCATGCCAGCACGGGGAGTATTGGCACTGGGAAATCCATAGCAGGAGTCTGAGATTCCACACTAATGATGACATATTGCTCGGAATTGCCTTTTTGGGTTTTGGCTCAGGCCAATCCACTCTGTCATTTACTCTTCCTGCTCTCTTGCTGCACCCAGTTCTGTGCTGGTGGATTTTTAATATCCGTGTGTGTTGCTCAATTATCCCAATTTCCTTTTCATCTTTGCATCCCAGTCCATAAATTGCACACCATCCTGTGTATTCAGTACCAGGTGCTGGCTGGAAATGATGCTCTGTGAGTTCAAGAGAGAGATAATTCTATCAGATTTAATGGTGTGTCCTAGAGATGTTGAACTCCATTACTGGCAAATCTGTGTTTTCGGTGAATGGCAGTAAAAAATTATCAATATTAGTTAAGGATCTTTATCTAAGTACCTGAAAGCCTGTTTTTCACATTGAAACACATTTATGGTTATTATCCTCGGCTGAGATGTGTAAATTCAAGTGGCTTCTCCACCCTCCTGTGTGACAACTGACACAATCCCTTCTCCAGCATTGTGGAGAAGCTGCAGCTCTTCCAGGGAATCTCACTTTGCTTGTTCCTGGAAGTTCCCACATGGGATTTGGCAGTTTTGGGGTCTCCAGCTGAAAATCTGCCCCATTCAGACTAAAAGCTCTCAGCTCTGCACTCCCCAGCTCCATTTCCAAGCTACTCACTGCTCCAGTTCCTTGCTGCCTCACTGTTCTCCCAGCACTGGAACAATTCCCAATTTCTGCCTCAACCCCAAAGGGATTTGGAGTTCCACAACTTCCAAAAGCATTTGGAAACTCCCAGCTGCTTTTCCTCCCAGAGGAACATCCTCCCTGCTGCCATGGGTGCAGAGACACAGCTCCATCCCTCCTGCCCCTGTTGGTTTGGGAGAGAATTCCAGGAGCATCCCTGACTCCTCGTTAATGCACTGCGATATCAACTGCATTAACATCGAGTTCTCACTCAGCTCCAAGTGTTACTTAGGGGTATTAATCAACTGCTGCTTTATTTTAATGTGCTAATTTGGGATTAATGAACAGAAAGGTTTGATTTACAGAGAGGTCTTTGATTTGTTCCTTCCACTGTACCTTCCATTTCCTTTCTCCAGATTCCAGCTCCTGGCTGGGCATCTTCCTGGAATATTCCTAAATATTCCTTATTTCTCTCAGGAAACACCTCTGTCACTCTCAGCACAATCTGGAATTTCTGTCTAGGTCTGGGCCATGCCTGGTGAAAAGCTGCATTAGGATTCTTTTCCCAGTGGGAAAATGTTGGTCCTTTTTATGGAAGGTTTTCTTTTCCACAATTTTGGTTGTTTCTTATTTTATTTTTTTTTTGTCTCTATAGAATTGTGCCTTGCACAACCAGCACCCCAGACCTCTTCCTTCCCCTCTCCCATCCAGATCAATCCCTCAGCTCCTCCTGTATTCTTGTTTGAGGGGAGATTCTGCCCATCCAGATGCAGGCAAAGCCATTTCTGAGGGTTTTTTTCCCTCATTTTAATTAGAAGTGATTTCATTTCTTCATCATTCATCTGCTGATTGGCTGTACCTGCCCTTTCTTTGAGTCTTTTCTCTTCATTAGTGTTTACGCTTTGTATAACTAAGAAAATAATTAACCGTGCTGGGTTTTATTGGCAGCACTTTGCCAAGATGTTGGTGGGTGGCTGCACTACATCATAATTTGATGGTGTCTCTGCAGCCATGCAGAAGCAGGAGAAGAAAAATGCCACATAAACAACGCCTCAGACAGAGTTTGAATGATCCAGTAATTTTGATTTATACTTTGCATTCCGTGGAGCTGTATTAGCAGTTCAAGTCGATGGGTGGATGATTCCCAGGGGCTCCAGCAGCCCCAGACCTGCAGGAATTGTCCCCAAAACCCAAATGGTTCTGAAGAGTGGGGAGGTGACCATGGGCAGCAGATCCTGGTGCAGCCCTGAGGTCTGCTGCTTGTGTCTGTGGTGTCCAGGAGCATTAAAAACACATTTTCCATCACCTGTATATGCAGGGGGATGGCAAGGCTCGTTGGGGACACGGTGATTGCATTGGAAGGGCTGCATTGATCCCCAGCCGCTGTCCAATTAAACACAGCCACTGTGCCAATCCATCCCGCAGGATCAATTCCAGCCATTTGTTTTGCTGTCTTTTCGCTCCAAGCATCCTTTTTTTTTGGGGAGCAGCCAGAGCAGGAGGGTAGGGAAGTTCAGCAGCTCCAGAGTCAATTTAATTCGAGCTCAAAGTCCCCAAGCCAGGAGGTCTCTGGGACAACAGCAATTCCCTTGTCCACTACTCCATCCTGTGACTCTGCTCTGGGGAGAGCAGGAAATTGTGTTCTAGCCAAAATCCCAGCAGATAAGGCAAATGCTTAGGGGATCTGAGCTGCAGTGCTTATAAGGTGCTGGAGCATCTCTGGAAGTGTCATTTATTGATGTCTTGCAAGGGAAATGTTGATTCCTTTTTGTAAATTGCATTTTTCATCAAAACTCAGTGAGACTGAAAAATCGCTTGTGACTGACAGGCTCTGTGTGCTGCAGTTTGATGTGACTGTTTTGGCTGGTAGAGCCAGAGAATAGCCTGGGAATAATTACCCAGCCTAACACGTCCCCTGGGTGACAGACAACATCTTCATTGCACAGGCCAAGTTGTTTTAAGAGACTTTTCCTCCTGACTCTTGTCTCCCTCTTTCCATGAAGGGAATATTTCCCACCTCTCGCTTCCCTGCTCGAGCTCTGGACACAACTTTAGCGGGACAAGGATGGTTTGAGGTGTCCAGGGGAGCTGCAGCTGCAGCCTTGCGTTTGTGTGAGTTCAGAGTTAAAGCTCCACTCCATCCCCTGGAATTCCAGAGCCCAGGGAATTCCAGAGCACAGGGAATTCCTGCTCAAGCAGCTGCCCCATCCCACATCCCTCTGCAGCCCGGGGTGCCTGCTGGGGAAGGAGGCAGCTCAAAAACCGTGTCACATCCTCTGATTTCCTCCGTGGCACTGTCACTGCCACTCACAGCGCTGTCTGGCTGACAGTGATGCTCTGGGATGCTCTCAGCCTCTGCTGGCTTCCTTTTCAAGCCTGAAAACCACCCAGCTCTTTCCCACTCCAGGAAAAAAATTCTCTTTTCTCACAGGTGCAGAGCCCTGGAGAGAAAAGGGACGTCCCTGGCTCTGCTCTGGAAAAATCCCTTCCCCACAGGACAGGGGACACCCCTGGCTCTCACAAGCTGTGGCCCAGGGTTATTCCTGTCGCTGCTCCAGCTGGCACAGGGCAAATCTGGAGCTGCTTTTGGAGTGGCTTTGGGGAAATGGCAGTAAAAGCAGTTTCATCCATGCAGGCTCTGGGATCCTCCTGCCCTCCAGGTTGGGATGTGTGGGGATAAAAACTTGTGGAAGGCACTGCAGAGCTCCTTCCTTGCACAGGAAAGGTGGCAAGGGGGGCACTGAAGGGGATGAAAAGCGAAAAATCCAACTTTATTATGCAGATGGCAGAGTTAAGCCACGAGATTTGTGTAGCAGAAGAGAATAATGTCCAACATTAAGGGAGTTATTTCTTGGGCTGATGAATTTTCCCATGAAGTCAAATGGGTTGGAAGGGATGTGCTCCAGTGAGTGGCTGATCCTTGTTTGGCACAGCTCCACAGGAACTGCAGACACGGACAAACTACAAAGTCAAAGAAAAAGTCAGAAATGACAATTTTCTTGGGTGGAAAGTTGGGTTCCACCTGTCCTCCTCGTGGCAACACAACGGTGTGATGGTGACAGTTGGCTGCTGAGATTGGTGGAGAATAAATTTCAAAGCTGAGAAATCTGTGCCAGGGCAGCACTGAGAGATGCTGCACAAACCCCAGGAGATGCCCAGGGAGCAGTGGGAATATTTTGGGCACTATTTGCCAGACCTAAAAGCGAGAACTCCCAGCAGATTGCCACTTTCTGATAAACAGATTGGCTTCGGTGCATCCTGGGAAAGTCTGGAAGACTTTCAACAGAAAATAAGGTAGGCTGAGAAATGGCAGCAGATTCATGAGGTAGAAATAATTAAGGTAAATCCTGGAGCATTTTGGTTCCCCTTCCTCACTCTGTTTTCAAACAGAATATTCTGCATGATGAATTGTGAGAATGCAGCACATGCTGGGAGGTTTTAACTGTCTCCTCAGATCATAAAGAGAAAGAAAAGGAATCCTGGTCTTGTTGATGGTTTAAGGAAAAAAAACCTAAATACAGCACAGGAAGAGAAAGGCTGTACC
Organism: Grantiella picta; assembly: GCA_013397955.1. Classification (NCBI taxonomy): domain Eukaryota; kingdom Metazoa; phylum Chordata; class Aves; order Passeriformes; family Meliphagidae; genus Grantiella; species Grantiella picta. The sequence goes on along the minus strand of VZRM01005313.1, from coordinate 370,059 downwards.
TTAAAAATTAATTGTTCAAGTACCAGGTCATTGTGGAGTAATGCACCGTGAAATGATGTTATTCTCCAGGAGAATTTCCATAAAGTTTAACACTCCATGACACATCCGTTTTCTATTGAAGTTAGTTAAAAATAGTACATAAAAGTCCTCGGTGGGTGGAGGGAGCCCAAGGAAGGCTGGGTGGAGCAGAGCTGAGCTGGAGGGAGTTGAGGCTGAGCAATCCCAGACAGGCTCAGGGCTGAAGGAACCATCAGTCTTGGCGTATTTTTCCTGCTATTCACGTTGGGATAACAAGATTATTGGAATATTTTTTTTTCCTAATGAGAAGGAGACAGAACACCTTGGCTGCTAAATGATTTAGGCACAGAGCAAGGCCATCAGTCTGGGCTTGATTGCTGTCAAAAGCTGGGAAATTGGAGCTTCACACGGAGACTTCTGGGCATGGACAAGATTTTTCCTGCTTGTTTGGTGTCAGATGAGAGGGGAGAAATATTTATTGGGATTGTGTGGTTCTTTGAAAGGTTGTGGGGGGGAAAAGAGAGGTCTAGATGGGTGGAAAATGGCTTGGGAGGGCAGTGGAGCCGTGGGCAGGAATGTCCATTCCATGGATCACTGCTGGGCTGAGCTCGACCTGAATTCACAGCAAATTCCCCTTCCAAGGAGCCTTTCTAGAAAAACATTTGTTTATTTTGCAACAGCCCACCAGGCAAGCATCTGTTTATTTACATCTTTTATCTGTGTGACAAGTAAAGCCTCCTGGAGATTTGGAGGCCTTTTGAATCGGATCTGAAGTGATGATTTTTTCCTTAAAATAGTCCTCTGCTCTGGCTCTGCAGGCTCTTGTGATGCTCCCAAGAATCAACACCAACTCCCGAGATTTGCTGGCACAAGGGCCAAAGCCCACGAGGCTTGAAGCAGTGAAATGCAAAGGTGGTTGGGCAGGAGGTTCTGATGGCCTCGAGTGAGGAGGATGTTGGGTGAGACCTCAGCCTTGTCCTGGCGGGGAAATAAAATCTGAACAGGCAAAGAAATTGTCTTGTTTCGTAGAGTTAACATGTGGACTTCTTGCATTTTTTAAAAGAAGGCTTAAATGACTGTGGAGTGGAAGTGCCTGAGGTGATTGACGGGCTTTTGCTGAAAGTTGGGCTTTCAAATTGATTGTGCTGCTCTTGGAAATATTGCCTGTGCAGCTCCAAACTGAGCAGAGTGCTCCCGAGCACTTCATCCCTCTTTTTTATTTCCTTTTTACTCCCCTAAGCTCTGCAGATGCAGCACTTTTCTGGCAGGAGATGATGGGCCAGAAACATTAACCAGCTTCTAAATGCAAGATTCATTTCCAGGCTGGTTTTATCTGTGGCCATGGGCAGGAGGAGGTTTGGTCCAAGCAGACCCTGGGCAGGAGGGCTGTGGAGGAGCAGGAGGGGTTGGGTCATGCCTGCTGCCTTTTCCAGCGGCTTTCCTGGAATTCTGTGGGAATTCCTGGCCACGGAGAAATGTCCTCAACCCCTGTGAGCAGAGCTGAGGGTGGCAGAGGGGCTGCAGCTCCATCCATGGTGTGACAAGGACCTTTTGGGCATCGCTGGGGTCGATGCTGATTTCTTGGCTTTTCCTTTCCTTTTCCCCCAAAATCCTGCAGTCATTTTGCACTGATCCTCCACCCTGGCAGGAATCGCCAGCAGGCTGAAAGGGAAGGCAGGGGCTGCTTTGGGCTCTCTCCTCTTCCTTTGCCATCGACTGAGGGGTCGAATTTCCCAGTTTGGGGTAAATTCAGTGCTCTTTCCCCTCTCTTATCATAGACCCATTAGTGGATCTTCCAGAAGCTCTGAAGAGTTTTAGGGCTGAGGGAAAGGAGGAATGGAGGAGGAACAGTGGGACAAAGCCCTCCCAGCCCATTTTGGAATTAATGCTTTTCAGAAGCCATCAATTACAGCCCTTAACTGGGGAGCCCAGATTATAAAGAGGAATATAATTAGTGGCAAATGCTGTGAGATATATAAAGACAAATAGGGGGCTGGGATGAATGGGAGCTCATAAATTTTATTAAGAACCCCATTTGGAGGTAATCATTTATTCCTGGGGTCCCTGGAAGTGATTCCAGACTGCAGGTTGTGCACGCTGGAGCTGGAGAGAGGTCACTCCCTTTATTAAATCAAGTGTAAGAGATTATTGATTCATAAAGGAAAAATGGTGTGTTTTAAAGGGGGAAATAAATGGACTCAGAGAAGTGTTCCCTCTTCGCTTTCAAGTGGCTCTTTCAGGGTTTGCTCTGATTCCCATCTTGCTGGGATTAAATCATTTTCTCCCCAGACTCTGCTGTGTGCTGGGTGAGTTCAGGGCCTGGCTGGAGGTTTGCTCTCAGCACCTGCTGTAAGTAATCCACAAAAATGAGGAACTTTTGGGTTTCCCTTCCTCCGTGCATCCCAAAATAAGGTGCAGCAGTTATCCTTGCGATGTCAGATGGCAGAACAAAGGGGCAGGGGGATGTTGGAGATGCTGATTTTGTGTTCTGGAGATCTGAGGATGCCCAGCAGGACTTCCCTGCCTCCCTGGGACTTTGCAGGGACAGAACTTCACCCCACGCTGGCTCTGCTCCCAGCCATGCACACCTCATCATTATTAACGACAAAAAGGTGACCTAGAAGCTCCTAAATAGACTCCATTTTTAAATCTCCTCTTTTCCCCCCAATCCTTCAATCTAATTAGGCTCACATCAGTATATTATTACAGAACGTAATCATTTCTTTCTTCTAATAACATTCATGGATAATTTTATTTCTCATTTTCAGCCTCCTACTCCTGTGGTGTAATTAGTGTCTCTGGCACCTCGTGACGCTCAGAATGAGTTGCAGCTGCTAATTGCTAATTGAAAAATTAGAAACTCAGTTAGAAAAAGGATCTAATTAAAATGAAATTAGATAAAGTCCCTTCAAACTAGTTTCTTCCTCTTTGCTTTTTCCCCCAGTTTTGCGATCACAGAGCCATTAGCACTCGCCAATTACATTTAATTGTCAAACACAAATACATTTTCATCTGACTTCTTACAATAACCTTTTAGTGGCGAGAGTGACACATTTAGCAGGGGGGCTGTGAGTGTCTCCCACCCTAAATTTCAGCAAATCACCTGCTGGTCCTGTGGGGAAATGGTGAGAAATCCCTGGATGTGCAAAGATCTTTTGGCAAATAATAATAATAATAAATAATAATAATAATAATAATAATAATAGCAAATAATAATAATAATAATAATAATAATAGTAATAAATGCTGTCCTGAGCTCTGTGTGGCCATCAGGCTGTGACCCTGAGCCCAGCAGGGCCTTTCAGAATTCAGTGGCTCCATGGGATGAAGCAACAGAAATACAGAACAACATCTGGATTTTCATTGCCCTCACACGCAGTTCTCCTTTTACAGCTGATGTTTTATACACTCTGTGGTGTTTTACTGCTTATCCTATAACTGACTATGATATGCTTATTAAATCATCTTTCCTATATAATATTGCATTTAATTACTCCATGATGGAGCTGCTCCAGTTCCAGGTGGGAGCATAAATCAATCCCAATCATGGTTTTCAGGATATCAGGACAGTTCTTATGAATCAACAGTTATGTGGGCTTTGATGTATCTAACATATATGTATAGCTCTTATATATATTGATTTATACCACATATAATTGATTTATACCATATATATTGATTTATATCTATCACAGAGAGAGTGTCTGATGTCTGTCAGATTCGGAATTCAAACCTGTGCTGTACCTGATGCACATTTTATTTTTATCACAAGGGGTTTACTTGGTGTTGGTCTAAATTTAATGTAAAAATGGCTTTTTTCCCTCGCTGGGAAAGTTCTCATGGGCTGGGGTTTGTAGGGAAAGAGAAATCAAAGTGGGTAAAGTGTCCTGGACTCAAGAGAAAGAAAAAAGAGTAGAAGAAAAAGCAGAAATTTGACAGTAGAATTTGTTGTGTGAAGCTTTACCTGCCATGAAAACAATGAAAAACCAGAGTTCAGCAGCCAGGAACATTTGCAGGGGAACTGATTCCTGGTTTTTGCAGGAAATCATCTGCCACAGCAAATATTTGTCACTGTCTGTGTCACTCACCTGCTCTCAGCGCCCCAATGAAGGAACAAAGCAATCAGTTACAGCAGGAATTGTGCAAACAGTCGGATTCTCCATTCTCATTTCGAAAATCAGCACACAGAGATCCACATTTCCCCCCTTTTTGATTCTGCTGGATGCACATAAACACATCTGGAGCTCGGTTGTCACATCCGATTTGCAGGGCGCTGCAGCTCTGAGATGGTGAGTGGCAGCCGAAAGGGAAGGGGCAGCAGAGGTTGGGGTTGAATCTAATCCTGCTGAAAAAGAGTTTTGCAAAGCCCCAGGGCTGCTGCGTGGGCTCAGCAAGCAGAGCGGGGCTGGGATGCAGAGGGGATGGCATGAGGAGGGCAGAGCGTGATGAGAAAGGACAGATCTTTTGTTAGAGGTTACTGATCCACTGGGAGAGAAAGAGGAGTTGGAAAGGAGGGGCTGGAAGGGTTGGAAACGCAGGAACTGCCCTGCAGCCCCCTCACCCCACTGCTGGCTTCAGCTGCTCTTGGAGTTTGATATCCACGCGATTCCAGTTGAGTCTCGTGGGTTGAACTGCGGATTTTGGAGGAAATAACCACCAAAAGCCACTGCTGGAAGCTGCTGAGCCTGAACTGCCCAGGTTGGAGCTCCCCAGATGTGGTGATGCTCAGCCAGCTGTGCACACAGAGAGATTTCCTGCACACTCATGTTGGGGAGACATTGCCAGTTATACTAATGGATGGATGGATATGCATTTCTTTTCCCCTCAATATTTCTACCTGGGACTTCAGCAGCTTTCTGGCAATGTTTGCACAAATAAACCCAACCCCAATAACCACTTGCAGGGAGTGAAGAGCAGGAGGGGCAAGGGCAGGGCAAGGAAAAGTTAATTTAAACACCAGGCTAATATTGACAGAGCAGCTGTTGCTTTGTTTACCCAGATTTGCTAATTGTGGGGCAGAATCTGCTCCTCTGAGGGCAGGAGATCCATGCTGGTCCTGTGGCTGTGCAGGCAGGAGGCACCTGGGGTATTGTGGATTCTCTCCAGGATTATCAAATATGAATAAGTTGGTGATTCCATCTTGCCTGGGAGTTTAGGTGGGTGTGGGAAAGGTTGGAATTCTGGCCCTCGAGTGGAAATTCCCATCCCCAAAGCCAAAAGGCCCCATGGAGTGAGTGTGTGCTGCACACCTAATGGGGGTGGTTTGAGCGGATCTGTTCTGAAAGGCTGGAAATGTGGATTTCTGTGCCCAAAGCGCTGCACAGGACTTTCCCCCTTGTGAATGAATAAATAATAAACAGCAGAGGCATATGGGGGAACTCACAGCACTTCTCCTGCTTGAAGCTTGGGAAAAAAAATTAAAATATCAGAAGATAAAGATGGCAAGGGACCCCTGCAGGGAAAACCTCTTTGTCTAATGACCTTTCTTGGTCTATGATAGCAAATACAATGGCCAGAGCTCATAAATCATAGTTCAGGAAAACATCCTGAGGGCAGGCTTTGACACTGTTTGCATATTCAAATGTTACCCCGCTCATGAAAGAAAGACAAAATGTTTTTTTCTCTCAAAAATGTCAGCACAGGCTGGATTAGAAAAGATAATTCAGAAGTACTCCCAGAGAATAATTACCACTGTCACCTACCTGCAATGTAGTTAATGAATGGGAAGAGAGTGTTTTATTAGAAAAAAAATTATGATTATTAGAGTAATTAATCAGCTGCGTGATGACAGCTTCCCTGGGAAAATAATCTCCAAAGGCCAAGTGGCTACAGGAGGGCATTTTGTTGATAAAGCACCAGGAATGGCAAACATTCTTCTCCCATTAGAGGTGGAATTGCTTACAGGGGTGGAATTGCTTACAGGGGTGGAATTGCTTACAGGGGTGGAGTTCCACTCTGCCCTGAGCAGCTCTGGATCCACAGCACGTGGGGAGCTCAGAGATTCATTATCTCATTGCTTCAATGCAAGAAAATTTCCTGACCTTCTGCTCTCCCCGGATAAATAACTCTTCCTTCCCTCCTCTGCCCCATCCATGTCAGCCTGAGCCCAGGGATTTGGGATGTCCTCATCCTGCAGGAGCTTCCCAGGGGCACAGGGGATTCCAAAACTTGGGAAAGGACACATTTCTGTCCCCTCTGATCTGCCCAAAGGTACAGAGAGCCCAGGCAGGGCAGGAGCTGGCTGGGGACATGGAGATTCCCAAAGCTCAGCACGGCTAGAGCTCAACCTCCTTGGCTTCCCCTGGGAGACAGAGCAGGATGGGGAGAGGGGAAAGGATGGAGAATGATTTGGGCAATGGCTGGCAGAGCAGGATGGGGAGACGGGAAAGGATGGAGAATGATTTGGGCAATGGCTGGCAGAGCAGGATGGGGAGAGGGGAAAGGATGGAGAATGATTTGGGCAATGGCTGGCAGAGCAGGACAGAGAGAGGGAAAGGATGGAGAATGATTTGGGCAAAGTGCAGCCCAGCAAAGGCACTTTGGGCTGTGAGATTTGTGCTCAGCTCTGCCCCAGCCCTGAGCTCTCTGCCGCTCCCTCCAGCTGCTGTCTGGTGAAGGACATTCCCAGCAGTGACAGTCCCCAGAGCTGTCCCTGTGCCCTGACCCCTCCAGAGGGTTTGTTCAGTGCCAGCAGCCCCAGGAGAGCTTCTCCTCCTCAGAGTGGATGGAAATAGAAAGGAGGCTCCGAGCAGGAGCTCCTGCAGTGCCCAAAGTGCTTGGAGCTCTGCTGTGCCATCAGCTGCTGATGTGAATTCCCCAGGAAAGGGCTGGGAGGTCTCTGCCTGATCCCCTCTGCATTCCCTGCCATGCTTCCCTCCTTCCCTGCGGCTGCAATTCCTGCCTGGCACAGCTTTCATCTCCAGACATCTCATTGCTCCCGAGGTCCTGAAGGATCAGCCTGTTCCCCCTGACCCTGCTGCTGATGTCCCCAAAGCCTGCGCTGTCACATCCCCTGTGCCTCTCTCAGCTGGCTCTGCTCCCTCCCTGCCGAGCTCCATCCTGCTCACACCAGTGCTCCCAGTCCCTGCTGGGATCTGTGCTGGGAGCTGCAGGGGATCTGTGCAGAGAGCACAGGAACTCTAGGCCTTGCTGAAATTCCCTTTCAACCTCATCACCTCATCCCAGGGCAGATTGCCTGTTGGAATAACCAGGATTTCTGTAGGACAAGATGGAGCAGGTCTCTGTGCTCAGGTGGCGCTCAGGGTTTGGTCCCTGCTGTCCCCAATTCCTCTGTCCCCAATTCCTGTTCCCTCCTCATCCCTCTGGAGCTCTCCCTGCCCTGCAGCCCCAGCAGAGTGAGGTGAAGCGCCCCTGACTCCGAGCGTGGTTTCCATCCTGGATATTCCTTCCAAGTAAAACAAGAGTGTGTTCACAGCAGACTAACCACTGCCGAGGATAATGTATGAACAAATGCCAAGGGCAACAGCTCAGAGATATGTTATTTACATATTTATTAGAAATTCAGAGCTGTTTGGGAGAGCAAACCACTTCTGACTTCAATTCCAATAAGTAAACGACCCAATGGGCAAATAAAAGCAAAGGGAAACATGCGGTGCCACAGTTTACACAAGCTAATACAGTAAAACAAAATATTCTGAACATGAAACTATTCTGCAAGATACTAAAAAAAAACCTACCTTTGTGCTGCTTCTTGGTTAAGCACTCAGAAAATAGTAACTGCAAAATAATTTAATTATATGTGCTATCAGTTGCCTCCCAGACTAACAGAAAGATAATTAATCCTTGTTTATCTAAACTACACTGGAGTTCAGTTCAAACTGCCCTGCAGCGACGAGCATCACTTCTGCTTCAGCTGAACTTGCGCTGGCCTTTCTTTCACCGTTTTTTTTTTTTTTTTTCTTCTCTGGGTAGTTTCAGGGTGAAGAAAATAATGATAGCTGCTGGCTGTCATCTGAGAAGGAGCCCTGTGACTGTGGGATGTGACAAACCCGTGTGAGCTGGCACTGCGGATGGGGAGGGAGGGTTTCATGCCCAGCTCTGCCATGGACTCTGCTTTTTCACATGTCGGTTGTTAAACTCTCTCTTCCCATAAAATGATTCAGTGGAAGGTGGCAGGGACTTGCAGCTAAAAGATCTTTAAGGTTCCTTCCAACCCAAAGCATTCCACGACTCTATAAAAACATGAGAAGCTGAAGTTCTTCTGACTTCCCCCATTATTGGAGGTGAGAAAATGCAAATCCACTGCCTGACCCCAAAGCTGCTCAGGGAACAATCCCTGCCTCAAACCCTTTTGGGAAAGGACAATTGACACCAAGAGCAGCCTAAAACACGGGCAAAGGATCTGCAGGCTTCCAGCGTCATTTTCAAACCCTCGCTTGAAATATTTCCAGGTAGATCAGGGTTATGAAACGATGGGGAAGAGGAACAAAGGCTTTGTAAAGGTTATAATAAATGTAAAAATGTTTGGAGCGCTAGCAGTGCTCAAACCTGTTATTTCAATTCATCAGATGTCACTGGGAGGGAGCTCTCAGGAGCAGCCTTTCCGTGGGTTCTGTTTGAGGGAAACTCGGGAGTAATTGTGGAATAAAGAGCATCCCAGTGAAATGTCAGCTCCTCCCAGCCCAGCCGTGCCTGCGGTGCTTCCACGGGACAGGGAAAGCAGGAATACAATAAGGGGGATTTCCAGAGTGGAGAGCACAGCCAGGGACATCGGAGCTTCCAGGGAAAAAGCTCCCAAGCCTTTCTCCCGGCAGGGAGACGGTAATTTAGAAGAGGTGTTGGAGCAAAGCTCTGCTGGGACCTTTTGGGCATTGGGAGAAATGATTAACTGATGTGCCTTCCCATTTCCCAACAGATCTCCTTTGAATTGCAAAGTGGCCTCCTGCTTATTTTGAAGTACAATATGTCCAACCTTCCAGGCACAGCTTATTGCTAATTTCCTCTGCCATAGATGAAGCTATGATTTATTTAACGAATTTCCACCCAGCAAATAAACCAACATTTGTTCTACCTGGAGGGCACTTTCCAAATATCACAGCACAGCCAGGCGTGGCTGCAACAGTTGGCAGGGAATGGTGGCCAAAATGATGAGCAGGGTGTCTGATTTCAGGAAAATGGGAAATCTCAGGGGTGTCCCCAAAAATGTAAGCTCCCCATCTTCCCTGGGGTTCTCCTGGGCAGGCACAACCATGGTGAAACTGTGGTTTGGAACTGAAACTGAACATTTCAGCTGCACTTGTATCATTTACAGGCCTTGACTTCGAGTGTGGCACCAGATGTTTTCTGTGCCCAAATGCTCACCAAGAGTTTAATGACTCAGAGCTGAGGAAAGGCTTGGATGCACCCAAATGACCTTGAACTTCAGCTAAGATGCAAATTAGAAAAAAATCCCCTAATTCCACTATTTTATATGACTGTTTGTTCCCACCTAAGTTGGAGAAGTTCAGTTTCGTTGGCAGACTTATTTATTTACTTGCTCTCCAATATGGAATACAAGCGCCCTGATTTTGGGTTTTTATGGACTTTGAGGTTTTCCTCATAAAACAGGGAATGCAAAGCTGTCTGGAGCTGCAGCCCAGTGTCAGACAGAGCTGCCAGCCAGGTGGGAATGATCTCTGGGAGTTCAGAGCCTTTTCTGCGTGTTTGGAGTGCCACAGCTCCAGATCCTCCTGCACTCTCCCTCTGAGAGCAAGCAGGAATCTCCAGGGATGAAAGCAATGCGCAAGGGCAGAACATGACTCTGTGTTCCAGTGAAGTTCAATTGCTGCCTTTGGAGATGTCACAGTGGGTAATAAAATATATTCCCCATATTCAGAGCTGGAGAAAGAAGCCTCCCCAAAACAAACACGACGGAAAGGAATTTTCTTTGGGTTTTATTTGCTTTGGGTTATTGAAAAAGATCTTTAAGGTTCCTTCGGCGGTGTGGGGGATTAGAAAGGCTCCAAGGACAGCGCTCAGGCCCCAGTGGGGCTTCACTTCCACAACAAACAAATGAATTCCTCTCCCTCCTCCTTCCCGTGTTTGCCTGTGCCAGGCAGACATTCCAGGCAGGCTGAAGGCTCCTGCTAGTTGGTGCTGAATGGGAGTCAAAAACCAAAATATCCCTCCCTGCCCAGGGAATGAAGATCAGCTGAGCAAGAAAATAGTCAGACATTGCTGTTTACAGAATTAGGGGTTTTTTTTTCCCTTGGCATCATATTTGAAATGTATAAAATATTTAGCTTAGGCAAATGTAGTCACATCGTAATAGACTTGTGCAGCTTGCAGGGAGAAGGGGCTGATTGTTTGCTCTGTGCTGAGTAAATAACTAACACAAAAAGGCACAACACACAGAGCCCTCTCTGCTCTTCCCTCCATCCCTTCCCAGGCAGCACTGAGGACTTTGGGACGGAGCAGGTTGGTGGGGCTGTGATGGGAGAGCACAGTGGGTGGAAGGATTGTGCTCTGTGTTGGTAGGACAGTGATGGGGATCAGTTCCTCTCAGGGAGTTAAAGGTACATTTATGCTTCAGCCTTACATGAACCTTTCCTTCCTGAAGGGTTAGGAATCCTCCCTGGAGAGGCTGTGGACTCCCCATCCCTGCAAGTGTCCAAGGCCAGGGTTTTTTGTTATTCCCAACCCAAACCATTCCATGGCTCCACAAGGTGAGTTCTGAGCAGGGGAGAGCTGCAGGGCAGGAGGAGCAGCTGTGGGCTCTGCCAGGAGCTCTTTGCTTTCCCCACATCCTGCAGGAGGAGAGTTCATCTGGAGCTGGACCAGTCTTTCCAAAATCAGGAGTGGAATTCCCATCCAGAGCTCAGCAGCTCCCGAAAGGCTTCTTGATGCTGCCATCTCTCTCCTGCTGAGCCTCCTGCCCCAAAGCTCAGCTCCCAGAGCCTGGCATTCCTCGAGGAGGAGCTGGAATTGAGATCAAGTGATCCTGAACCATCAGGGGCTCTCTGCAGGAATCTTGTCTGCCTTGTCCCAGACGCTCCCACTGACACAGCACAGCACCAGCAAAGCCTGCTGTTTGGAAAACACTCAATAACATTCGTGAGGAATTATTTTTTTTTCCAAGGACACCTTTCATTTCAGTCTCCAAGGGAGCTGGGAATAAATTGTTCCTCACCATCAGCAGCTGACCCCTCAGCTTGTTTAAAATGTGGGCGTCTTCAGAACAAAAAAACACCATTTGCTAAATGAAGCAAAACATCATAATAGGTTTAATGATGTAGATTTATCTCCTAACAGTTGTTTTGAGATCACAACAAATCATTAAAATCATTAACTCTCCAAGCTAAATTAGATTACAGATCTTGGAGAATGTCTGGCCACTGCATTTGCAAACAGTGCCTCTTCCTGCCTGCGCCAGTCATTAATTCTGCTCAGATTCCCCCACAAACAATGAACCAATTCAGCAGAGTCCAAGTCAGATTAAACAAAAAAAGCCAACGTCTTTGTGTGCGTCTGCATGTTTTGTTTCTCCTTCCAGACTATTTGCACCGCCGGGAAACGTTTCCCTGGTGTGTCTCTCCAGGGGAAGGAGCAGGAGCAGTGTGAGTGACTGTGCTGCACGTGTCTGTCTGGGAGCCAAGGGCTGGGGCTCTGAGCTCCCTGGGAGCCTCCCAGGACACCCCAGGCTTGGCTGGGACACAACTGATTGCACCTCAGTGACAGCAGGGCTGCCCCAGTGTGGCTCTGGGAACGGGAGAAGAGCACAGAGCTTCGGGGAGCTGTGGGTGACACTGAGAGCTGCTGGCTCAGAGCCTTCCCTGCCTGCAGGTGCCAAACGGAGCCACGGCAGTCCTGGGCTCATCCTGGGCCAGATTTATCCCGGGCCAGGTCTGTCCTGCCTCACAGGAGCAGCAACTCTCTTGCTGCCCACAGAGCTCAGGGATTCCCCATCCCTGGAGTGCCCAGGGCCAGGTTGGGTGAGCCTGGAGCAGCCTGGGACAGTGGGAATGGGATGGAATGAGATCCATGGTGATCCATGAGGTTCTTTACCACTCAGCCCAAGCTCTGATTGTATTTCCATTCCTTTCCCCAGGACCTCTCCCTGTCCCTTGCTGTTTCCTGAGCTGTGCCCTGCTGTGACAGCAAGGAGCTGGAATGATGGTTGGGAGGTGGAACTGCACAGGAACAGCATTACTGGGATTTTTTTTCTTCCTGATTCCTCTTTCTTTTTAATTCAGCTTTGTCTCTCCTCCCACTTCCACAGAGGACTCAGCTCAGTGTTGGCATCTCAAAGGAAGGAATAACTGGAATTATAATTTTGCTCATGGTTCACTGCTAGGCTCCTCTGAACATCAGGGCCACGTCAGGCTGTGCTTGTGGAGAGGACGATGAGAACAAGTTCTGGTCCCAAATAGCTCAGGATCAGCTCAGGAACTCAGTTTGCAGCTGCAGAGGTGCAGAACGGGCTGTGTCCAGCTGTGCACAGCTGGCTGGACTGTCCAGCCAGGAACGAGGATGGAGCTCTGGAGGAATGTGCAGCTCAGGGATGCAGAACCAGCCCAGAGCAGCCTGCTGTGTGTCTCACAGGAGGTTTCTTCATCCAGAGACAATCTTGTTTCGTTTGTGAACTTCCTCCAGCTTCCTAAAGATGGTGTGGGAAGCTGAGCATTCATTGCTGTCTTTCCAGAGCCATTTTTAGCATCTTTATTGTTTCCTCGCATTTTAGAATCTATTCTTTATCACTCAGACACCTTATTTTCTCCTTTTCCCCTCCTCTGTAGTTCTCCTTCCCCAGGCTGCCTCCTGAGCCAGTTTAATCTGTGACTCTGTGTAACCCTTGGCAGATTTCATTCTTATTGTCCCCCTGTTTCACTGCAAAGAGTTTCACACTTATCCAAAAGGGTATAATTTGGGAAATGGGAAAAAAATAATAAAAAAAAAAGAATAAGAGAGCAAAGCAAATAGAAATGTGCATTCTTTGTAGTGGAGGAGAAGGGGAATTTATTTAAAGGGAAATGAACTTTCTCAAATGCTGAGCAAGCTCAGGTATCGAAGGCAGGGGAGATCAGCTGCTCTGCTGGAGTGGAAGGTGAGGGAGGGAGGTGAGGAGTTGGAGGGTTTGGAAGGGATTTTGCTGCCAGAGCAAAACCTGGGGCTCCAAAAACCCCTTAAAAAGAGCCTTTGGAAGAGCCGAGAGGTTTGGGAAGGGAGTCAGTGGTGAATAGAATTGTCCTCCATCCATCTGCCCCACAAGGCACTCAGTGGCTGCTGTTGTTGCACAAATGGAGCTCTTCCCAAATCTCCTCTTGGCAGCAGTGTGGTGATTTTAACCTCAGTCCCACAACTGTCACCCCACAGCAGCTGCTCCTCCTCTCTGCTGGGCCAAGAGCAAGGCTCTGAGTGAGACCTGAATTTCCTGACCTGCCTGGCGCTCCCTGGCCGCCCTCAGGCAGGGCTGAGTTTGCCAGAAAAGCTTTTGGTTGCTGGTTTTTTGGGGAGACTCCGAGGCTTTGGGGTGGCTGAGTGCATTCACTGCTGTGACAGGACAAGGGGCTCTCCCTGGAGGTGACACAGGTGACACCTGAGGGTGGCATCACCGCAGGGCAGGGGATGAGGAGCTTCCTGAGCTGTTCCTGGGCAGAGCTGCTGCTCCCTGGCAGAGCTGCTCCTCCTCGTTGGGGTCTCTTTGTTTGGCACTGGAGCCAAACACCCAAACACCAGGGGAAAGTTGCCTCCAGCGTTTTTGGGAGTCGGAGGGGGAGCAGTCTAGCTCCTGACATCTTGGCAGGGCTGCTCAGAGCCCATATGTCACACCCAGAGAAACAGTTCACATTAATTTTAAATGGAAATTGTAGACCTTTGCTAGGCAACTACAGCTCTCATTGCAATTCTCCCCACAATTTGCTCAAATAGGCCTGACAATAGCATGCTAAAATCTGAGTGCTTCAGCAGAACTGAATCACACCCTTTGGAGTGAACAGCCATCCTCGTGCTGTTTGTCTGGTGGCAATTAAAATAAGCGTGAAATGTGCTTGGGCATGCCTTGGTCTCATGCACATTTTAAATATTAACTCCAACTCTTCGTTCCTATTATTTAGTAATAATGTTTATTATTGATAGGGCTGTAGTACCTGGGGGCCAATCTTTCATTATTCACTCTAAGCATACATCAGAAACAGTTCTTCCCTCAAAGCAGTGCTGATCTAATTGAAGGCTCACATAGGTTAATGGATACCTTAATGGTGTTTATTTCATATAGAAAATAGCCTGTACTTCAATCCCTCCTGTTTCACAGCTCTGTGAGGAACCAGCAGCTCTCAATCCCTTGTGTTTTATTTCCCCTCTTGCTGTGGTTTCCATTTTGCTTGGTGGAAAAGGCAAAGGGTGGGAGGATTTGGAAAGCTGAGCCCACTGATGGGTCCTGCCTGCTCTGCCAGCTCCCATCCTCTCTCTGAAATGCAAAAACCTCCTTAAATTCCAGCGTGGCTGCTCTGGCAGCCTCCTCCTCCCCAGACCCCCAGCATGGTGCTGCACGCAGGCAGGAGCTGACTCACTGCAAGGCAAACGTGGGGTTTTGCAATTCCCAAAGGATGTGAAACTGCATCCTGTAGGAGCCAACAAAACCTCCAGTGACTGTCCTTCCCTCTGTCCCTGCAGGGCTGGGCAGCTCGGGGGGTGAGTAAGTTACAAACACTTTACTACCACTTTGCAATAGGTGTGGTGCAGACACAGCCTTTCCCAAGGCAAGGTGCAGAGCCTTTCCTGGGTGCAGATTTTACACCCAGCAGGAGCAGACAGGAATTGGCCTTTCCTGGGAGCAGCAAGGAAAAGTTTTGGATTGCTGTGTTGGCCCCGGGATCCCGCAGAGGAATTTGGGATGTGCAGATGCACAGCTCCTGCCCTGGGAATGTGCAGATGATGACATTTCGTGTGGCAAACAGCGGCTGGATGAGACCCCAGGATGGCAGGAACTGTGCAAATGTCGGGATTTGGGCTCCCATATGCTCTGTTCTGCCACTTCTGCCTGCACAGACACCGAGCAGAGTCCCACAGAGCCAGGAGTGTCTGTGCAGCTCCCATTCCTCAGCCCAGGGACAAACACAGCTCCCCTGCCTCTCCCCTGCATCCTTCATCTGCTGCAGGAGGAGCAAGCTGCTCCGAGTTTCAGCCTCTGGGGGTGGATTATGGGATGGTTTGGGTTGGAAGGGACTTTAAATCTCATTTCACATGGACAGGGACAACTTCCACTATCCCAGAGTGTTCCAAGCCCTGTCTAACCTGGCACTGGACACTTCCAGGGATCCAGGGACAACCACAGCTTCTCTGGGAATCTGTGCCAGGGCATCACCACCCTCCCAGGGAAGGATTCCTTCCCAGTATCCCATCTAAATCTACCCTCCTTCAGCTTAAAGCCACTGTCCCTTGTGAAATGAAATGAATATGAAAATGGGGCCAAAGAGGACGTGGAGAGGGAAAAATGCAGAAGTCCAGCAGGAAGGAGGATGGGAGGGAGTGATGCTGAGAGCTCCTCAGAGGGCCACGAGCAAAGGCAATCACCAAAAACCCTTTCTTGTTCAACCCGAGGCATTAACGCTTTCCAAAGTGGGATGGAGTCATTATTTTAATCCACGGGCACTTGCTGTGGGCTCAGATAGCCCTGCTAAATTTGGACAGACGGCATTGCTATTCAGAGCAATTTAACTTTTACAGACTCCATTTGAAATTCTAGGCCTTTTAAAGCATGTGGTAAAATTCCCTTTTGCTTCACTGAGGCCAGATATCACTGTCTGCTTTTATCTCCTTTACAGAATTTTGCCATAAAGGGTTTGAGATAATTGCAAACTCTTTCATCGTTCTCCTTTCTTGCATTTTTTTTTCCCTCCAGCCCGGCATTGTGGTGCTGTGCTGGGGAAGATTTAGATGGGATATTGGGAAGGAATTTTTGGCTGGGAGGGTGAGGAGGCCCTGGGATGGAATTCCCAGAGAAGCTGTGGCTGCTCCTGCATCCCTGGCAGTGTCCAAGGCCAGGTTGGACAGGGCTTGGAACAGCCTGGGATAGTGGAATCTGGAATTCCATGATTCTGTCACTTCTCTCCTGTTTCCATTTTGTCCTTTTCACCAGCACAGGTTTTCCTGCAATCCATGCAGGATTTTCAGGGCTGGATCAGTGCTCTCTGAGCCTCTGGGATTTTTCCCTTTTCCCTTTTCCCCTTTTCCCTTTGCCCCCAGAGATGCTGGGATTGGGCAGCAGCAGCACCAAATCCCTGCCTGTTCTCCAGGCTCTGACTGTGCCAGGAGCCTCAGGTTGTGTTTCCCAGCTCCCCTGAATCAGGGAAAAATGCAGATTTTCTGCCATTCGTGAAAATTAACTCCCCTAATTAACTTACACATATAAACGCACTCCGAATGAAGACATTAAGTTGATTATCTAGAAAATTGCTACCTTGGTAGACTCCCTAATGCCACCTCTAAATATGCCAAGAATTAAATTGCTCTTGTGGCATTGTTATGTCACTGCAATCGAATGCTCACTGATGGAAGACACCACTTCCCTTTTTTGGCTAAATTCAACCTTTCATTTCAGAGAGTGGCAGCAACCAAGCCTGTTCTAACCTTTCAGAGAGAGAAGAATCCCTATGAAAATCCCTCCCCACAGTTCCCTTCTTTAAAATGAACCCCCAGGCACTGAATACTCTCCAGAGGTCAGGCTGGGATTCCTGTCGAGCACGGTGAGTTTGGGGTCAGCAGCAAGGGCAGCTCAGATGGGACATTTCTGGTGCAGGTGGGAAGATGCCGAAGGCATTTCAGGAGCTGCTGCCTCCCCCAGAGGGCATCTTCGTGCTGGCCTTGGATTAAAATGGGAATATTTTCAAGGAATAAATGGGATATCTGAGCCAGCAAGGCCCAAGCAGGAGCAGGAATTCAGGAATTCGGGAATTATGCCCTCCCGAGCCAGAGAAGTGCCATGTCTTGGTGCTGAGGGTGCTCAGAGAGCAGGGCTGAGGTGACACAGGGGACACTTGGAGCACCAGCACAGAGCCAGGGCCAAACTGCCACCCCAGCCATTGCCAAATTCCAGCCACACTTCGGCTTCATTGGGAAAATGCTCCTTCTGAGAGCAGCAGCAGGGCAGAATGAGAGCAGCGACAGCTCCAGGCTCTTCCCTGGGATTTTAGCTTTAGCCTGGAAAGAGAACTCTGCTGGGGTGTTTTCAGCGAACTCTGCTTGGGTGTTTTCAGCGAACTCTGCTGGGGTGTTTTCAGTGAACTCTGCTGGGGTGTTTTCAGTGCTGTGAGATCCCTCCAGCTGTGGCACCTCGAGGACCCTGAGGCAGGAATTTCGGCACATGGAGTTTGTCACAGCCTGCTTGGGTGGGTTTGGCTTCCCAGCGAAGGAACTCTGTGACACTGCCTGAAATAACAGCCTTGGACAGCCAGCCCTGAGACATTCCTGATTTGCTGTTTGCAATAAAATGATTGCAGAGCGTGGAATGTGCTCATCAGCTTCAGAGAATTTGTATTTTATGCAAATAGAAGTCTGCGAGGAGAGAGGATTCCTACCCTGCATCATGGGCCAGAGGAAAAGCAGGACAACATTCACCCCCAGATCTCCTGGTCACACTTTGCAAATGATAGTGGGGCTGAGAGGGCAGAGCTGAGCAGAACTCAATCAAACAGAAATCCAAATTTAGGCTTTAATTTGCACAAGGCTGATCTGTGATTATTGGAGGAGTAGGGAGAGAGGGAGGGCGACAGGCCAGGTCCAGTTCTGATCCTTTTCACATGAAGACTTGATTAACAGCGCAATTCCTTTTGACTTTAATGAATACAGGATTGCAAACTGTTTACAGAAGGGCTCGAACTTCATTTAACTTTCACTAGAGAATGTCTGTCTGTCCCCATAAAAAGAAAAGAATTCCAGACAGATCTGATTTCTGAGCATCGTATAAAATGTCATCATGTGGTTCCAGACAGAATGGATGAGGTTTTTTAATTTCTTGGATACTCCAGCCTGTATTAATTGCTGTCTGTTAAGAATTACAGCATTTCAACCCCTCCATTAGCAAACTTCAAGATGTTTTATTATTATTATTTGGCAATTAGCTGCTGCAATTATCTTGCTAAACAGTTTCAATGGGTTCCCTGTACTCCCTGTGCTTTCTGCACACCCAGCGAGGCACAGTGGAGGATTCTTCACCAAACCTCCCCTTGCTCCTCTCCTGTGGCCAGAGGGGGAAATTCCCCTGAGGTTGCTGCTCCTCATGTTGGGAAACCCAATTTTCCCCAAAGGAGCCCAGCAGAGCCTGTGGGGTTCAGCATTGCTGCTGGGGAGGTGGTTTTGGGTTAACCTCACTGGGGGAAGATCAGCTCTGTGAGGATTCATCATCTGTGTGGACAAGGACAGCATTTCCCTCTCCCTCCCCTCCTCAGCAGGACACAGAGAACTGAGGTGACAGGGACAGGAAAATCCCAGAGCTGGGAGCTCAGCCTGGCCATGCCCTGGGCTGGCTGTTTGCAGAGACCCCAAATGCAGCCCCAGACACAAACTCCCCTCCCAGCTGTGACCATCAGAGAGCCCCAGGCTCCCTCTGATGCTGATTCTCCATCTCCCATATCCATATTCTCCGCATTCCTCTGCACTCTGTGCTTCCTTCCCATCACTTTTCCTTTCCCATGCCAACTTCTTCCACATCCCTTCCCTCCCAAGCTGCAGGCACAGAGTTCTGGCCTGGAAATGAGCAGAGCTCAGGGTTTCAACCCTGCTTTTGTAATGCCAGTGCACCAAAAATGAGGGGTCATTGTTATGACAATGCTTCAATGCTTTAATTTGAAGTCCTTAACTATTTTTTTTTTTTTTTTGTTCTTCTGTCAAGTCAGAGACAGAATGAGTTGTTATTTGTCTGTATCAGAGCCTGGTTAACTACTCCTCGTTGCCTTAGGGCTGTGGAGTGTTTCATCACAGACAGATAAGACCCAATGTCACAGTTCTCCAAATGTCAGAAAATTAATTATGGCCTCTTGCCAGCCCCTTCACTCTCCTCCCCATTCTGCTTAATGTCATATTTAGACTCAGAGCAGGGAACTCTCATTCCTCTCTCATTCCCAGGGAGGAAATCTCTGTCCCAGGGAGTTTTTTGCTCAGTGTGGAAGGAGCTGATGGCTCAGAGAGGGAAAACTCTCACTGCTTCCAACCTGAGCTTGGGCAGAGTCCTTCTGCACTTCCATGACTCAATGTCCCAAACCCACAAACATTTTCAAACACTTTATGAAATATCAGTTTGTAATTTGCCAACCTCTTCAGCTGGGCAGAATCCCTCAGCGATTCTGGCTCCAGGGCTGAGCCTGACAAAGCAGCCCTGAGCTTCCCCCTCACCCTGACAAACTGAGGGGTTCCTGCTGCCCCCCAAACCTGAGGAAAACCTGATTCAATTAATCCCTTTTATACTAACAGTAGTTTTCCCAGAGATTTTGTCTGTTGGTTCATTTGTACCCAGGCAAAGCAAGAATTCCTTGTGAGAGGAGGTGGGAAATCTTCTCTTCCCTTTATCTCCCCACCCTCACCTAAACACATCAATCCCCAACTATTGCTCTTTTTTTCAGTTCTCCACTGGGTGGATTTCCAACTCAGTGTTGTCAATACAGCCCCAAGTGCTGCAGCACATCTGCCTGCTCTCCATATTTTCAATCCTGCCTGATATTCATTCTTTATCACTAAATATTCTGCTATCAAGACTGCAGCACTTGATCTCACTCCAGGATTTAAGAGTGCTGGTAACACAGAGTTCCTTTGTGTGAGAGGAGACACTTAACCTTTCCGAAGAGAAGAGCTGCTTTTAATCATTACTTCTGATTTGCACATACAGAGCATGAAGCCTAAAACCCATAAACATTCCAGGCTTTTTGTGGAGTGGGTTGTCTTTTTTTTTTTCCTTTTTTTTTTTTCCCCTCCATTTGTTTCCATTCAAAGTTTGAAGCTGTTGATTTTTTGCTGCAGCCCTTCGCCAGCTGAGCTGCACCAGCAGAAGTGCTCAATCCATCACCAGAGCTCTGGAACGTGCTCCAAATTAAATAAATAATGGCAAAAGCCGCTCGGTTTGGATGGGATGAGTGGGGGGGGAGAGCAATTTGTTTAATGGATTTTATTGATTTAGAGATTAAAATACTCCGGGGGTTAGATACAGCGAGACCCTGTTTTTCCACTGGAAAATCACAATCACTTACAGGGTCTTTGTGTAAATTCAGAAATTAAATGGAGCTCAATCTCAGGCACTGTCAGCTGAAAACAGGGAGGTCCTTGAGGGACCTTTCCAATGCTTTACAACCTTTTCTGGGAAGTTTTTTTTCCTTGATATCCAATCTAAACCACCCCTGGCCCAACTTGGGTCCTTTTCCTCTCATCCTGTCACTTGTTATCCAGGAGAAGAGACCTCCTGTGACCCCAGGACTGCAGGAATTGGGGGTTTTATGCTATTTCCTGATCCCTCCTCGTTCCAGGGGAGAGGCTGGGAGGGCTGGAAATTGCCCTGTATTTGGACATCCAAATTTAGCTGTCACATCCACCCTTTGTGGATCACACCCTTCTGTGCTCCCTTTTCTCCTCCTGGAAAATGGGGATAATTGCAGCAGCACTGTGACATTTCTGGCTGAAAAGCTGTGCACATGTGTAAAATGCAGAGAAGGGTTATTATGTGTCTTATTTACACAGGAGAGGAGTCCCAAAAGAGACGGAAAAACCACATGAATGCCTTGCTTGGATTTCTAACGAGCTGATTGCACTCAGTGCATTCCAAGTGATATCAGCAGCAGGAGGAGATCCAGCAGTAAACACACCCTGCCTGGAGAAGTTCAGGATAAAGGGACCAAAGCAATCGATTTGTTTCCTTTTTTCCAGAGCTCTTTGCAGCTCCTGCCTCCTTCCTTCATGTGAGATCACACAGCCCCTTCCTCTGCCCTGCACACAATGGGATCCTGGAGGAGACAACTTGGATAAAAAATTAGAGGAAGGGTTGCATCTGTCTTCTTAATGATGTTGTATTCTCTGTGTGGTCATCAAAAGCTGCCACCACCTGTTCCCACCTGCTTTGTTCTCTCCCTTTTGTACCCAGCACGTCCAACCTGCAGCCACAGTGCCTCATAAATCACACTTAGCTTGCTTTAAAAGCAGAGCTTTCTCCATATTTCAGTGGGCAAGGGGGATCCCACCTCTGTTATTTAATAATACCCAAATAATACAATTTTAAAGGAGCTTCAAGTGCTCGAGAAACACATCAGTGGCACAGGTACAGAATAACTTCAAACAGCAGCGGATGATAACTTTATATTTAAGTCAGGGGCAACTTTATAACCTCCTCCTCTGTTATGCATCAAACATTAAAGGAAAATCAAGATTTATTCTTTTCAAGTCGTTCAGAGCTTGGGGCCAGCAGGCCCGGGTAAGTTGGACTGATGGCTGCGGAATATCGCAGATATTTTGTCTGAGGGAGCTGAACTGGAGATGCAGACATTAAGAGCAGTTTTATTGCTTTGCACTTGTAGCTGGCACTTTACCTGCACAGTTTGCATTCCAATAAATTTTTCATCTTGGGTTTATCTTCTGTAGGAGCGAGGTCTGAGTGAGGCAAACCTGCATCTCCAAAGGGCTGCATGTTTTTTTAAACAGAGGTACTTTAGGCTGTTAGTCGGGGAAGATGAATTTTAGATCTGTCTTTGCCGTTGACCTACAGAAGCTCCTTCCTTTCATCTGTGAAATTCAACTCTCTGGACTCCCAAAACCTCAAATGTGTAGTTGAGAGCTCCTCTGCCAGGTGAGAATTTGTCTCCAATCTTTCAGGGGAAGGGAGAGGAAGGGTGAATCCATCATTCCAGGCTGGGTCATTCCTCACCCAGGCACCTCTGGGGCTGCACCCACAGCCTTTTTGTCTGTTTAACTAAACAGGGATCCAGCCTGGATCCCACAGCTTCCCTGCTGTAATAATCTGAGGGTACTCTGTGCTCCTGGTGGGCTTGTGGGGTTCTGGTGTGATTGGGGCACAGAAAATACTCTTTGCTTGACTCTGCACCTCATTGTGAGCCCAGAACAAGGCTGCTCTCAGCTGCTGCTCCTCCTCAGTGCCACAAACAGACTTTTTTGGATTTCCCCAGGTCCAAGGCAGCAGAGAACAAAGCCTGATCCCCAGTGCCCTGTGGGGAGATGAAGCCTTGATTAGCCCTGGGATTTCCACCCTCCAAGCAGCTTCATTGAGCTCCCATTAATGGAGTGCAGCTCCTCTCTGGGGGAAATGAAACATCCCAGTGCTGAGGACAGGAATGGCAATCCCTGAATCCTGATTAACCAACGAGAGGAGCTTCATTCAGCTGCTCAGGTTATAAATAGGCTCAGGACTGCACCCCTGACAACCATTGAGGCACGGAGAGATCCAAACCTGGGGCTCTGCTGAGAGCCATGCACTGGAACAGTGATTATTGAATCCTCCAGATGTCTTCTCACACTTTTACTGCACCTCCTCTACTCCTCTTGCACTGAGCCAGAGATGTACTTAAACATCTCATTTGCATAGTGCATTAAATATTGAGGATTTGCTCTAATGGTCTCTTATTTCCCAGCCAAAAAATATCCAAGAAATGATTGTTTTGCCTCCACAACACTGAAAACAGAGGCTCACTCGAAGTGATCTGTTGTGCACAACCTTGCAATTACCTGAGAGCTGAACAATGCCTGTGAGGAAAGGGACTGGACTGGACTGTCTGCTTGAAATTTGGCTGGAACAGCCGAAATCAGGGGGGGCTCCTGTTCTGTTCAACAGATGTAAGGCAGGAGAACCTTCCTCGTTTCCATTCTTGTACAGTTCAGTGTATTACGATCCTAATTTCTGCATCTCATTAGATTCACATTCTCATTGATTCACAACCTGCTGGAGGTGGCACAGGGGAGCTGCCTGCTCTGGGGCTGAATTCCAGTGGGAACTGAGCAGCTCCAGTGGGATTCTGCAAATCCTTTTTGTGGAAATCATAAAGAATTCCCCTGGTCATCCCTGGAAGTGTCTGAGGCAAGGTGGGACAGGGCTTGGAGCAGCTTGGGACAGTGGGAAGTGTCCCTGTCCATGGTAGGGGTGGGATGGGATGGGATGGGATGGGATGGGATGGGATGGGATGGGATGGGATGGGATGGGATTGGCTTTAAGGTCCTTCCCAACCCAACCCAATGAGTCCAAATGCCCTTAATTGCAATGGAAAATCACCAGGGAAGTGGAGCAAGAGGTGTGAGGAGGGATGAACCCCTCAGGAATGTCCTGGAGCAGACAGGAGGGCTGGGCAGGGTCTGGTGGCAGCGGCAGAGTTTGGGGTTGGGGTGAGGCAAATGCAGAGTGATGAGAGGGGAACGGGGCTGGAGAGCTCCCGTGCCACCAGAGACCCCTTACAAACGATTTTGCTCTTTCAGTCATTAATTTTTGATGAAGTTTAATAGGCCTGCAGCCTAGAGACCTGCCTGGGTGTTGATTAGCTTCATATTTTCTCTCATTAATGTAGAATCTGATTAGCCCCTGTTACAAGCATTTCATCTGATTTGGCAAAGAGCATTGTTCCGATAGCAGGAATTACAAGTTTACTTCACTGCAGGAAATGAAGCTTTTGCCTGCTGAGAGCTCCACACCTCCCACAGCCTCTGTCCAAGGGGCTCTGTGGCCAGGGGGTGTGGGTGTTGGGATTTAGGGTGCTCCTGCCTGCCTGCTCCACAGGGATTTGCTTTTTGGCTGCCTCTCAGCTTGGAGCAGTGGTGGCAGAGGTGACACAGAGGTGACACAAAGGTGATGATGCCCTGGGCTGCCCAAAGCCACCATCTACATCCACAGGCCTGCTCAGGCCAGGGGCACTGTGCCAATAAATATAGATATAAATGTAAAAGGAATTACATATATATATGAATGTAAAAGGGATTAATTGTCACGCCCAGCTCTGCGCTGCAGCTCTGCCTTTGTGCAAAGGAAAAGAAGTTTTATGAATGACCTGAGCAATTCCAGCTAATGGCTGGAGCTGCAAAGCACCCATTGCTGATCCCAGGGGAATAATAGCTCAGCAGCCTCAAGGAGCTTTTTCCTTTTGCTGCCACCGTTATGGATGTCCTCAGTTAGCAGGGACAGTCAGGGCTTCAGAGCAGGCATTAGGGGAGAGTGCCTGGGTCTTTATTAATTATGCAGATTCTCCATCTTCTTCTGTCAGAACAAAGGAGTTAAATAAACACAAATGGATCAAACTGCTGGGCAATGGGAACTTTCTGTTAATGTAGCAAAGGCCTGGGGGAGGTGGCACTGCCATCCATCTCGGGGGGGGAGCAGCCAGGGAATCAAATTTTGGGGTCTGTTCTGCAGGTGGGATGTGGGAAGGGTCGTTTATGGCACCCCAGAGGGCCCTGGAAGCAGGGTGGGCAGGACATCCACTCCTGGCTGCTTGGCCTGAAGGGCCTCAGCTCGGCTTTGAGAAATGATTCAGAGAGAAGTGACCTCGCGGGGACCTGGTGACACCCAGCAGGGCATCGTGGGCAGTGCTGCTTCCGTGGCCTCTGGGCAGAAACTGCAGCTCGGACAGCAGGATTGGGGATTTCCAGGGAATGGAGAGATGAGAGAGACCTCCAGATTCCATGGAGAGAGGTCAGCCCGGGTCCAGTGTCCCTGTGGTGTCCCTGGGAGTGTCCAGTGCCTGCTCAGCCACCTTTGGAGCCAGGCAATGACCTCCTGGCCATCAGAGAGCCTCACACACTCAGCTTTTTTTTTTGGGGAAAAGGTTGGTTCTGCTTGTTTGGAATTCCATCCCAGTTATAAGAAAGCAGAAAATGAACTCTTTTCAGGAGCTCCTCGTTCAGCAGCACAGGAGGAAAAGTCACACCACGCAGTCCAAGGGCAGCAGCAGATCTTTCCAAGGAGCTGTGATCAAGCAGCAAGGTGAGGAACCAGGACAGTGGACACTATTTTCTTAAATCTGCTTTCTCTGCAGCCTTACATAAGGCAGCCACTCTGTTCTACCCTATTTATCTCTTTCAGCTTGTGGCAACGCAGCCTCTGCCTGTGCTGCCAAGCAAGCTGGGTGTCAAATCACTACAGATGTGCATAATTCAAGCTGGCACAGAAACTGATGGCTTTTGCATTGGACATGTTTATTTTCTTCTTGCAAGGCTTAAGCATGTCATTTGCTGTCACACATGCCCTTGTGAAATCTTGGCAAGAAATCAATTTGATTTTCAATGTCAAGCAGCTTTCTTTAATGTCTCCAGATAAGGTTTGTGTGCATTCTGTGCTGCAGGAGTTATGGATGTACCACCTGGGGTCAACAGCACTGAGCTCTCTGTGAAATCCTCAATACAATATTTCAAGCGAATCTCTGCAGAACTGTTGCTTCTTTCCCATCTCCTCCTGAAATTCCCTAAAAGTACCCAAAGGATGTGGGACATCACACCCAGCCAGGGCAGGACACCACGGGGGTTTTGTGGGGTCCTTTTGCACCAGACAAGGCTGTGGTTTTGGCAAAATTCCTCAGGCTCTGAGCTGCTTTGGGCAAGGAATTCTGTTTTCCTTCTCGAACTGGATATTCTGTGAACAGCTCCACAGGCTCGAGGGTCAGGTTTGTGGGACTGGAGGAAGGGGGGATGATCAGGCAGGATGTTTTGAGGGACATTTGAAGGAAGAAGTGGTTAAG
The DNA here is from genome assembly GCA_013397955.1 of Grantiella picta. Lineage (NCBI taxonomy): Eukaryota > Metazoa > Chordata > Aves > Passeriformes > Meliphagidae > Grantiella > Grantiella picta. Next base: position 344,401 of record VZRM01005313.1, on the reverse strand, counting down.
CAGGATCTGTTTGTGTCTCCAGGTGCCATTTAGTTGGGTCAGTGGAACTTGGCTGGAGTAAAACATGGATACAGAGCTGGACAGAGCCGCCCAGAGCACCAAGGGCTGGGCAGTGAACAGAGCCAAAGTGCCCCCAAAGCAGCCACAGACAAACTGGGAGCTGTGGTGTCACCTGGCTGCCAGCTCTAACTGCAGGAAAATGTGCAAAAAAACCCCCAACCCAGAATGCTCCTCCATACAGCATCATCCCAGCCAGTGGGGTTTACAGGTGTCATTCCTGGGCTTTCAGCTGAGTGTCTCCAAGGGTTTTAGCCCTGGACTGTGATTCTCAGGGTGTCCCAGGGTGAGGCTGCCAGGGCAGGGAGGATTCCCTGCACATCTGCAGAGCTCTGCTGGAATTCCTCCCATCAGGAAAGGACTCTCCTGGGCTGGGGATTGGTTCTGCCGAAGAGCACCTCTGCCTTTGGAGGCACACAGATCACTGGGCTGAGCATCCCTGGCTTTGTGCAAGGAGTGCCTCTCAGCCAGTGCTGGCCTGGGGAGTCTCTAATAAGAGCAGCTCTGTTCTCCTTCCTTCCCTCCAAAATGTGCAGTAACTTCCCTTCTGTGTCTCCTTTCTGCCTTATGTTGGTGGGAGGATTTTTCTGGTTCTATTGCTTCGGTGGGTGAAGTAATTCCTCTATTAATTCGCTATGTTTTAGGATTTAAAAGAGAGAAAATGAATACAGCACAGAACAAAATAATCTCTGTGAGAGTGGGAATCTGTTCTGCCACATGATGTACCATTTTTTCCCCCTGATATTATTCCCCTTCCCCCTTTCCTTCCCCAAAGCAGTCAAAAGCTGCTGCTATTTATAAATTGGCTGCACATAAATTCAGTGTCAGACTGGGAGGTTTGATCCAGGCTGCCCTGGGAGGCCAAGCAAGGAGGTTTCTCCTCTCCCTTGTCCGTGGTCTCTCACCAGCAGAGGCTCCAGGCAGCACAGCAGAACTGCCTTGGAAACTGTCTTGAGCAGAAGCAGATGGCACCAAAATCTGATAGCACTTCGCGAGTGTGAAATTCATTAACCCCCCTCCCTGCTCCCCAAATTAATATTTTTTAAGCCAAATACTACAGAGTTTCTCATGGAAGTTCTGTCTTTGAAGAGTTTTGCCCTGGAAAGCTGCTCCTCAGCTCTGCCTGCCTGAATAGCTTTGAAAACCTGTGATCCCCCAACCATCTCATGCTCAGTTTTTGTGGAGTTTTCACCCTGAATTCCAGAGCTGTCCTTGGCTGTGTGAGAAGAAAGGATGTTCAGGTGCTGACATCCCTCTCCAAGCCCATTTGATTTTGCAATTAATTCCCAGTCAGGGTGGTAATTTCTCTTGCGCTCTCACTGATCAGAAATATTTAGCAGATTAACATCATTTAGCTTTCATCTTCCCCAGGGAGATAAGAGAAAGGATTAAAGAGAAGGAGATTCCTCGCTAAATGCTGTTGAGGGAGTGCTGCAGAGTGTGGAGATGTGAAATCAAGTGAGGGAAAACAAAGGAGAAGTTCAGGAGCCTCTTGCCCTGCCAGTGGGATTCACCCTTTATTTACTGCTGCCAGTCCATCTGGCAGAGCTGAACAGGAGATCACACCTGTCAGCACGGCTGGGATGGAGCAGATGTTGGAATTTGCACCACTGAAGCTAAAATGGATCATCTCTGGCCCAAAACTGCTAATGGGGTGAAAATGGGCATCCTTAGCTCAGTGCCTGAGCCTCTCTTCTTCCTCCTTTTCCTGGGTGCAGATTCCCTGCTCAGCTCCGCCAGGGAGGAGGAAGGCACTGCAGAAATTTAATTTCCCCAGTATTCAATCAAAGCAGAATAATGTGTTTAATATCTGAGGCTTCGGGGAGGGGGAAGATTCATGCCCTGGGAGGAGGAGAGGGAAGGAGAGGCATTCTCAGCACTGCCCTGCTCAGAGCAGCATAAATTCAGCCTCACACCCATGAAATACATGGAGGGAGCTGCTCCACAAATCAGCCAGCAGCGAGGAAGTCCTGAGTCAAAGGAAGAACAATTTCATGTGCTCTTATCTTATTGCTACTATATTTCCTCCTTTGTGTTATTAATGACAAATCAAATGCAAGTGCTGAACGGGAGGTAGGAAATCTGGGCTGGAATTAAGTGGGGAATGTTGAGGTTGGATATCAGAGGTGGTTTCTGAGCTGGGAGGTCCCTCTGGCTGTGTCCCCCTGGCCCACGAGGAGAGCTCAGAGCCCAGCAGAGCCCACGGGAGCTCAGCAGGGCTCAGCAAGGGGCTGGGGAAGCTTTAGGGTCCCTCAAAACCCAAACCATTGTGGGATTCACCCCAAACACAGCGGGAGAGTGCCATGATCCTTCAACCCTGCTGCTGGGGAAACTGAGGCAGGGGCTGGGAGCACCCTGTGGGTTCCCTCTGCCCCTCCAGCCTCACTCCTGCAGCCTGGCTTGGTGTTTTCGCAATTGGATGTGCAGCTCAGGGCTCACCTCACTCACCCATGAATGCTCCCAGGGAGGAGCAGCAGCTCCAGTGACATTTCCTGAATTTCCTAACCTGAATTTCCACCAACTCTTTGGGAATCCATAACGTTTAGGAGCAGCTGCCAATGGAATTGAGAGCTGCCATGGGATAACAGCTCCTCACAGCCAAACTCCTGCAGGCAGGGCCAGGAATTGGGGTTTGGAACAAACCAGCAGCTATTGATCCCTTCACAGGCAGCAGTCCTGGGGCAGCAATGACTGATGGAGTTGTAATCACTTTGTCTGAGAGTGTCTTGGGCAAGAAAAATGATATTCCTGAGTTTTCCCGATGGATTGCAGGGTCCTGGCAGGGGACCCAGGCTGAGAGGGAGCAGCAGGGTGTGAGCTCTGAGGGACAGGGGCAGCCCAGCCCTGCCCAGAGCCACCCTCAGGAGCAGCTAGGAGGAGATACGTCGATATTTAAAGCAGAATACATCTCCTGTCAGACAAAAATGTGTATTTATGGGCGAGTGTGCCTTTAATGGGGACATTTTTTCAGGAGTTATTATGAATTTCAGCTGGTGGGCAAGTTTGGTGCATTTAAAAGCTATTTATCACCAAGAGCAGATTCAATAGCCATCACTGGAACAGGCTCTCACAATCCCATTTTTACAACATCAAATGATGTGCTCAATAATAAAATTATTTTTATCAGTTTTAATCTGTCACTGCCAGACAGTTCCTGATTTGCCTTATCAATGAGATCAGCACCACTGAAGTTCAGGGAGATTTACATTCCTAACTTCATGATGAGCTCTCAGTTTTACTCGAGGCCTCAGTGAACAGGTAAATAAATTTGGATAACACATCCCTAAGGGATGCAGCTGCAGTCCTGTCTGAGTCCATGGCACAGGGTGGCACTGGGGGACCTTTAGGTCCTTTCTAGCCCATTCTGGGATGCTCTGCAGAGATACCTGGGTGGATCCCATCCTGGACAGGTAGAGCTGCTAGGAGGCCCAGAAAAGGACAAAGCACAGATTTGCTTTGTCAGTTCCTAAAATACTTTTAAGCATTTTATCCAAAATCTTTTCCCCGTGGGTCGAGGAGGGATTGCTCCCAGTGCTGGCACGGTCAGGATTTTAGCAGAGACAGCCTGAGCCAGGTCCTGGCTGTGTGAGAATCCTCAACATCTGCTCTGGGACCCACCTGCTGCAGCCATATGGAAAACTGCACTGCACTCCCTGCTCCTTGCAATAAATCTTCTGGTTTTCTTCAGCACTAAAGGGACAGAAATGTGGCTGTTGTCCCTGTGCCCCAAAGACGAGGGAGAGCAGGAGAAATTCTGTGTGCTAATTAGCAGTTATTCCTCCATCCATCACCCTCAGCAAAGCCATGAGGAGCCCTTGCCCTCCCCTGAACATCCTCTGTGGTGTTCCTTGCCCTCAGGTGTGATCCCAGCCATTTCCAGGCCTTTTTGGGATTTCATTTGCACCACAAGCTGCACCATGTGGTGCTGACCAGGAGAGGATTCCTCTCAATTCTTGAGAGATTCCCCCCAGCTCCACGTGAGAAAAGGCTCAGGGTGTTTTTAATTTGTCTGCACAGCTAAAATCTGACAAAGCAGAGCAGGGCTCAAGGTGAGGGGGCTGGATGTGCTCAGTGCAGGGCATGAAATAACACCGAAATGAAGTCGAAGGCACAGCTTCTGATCCTTTTAATAGGACAGCCTTTTGCTCTGCCATAAATTTCCCTGCTCAGCACATATGGATCTTTATGATCTCCACTCGCAGACCCACGAGGAGGAGCCACCCTGCAAAGCCCCATCTGCCCGGAGCTTCTGGGGCCCTTGAGCTGTGCCAGGGCTGGAATTCCTCCATCCCTGAGCTCCCAGTGGCCCTGCAGGGAGCTGGAGCACAGCCCTGCTGCCCATCTCCTTGGCCACACAACAGAAACATGGAGGAAGAAAGCCGAGCTGCAAATGTAGCTGTTGAGTGGTGAGCACTGGAATGTGAGTGAGGAAAGGATTGCATTTATCCATCCAAGGGCTGGGGTGGCTCTTGGATGAGGCTGGGAAAAGGAGGCTGGGAATGATGATTGAAAAAGACAACCACACCAAGTGAACTGTGACTGGAGCTTGCTTCTTGATTGGAAGTGTTTAGAAGGTGATGCTGGAACACGAGAATCAATTAACTCAAGAAGAAATCATGTTCTTCACCTCCTTCCATATTTCCTGGCATCCTGGCAGCTTTAACATCTGGGTGTCCTCAAGACATTTGATGCATTTCATTCATCATACATGACATTTGCATAATGCCAACATCATACTTTATGCAGATGCACCCTTGAATATTTCACAAATTCTGATTGCTATTTAAACTCCCCCTAAATAAAACCCACGGGGCTTTGCCCACTTCTGAATGTGGGAAAATGCAAGGTCCAAAGTGACTCTTCCCTTGCACTGGCACACTCCAGACTCCCTTCACATCCCAAGTAAACACAGCGTCTTTCATTTCATTTTATTTTCTTTCCACAGCCATTAAAATTCTATTAGCTGTTTGTGAATATTATTTCATGCCATCTGCATTTACTCCGAAGTTGTGCTAGCGACAGCTGCAATCATTTGTATGCATTTTCTGTGTGGTTATTGAGGAGCAGAACCTTCCTCCCTCGCTGCTCCAGGAGACACAGCCAACTGCAGCGACGGCTTGTTTGTAAATCCAAATCCCCACAGTGTTATTTTATTTATTAGGACAACAGAAGGGAAAAGGGAGGATGAGACAAAGGGAAATGTTTGATGTTATGTGACAAACAGCAGCGTTGCTCCTTTTCACTTATTCATTTGGCCCCCAGCCACGGTTCGGGGTGGAAATGGAAGTGGACAGAGGAACAGACACGTTTTATTCTGTCATGTTTTCACTTGTGAAAGGCTGAAAGCTTCTACTGTGTGAAATATGTATGTTTAATTAACCACCGTTTCCATATTGTGGAGCTGCTGAAGAGGAACTGGAACAAGGAGATGTGATCCTGTGTCAGCAGCTGCTGCCGAGTCACCTCGGCTCCACCAGCTCCGGGTGGAGCTGCAATTCCCAGCCAAATCCAATGGCTCAGCATTAGAGAGCAATAAACTCGGATGACAGCAGGTCAGCAGACAGAGCAGGGCTGTGTGGGGCTGACTGAGCAGCCAAATATTCCCTTTTGTTGGATATTTATTCCCATGAGTGTCCCAGGGATGTTCAGCCCTGTGCAGATGGAATCTGTGTGGAATTCCAGCCTTGTTGGGACCTTCCTTGGGAGTCCTGTGAAAAACAATCCCAGGGGAATTTTCCTCCCAAGAGAGAAGGAAAACTCCCAGAGCTGGCCAGGACCTTGTTTCTGGGAGTGCAGAACTGGATGGACCAAATATTTTTGCAGTTTGCTGCCGGTGCTTGAGAAACTCTGATCTTCTCTCCTCTGCTCATGCAAAGTGTGGCTTGAAAACACACAGGTGATAAATGCTTCGATATTTAACTGTGATTTACCTGTGGTGAGTGAAGGAAAAATTATGCAAATAGGGCCTGAATCAGAGCAATGAGCCCCTTTATATTCTCCAGAAAAATGTCAAAATATAATGTTTTATGAATCGCTCGCTTTCCTTTGAAAATAAAACACTTCTCCTTTGCGATGTTCGAGATTATGCCTGAACATAAATTACAGAGGAACAGAGGCTGGATTAATACATTCCCCAAATGGCAGGAATTCATAAAGGAAGGAGATCTGTGCTTAGAAGAATTCCCTGTGGTTTGACTCTCTCCACATCCCAGTCCTCGATTCACCCCACGCTCCAGGGACAGGAGCTGCTCAGTCAGCGCCAAGGGCAGCACTGATGGAAGCAGAGAAAATAAAACTGCACAGATCCAGCTTCGGATGGCATCACAAACAAACCAAGGGAAGCTCTGAAAGCGCAGCGAGGACCCCGGAATGAAAGTCCTGTTCATTTGTGTGCAGATAAAAAACAATCTCTCCAAAGGTGAAGGAGCCAAGTCACGCAGAATTTCCACTCCTCTCACCTCCAGTGTTTGTTCTGGGCCTCCACGGCCCTCAGAGAGGCTTCAGCGTCTGAGCAAAACAAATTTCAGAGCATCCCTTTGAATAATCCTGACTGAGTCATCAATTTCAACCCCAATTCCTATTAGCACTTCTCCTCGTCTCTCCCGAAGAGCTTTGATGAGGTTGTGGCTGTTGGCACCAGGATGATTCAGAGCTTCTCCCTCCCATAAACTGATTTTTTCTCACACAGAGCAGCAGGAATTGCTGTTCAAGAACCAGCAAAGGAAGAGAAACCCCAGGAAAATCAGGATCTCGCCAGTCATGAGCTGCTCAGTATCAAGAGGGATTTTTAATGCAATCCCATGGGAAATTCCCCTTAGGGAAAGGAAACTCCTTCTGCAGGGTGGGTGTGCAGCTTGGTTCCCTGCAGTCTGGCAAAAGGAAATTATTCTCCAGCCCCGAAAGCAGCAAAGAAATGTCAATTCCTGCTGGGATACCTTTTGTGGGAGAAGAATAAAAAATAACTCCGTTCAGCAGCCTTGAAGGTCGTGGGGTTTTGCTGTCGGTGGGTGATGTCTTGGATTTGTCACTGGAAGGAAACTTCCGAGAAGGTTCTGTTCTGTCTGTGATAGGAATGAGCCTGGCAGGGGTGGGTTTGCTCTTGAGGTGCTCCTCTGGAGGTGGGGAGAGCTTGGAATCAAAAATCAGGGGCTGGGGAAGGGATTTTGGTGAGTGTGAGCAGGGAGAGGAGCTCTGGAGAGCTGAGGAGGCATTTCTGGTGCGATCTGAGCTTCTCCTCCCCAGCGCTGCCTCTGGAATTGTTCCTCTGTCAGGGGGGAGCAGCTGGAACTCCATCCCACCATCCTGAGCTCCATGATGGCTGCAGCCTCACCCTCTGATATTGGCTTTATTTCCTCTCACAAACTGCTTCAGCAGTCGAGAATAACTGAGAAATGAAGATCTAATGATCTCCAATTTATTCTCAGTCCCACTGGCAGCCTAGCCTTTATGACAGAGTATTTTTAATTAGTTCCTGAGTTTCCTCTTTGGAAGACCACAGGCTCCAGATGGCAGGTGAGCTCATCCCTTCACCGTTTTAGGGACTTTGGCCTGTTTTCCTCATCCTCAGCTCTCCCTGCTCCCATGCAAGCAGGGTGAGACAGCAAATCAGGAGGAAGGGATTACCAGGGAGTGCAAAACATCTAGCAGCGGAAAAGGGAGCAGGCTCTCAGCTCTCCCAAAGGGTCTGCACTGGGAACAGGGCGCTTTTATCGAGTGAAAAAACCAACCCCACATATAGTGCATGAAAAACTGACTTCACATCAACACGGCCTGGAAGGAGAGGAATTGCTGGAATGAGGGATAAGGTTCTTTATGGATGGACGTGCAGAGCCTGTGAAGCCCTCTGGGTGTTGCTGAGCTGCAGGAGAGCAGCAGGAGGGAGGCTGGATGGATGTGAACCTCCTGCCAGCCCCTCCTGGGAGCGGCAATTCCAGATGAAATCCCACCGCAAACTCCTCAGAACAGGTGAAATTTTCCCTGCCCTTTCCTGCTATTGGTGGCTCTATAAAAATCCCCGGGCCCAGGGAACATTCCAGACCTGCAGCCTCCACGAGGGAAGGCTGAGCTCATTTAAAGGGGGAATGGCAGCAGATCAGGAACTTCCCGCTGCTCCCAACACAGACACTTCCTGTCATCTGCGTGAGAACATTCTGCTGATTTCAGAGAGCATTTCTCAGGATGGATTATTTGACGCCCAGACTGTGTGTTAGGGAATAAATTATTTTGTTCTGCTCCTAACTGATCAGAGTCATGAATTCTGATTTGCTGACACTGAGTCCCAAACAAAAGCACAGAACCTTGTCTAATAGTGCTATGAAAAAGAATATTCAGGAAATATTAACAAGTTTCATATGGTAATTTATGTAAATAGAAACCATAACTCAGTTGAAAAGATTCAGTTGAACCTATAGAAAGAGTCTGAAAGCCAAGGTTTTCATGATAAAACATAAATTGAGACTTAGTCTTTACAACCCAAATGCTGTGCTTTCTGGTACAGAACAAAGAAGGGAAAACCAGAAGCTTTGCTTTAATTAAAAAGTGAAACATTTCCCAGTTTGGAGTTTAGGATCTGCAGAGGGGCATTTTTCCAGGATTGTGATCAGAGCATTAAAACAGCATCTCTGAAAAGAAAACATTGCAGCGTTCCTGTCCCTGGGCAGGGACACTTTCCACTGTCCCAGGCTGCTCCCAGCCCTGTCCAGCCTGGCCTTGGACACTTCCAGGGATCCAGGGGCATCACAGCTTCTCTGGGCACCCTGTGCCAGGGCCTCAGCATCCTCACAGAGAGGAATTCCTTCCTAAAGTCTTCCTAAAACCTGCTCTGCTTCCTTTGGAAACCATTCCCCCTTTTCCTGCTGCTCCATGCCCTCGTGGAAGATCCTTCTCCACACTTCTTGTAGCCCCTTGAAGCACCAGAGTCCCCTTTGGAATCAGCCACTCCCACCCCAGGAGACACCCAAGATATCCTGATGTTCTCCTGGCGCAGATCAAAGTGAAAACACTGAATTTTCTCTGGTCCTGGGTGCCTCCATTAAGGTGGTTTCCAACCCTCCTAAAGCCAGTTCTCCATATCTAGCCCGAGCTTTGCAAAGACCATGTATTTTAATTAAAGACTTTAATTAGTCTGCCCATAATCTGTCAGAGCTCTCATGCTGAGTCATAATTAATGTCTTACCTCCACCTCACAACTTCCACTATGTGTGTGCTCTCCAAACAAATCTGCACTGGTGCTTGAAGGAACAGAACCAGAGCAGAGCAGCACTTGGCACTTCCTCCTGCTGGAATAACTGAATTGGGCATTTCTCAAGGGCCTTTCTCTGGGGCTGTGCAAAGGGCAGCCCAGAGCTGTGTGTGTACTCAGCACCAGCAACACTGAGCCTCCAGCACACAATCAATATTTATAAATCATGCTCCAGCCTGACAGTTCCAGGGGTGCTGGGCTTTATTTTGGGTTTCCAAAAGCAAAATACCAAAGGCCAGAGTCTGAGGGGTGTTGGGAGCCAAACTTTCAACACTCACAATTCACAGACAAGCTCTTCTAAACAGCTCAGTTTCCATTTTGGCACCAAAATAAGAGTTTACATTGTCAGGATTGCAGCAAGTTGGGTGCTGCCTGCCTGTCCCATTCCTCATCCAATGCCATTCCTCATCCCACTCCTGTCTGCCCCATTCTCATCCAACCCCATTCCTCATCCAAACCCATTCCTAATCTCACTCCTGCCTGCCCCATTCCTCATCCCTCTCCTGCCTGCCCCATCCCCATCCCACGTCCCTCTGCAGTGCCATTTCTGCTATGGTAACTCAAACTGGAGCCCCAAGGGCTGGGCTCTTGTTGAGTCTCTGCTCCAGCCAGGTCCTTTATTGTTATTAATGATGAAATCCTGCAGCTGGACCGCTAATGAGTCTCAGCTCCTTCCCGTGTGTTTATTTTTCTTCCCCCTTCAAGCTGTCATTTCAGAGTAAATGACTTTTGCCTGCATGCCTGTCAGGGCTCAGAGTACCACCCAGCCAGCCCAGCTCTCCCATTCCAGGCTGCTCCGTCGCTGTCCCCGCAGTTTGCTGAACAGAGCAGCAGCATCCTCTCCCATCTGTCTTCCTTAAGTGGCACGAGGCGCCTCGGCACTGGATAGAGACATCATTTTTATTGCACCGAGTCCTGGTGCTTGTTTTTGCTCTGAATTATTTACTAACCCACTCCTGAGCGGGGAGAGGCGTGGGGCTGCAGGAGAGGCAGCGTTTTCAGCCTGGGCGGCGGGAGGGAGAGCAAACAATTCCTCGAGCATCACTCAGAAACTCTGCTGTGATTTTCTCGCCTTTGTTCCATCTCGTGTTAAACATGTTTGTGTCAGGCAAACAACCCACATTAGATGGAATTTCACACCATTCAAAGCATCAGTGTCTCCAGCCTTAATGTGTATTATGTTCAAACATGCAACGTAATCCATCACAAACCCCTGCAGACCTCGCGCTTCCCTCCCGATTTATCTGCTCCCAGCTCCCTCCCCTCCCGCACGTCGCCAGCCTTCTGTCGGTGGGTTTTTTTATTTATTTGGAAACAGCAGAGCAGATTCTCAGTCAGTGTTCGCTATCACAGCTCCTCTGGCTCCCTGCCCGTGGATTTATCCCAGCAGAGGGGCTGTGCTTGTTGCTGGCTGCAATCTGCAGGATTAACCGGGGGCTTTAGCCCAGCTCTGTGCCCAAACTGACCAAACCTCTCTCATCACACCCTGCACGGCTGTCAGGGCCTGCCTTCCCTCCGGATTCACCTGGAAAAAACCCATCGTTTTGCCAGGAGGAAAATGTTTGGAGATGAAGCGCTAGGCTTGCGCAAGGCGGCTCTGGAGGAGCTGAGCTGGGGCAGCAGCGCTGCTGCTCCGAGGGGTTTGCAGCTGCTGGGAAAAGCAGCAAAATGAACTGGAAAGGGAAGGAAAGCTTTGGGTTTGATTGCAGGAGTTAATGCAAACAGAGCCAGAAACAGCGAAACCAAACCCACACAAGCAGGGAGGAAAAATCTGTATTTAGTGTGAAGCAGAAGAGCAGTGACTCCTCTGGAAAGGATACTGAAATAAGTACCAGGGATACTTTTAGATTATAACCTATATTTAAATAGATTATATTGAAACAATGGTATTTTAATTTAAAGAGCAACACTATGCTGAAAAACACACTGATCTTCACTGAGAGTGCTTTCCTTGCGAAGAGATCTCCAGTGAATTTTGAACTGTTTTTGAGTCTATCTGGTTTTTCTGATAGAAATAGCAGGAAATATTGTGGCATGTTTAATTCTGTTTTTCACTGGGGATTTAATTTTTTCCTTCAAACCCATTTTTTTTAGCACAGCCTCCCCATCTCAGTTCATTTTTTCGCAGTGCACATCTTCATCCATCATCACTCAGCGCTCGCCATTTAGCGTATCAACATGGCAATTTCTGCAAATCAGAAAGCAAAGCCATTAACATTTGAAGTGGAAATTTTGAGTTTCTGATCATTAAACAGCTTGGAAATGTAGGGGAAAAAGAACCTCCCTCTCCTTTAGTCCAAAGCTCCCAAATAAAACCCTCAGATGAAGGGGTTGGGAGGCTTGGGGAGTGACCATGGCATTTGGGACTTTGGCTGCAGCACATTTTAGGTTCCAAGCTCAAAAACTTCTGTTACATATTTTAATGTGTGTGATTTAGGGAAATATGGTCCATTCCATCTGCTTTGCATTAATTTGAATGACTGATTAAAAATACAGGTTGAGATATTACAGCTACTAATAATTTCTCCACATGGCTGGCTCTTAACGGATCGAGGGAAAATTGAGAATAAGGCTTTTTATCAATTTCCACACGCAAGCTTTGCCATAATCCCTTTATTTCATCAAGGAATGTGTTTGTTTGTAGTCATTTTATTTGTTTAACAATTTCCCTCTTTTCCTTAATCTTTTCAGTAATTATTTCATATTCTCTAAATATTTAAACTAATTTAATTCTCCGTTAAAAATTATTCTCTTTCACTTTGTCCTTTCCCCGATGAGCTTTAATGTGTTCTCCTTTTTTTGTGGGTGATTTGGAAGGAGGGAAGGATCCTCACCATGGCTCTTTCCTGCCCAGGTTTAGGTTGGGTGTCTGTGGAAGTGTTTCACAGCAGTTTGGGATCTCTCAGCATGAGTGATGCTCTCTAAAATGTGATTTTCCTTTGTAATCCCTCACCAACTCGTCCTGCAGCACCATTTTTAACTTCCTTCAGGTTCTGCATCCAAGAAAATAAGTGGAATACTGAGTAGGGAAAGAGCCGTTTCATTAACACCAACACTGACATCACAAATATATCTTCTAATTGCTCCTCTAAAGGTGAAATCAATAGCTGGGCTTGCACGAGGGCTGAGACATTTCTAAAAGATTTCAAGTGCCATTTTTATTGGAGATGGATGTTTCTGAGAATTGGAGAGCTACTGTTTGCATGACTGATCTGCCCAATTTGCTGCGTATTACTCATAAATCTGGGAAGGAAAAGAAGTTCTGTTGCACTGCTCTGCTGCAAAAACATGGGCGTTGGATCAGTGGGAGAAGGCAAACATAACAGATGAATGAAAGCCATCAGAGCTGCCTTGGCTTCTGCTGATTCTGCTCCTTGGGTATTTCCACTTTACCAGCTTAGAGAATCTATTCCTGACCTGAGTGTTTGTTGTGTTGGGTGGGGAAAAGGAGAATCCATTAAAACGCAAATCAAGGGGAGGAACAAGCTGCATCCTCACACACGTTGGGTGAGCAGGGAGCTCTCTCTTCTTCCAGATGACACATTCCAAATTTGTTGAGACAACAAGGCTTTAGCAAGGTCAGCACAAGCCTGTGACAAGCAGTTTGGAGATGATTTGGAATCCACCAGGGTCTGTTGTTGCATTCCTCACACTGTGCCTGCAACCTGGATGTGGGAGGAACTCAAAGTCATGGCTCTCCAGAGTGTGGTGGGTGAAACGAGAGAATTCTGCAGAGCAGAACTGCTCCGCTCAGGGTCTGGAAAGGCTTGAAGGTGGATTAAAAATCAGACCTAGGGCAGGGCTGGTCAGAGCTGATCCTTAAACATCTCCTACCCAAAATCTGCGCAGTTATTTGTCCAGGTGAATGGTGCCAGGTGATGGTGGTGAGTGGAAATGTCCCACCCAGGCCAGGCTGTGCCAGCCTGGGGTGTCAGTGCTTTCCAGGTGGGTTTAACCTCGGGGTTAAATCCAGAGGCACTGAGGGGTCTGTGGAGCAGAAAACTGGACAGAAAGGAGGTGTTTGATTGCAGAGGCAGTGTGGCAGCAGTTTCAGATCTGTCACCCAGCTGCATCCCAGGTGACCTCTCTTTGTCAAGCCCCTGCTGTCGCTTGTTCAGTTGGGTTGTTTTTGTTGCCTGCAGCCACTCATTTCAGCACTTGCATAAATGCTGTTCCTGCTACCCGAGACCTTGGGGCTTTCATTGCCAGATCTGTGATTGCTGGTAAATGTCATCATTTCTTGCATTGTGCAAATGCTACAGAACGTGGTGTTCCAGCTCTCAAAGGCAAGGTCAGGGTGGGCTGACAAAGGGAATGTGCTCAGGCTCACTGTGAAATGGATCTGGGCTGATAATCAATGGGGCAATGACGACTGCTGATCCAGGAGATGGAGAGTTGGCAGCATTTCCATGGGTTTGGGGTACAAATTTCCCATCTCGAGTTTTTGCGATGGAGCCCTTTTGGAGGCTCTGTGTTTCTCCATCCCCTAATGGAAAACCGAGGGAAGCTGCAGCTCCTTTTACAAAACATCTCTTTCAGGTGTCTCTGCTTTGATCCTGTGACATTTCCATCCCGACACAAAATATCAGACAGTTTGGAACCCACACTGCCCTGCAAATTGGCAGGTGCTGTTTTGACCACACTGATTTTATTGAAAGATAATAAAATATGCTCTTTCAAGAGCCTGCCCTGCGATGGGTAAAGCCCAATCGAGCTCGTGGCACTGGCAGGGGAATTTTAAACACCTCTCATCTCCATCCTGGGTCTGCTCTATCCAACTGCAGAGGGGAGAGTGAGAGATGAAATGACATGAAAGCACCTTGCTTTTATCAAGTGCTTGTATCTGGTGCTTCAGGTTGAAGCCTTCCTGAGAAAATCTCTCACTTTCATGCCAGATGCAATCACATATTTCCTCCCATGGCTGCTTGCACAAACTTCAAAAATCAGAACTCGCTGTGCTCTCAGATCTGGTGGTGTCTGGGAGGAGCTGCTTGGATTAATTCTGCTCAGCTGAGCAGGGCAGAAATCCTGAGGTCCTGAGAGTGCTTTGGGCAAGCACAGCCCAGAGCTTGGCAGCTAATCCTGGCTTTAGCTCTTAGGCTCCTTCTCGTTCTAAATATATGAAATATTGCTAATGCCATGATATGGGAAATGCTCTAATCCCTGTGTTTTCCTGATCCGCAGGGTCACCGAGGCTCTTCCTGGGAGATGACAGGAAAGGCAGAGTTGGGTCATTTCAGGTTATTTATTGGGATTTTAGTGCTTCATTCTCATCACCACTACCTGCAGAACACTTGGGCTCCAAAATTTCAGGGCCAGAAGTGCAGCTTTTCCCCCAGTTTGTGCCAGGGGTTACCTGAAATCCTGGGAATCACTGGTTCGGGAGGTGGAGGAGCATTTACACTTTCGTGGCACTGAGGGGAGGAGGGAGCTGGGCTGTGCCGTGGGGTCAGGCCTGAGAGATCTGGATGTTGATCTCTGCAGGGGTGGGAAATGGGATTTCAGGTGAGTTTGTATCTGTAGGGGTGGGAAATGGGGTTTCAGGTGGGTTTAGTCTCTGCAAGAATGGGAAATGGGGTTCCAGATGGGTTTGATCTCTGTGGGGGTAGGAAATGGGATTCCAAACAGGTGTAACCTCTGCAGGGGTGGAAAATGGGTGTCAGATGGGTTTAGTCTCTGCAGGGCTGGGCAGTGGGGTTCCAGGTGGGTTTAATCTCTTCAGGGATGGGAAATGGGGTTCCAGATGGATTTAATCTCTGCAGGGATGGACATGGGGTGTCAGGTGGGTTAGATCTCTGAAGGGATGGGAAATGGGGTGTCAGATGGATTGAATCCCTGCAGGAATGGGACAAGGGATTTCAGGTGCGTTGAATGCATTCTCTACACAACAACTCCTCCGAGCTCTGCTCTGAGCGCCCACAGCCCTGTTCCACCTGCTGGCTGCTGCCTGCTGGAATCGCATCTCAAACCCTGCGCAAGTGACAGATTTGTCATCAAATCTCCTCTGTTCTGTCTGCGCTGATAAGGATGCCACTCCATGGATCACTCGAGGAGAGGTGTCTCAGAGACAGAGAAAAGCTCATATTTCTGCTCACTGAGGTGTTGCTGACACAATTTAGCATGTGGTACCCAGCTCATTTGGAATTCAGCACCGACTTCATCCGCATCATAAAGTGAATCCTGTTTTACAATTCCCTTGAACATTCTCTAAATGATGGCATCTGAAAACAAGCGGCGCGCTTTATGCGGTGGAGTTGTGCTGCTGAAATTAATTTGTGGCTGTGTAATCCAGGGTATCAGGCAGAGGGGCTGCAGGGATTGGGAGCACAGAGCCCCAGGTGCCTGTGCAGCTCAGCCCTGGAATTCCTCATTCCTCAGCTCCCAGAGCAAATAAAATGGAACTTTGGGCCTGGAAAAAAATCATGTGAATTGAGTCAGAATTTGGGGAGGTGTTTGTTTTCCCGGCAAATATTTCCTTGCAAATATCAAGGCTTTTCTTAGAAACAGATCAGTTGGTTTGAAACAGATCTATTCTCTGATTTTCCAGCTCAGCTGCCTGACTTACTCTGGTAGCACCAATCTCTGCCTCGTTATCTTGTCTCCAGTGCTGCCACTTCCTTGGCACACGATCTTGGCCTCCAAAAGCAGGTGCAGAGGCACAGCTGGAGCTCTGCAGAATGTCAGATCTGTCAGGGGATTTAGAGCTGCCCGTATTTCAGTCATTCAGAGGGGTCTCAGTCAGCAGCCGGGCAGTGATTGCTTATCTGAGTCAATAAACGATGGATAAATGCACATTAAAGCTGGGCTTGGGGTCCAGGTGTGTAAATCCCCCCTGAGGCATCCTTGGAGTTGTGGCTGCGACTTCAGCTCTGCTGCGGGAGAGGTGAGGAGCAGCCTTTGCACTGAGCTGCAGCGAAACACTGCCGTGCTAAGAGTTTGCTTTAAAATGAGTTTTCCATCTCATCTATTATGGAAGGTGGAGGTGTGCCTGGAGCTGCTGGGGAGATCCAGGCAGCAGTGCCACAACAAAGCCCTGCTTTCCATAATTTTCAATCAGAGGGGGAGAGTTGCTCGTTTGCTGCTTTCAAGCCGTGCAGGATGTCTCTCCCTGACAGAGCAGCCGTGGCTGCACAGCACATCAGGGATCCACAGCTCCTCGGGGACACTTTTCCCTCTGCTTCCTATGCTAAACTGGCATCAAATATTCACTGGGAGGGATCCCAGCGAGGCCAGGGAAAAGCAGGATAACTGGGGCTTGGTAGCAGAAACCCTTCTGGAAACAGAGTTGGAATCGAGGTGGAGACACAAGGAAAACTTTAGGAGTTGAGGTTTTACTGTAGGATAAAGTGCTTTATTTTTATAAAACTGCTTTTTCCTGGTGTAGGGACAACCCAACCTTGCAGGAAGCTCATGTCTGATGTAGACTCAGAGCCCTGAGTGGGATGCAGGGAGTTGGCAGAACAGTTTGCTCTGAGCAGAACCAAACCTTCCCACCACCCTGTGAAAAACGAGGTTCACTCTCCTGTTCTGTATTTCTCACAACCCCAGCCCTGCCAGGCTCTGTCCTACATCTCTAGGGCTCTCCCAGCTGCTCTCCAGCTCCCTTTGAGCCTCGTCCTGCTCTGCCCAGGCAGGAGGAGAGCTGGGGGAGTTGATCTCCTCCGTGAATCCTCTGCTGCTCCGTCAGCTCCCAGCTGGGAACCCACTTGGGAAGTTTCAAAGAGAAAGTGCTGTGATTCATCCTGCTGTGACCAATGGATTACAGGCAATTATTCCAAAATTATATCCGCATTTCCATCTACTTTTCTTTGAAAACAAATGGAAACCAAAAAAAGAGAAAAAAAAAGAAAAAAGAAGAAAGAGGGGAGGCAGCTCATTGAAGAATTCTGAACTGAGAAAAGTGGTTTTTGTTACTGCAGCTCATCCCTGATTGCATGGACAGTGTTTGGCCTCACAATCCCCAGCTCCTGATTATGATTTGTGTTTTTCCAAGAGGATGCAGATTGCAGTCCTTTCCCATTCCCATTCTCCCTGCCCTGGATGTGAACTCCAAGTCCTTCACCTGCTCCGGCTGCTCTCCTTTGTTGGCTGCTCGGCTGCATTAGCAGCCAACTCAGCTGATTTCCCACCAACACTCCCTGCTCGTGTGATTTGTTTGCAATCCACCTGACCCTCCGTGTTTGCAGATCTCCCAGCCTCAATCCAGGCGTGAGCTGAGCATCCCAACGTGGGCTTTCTGCAAAACCTCGGTAAAGCTGCAGCAGGGCTGGCCGGGGGGCTGAGGCTGCTCAGGGATTCCTGACTCTTGCAGGGATTGCAAATGAAGGAGAGAGGCTGATTGCCATGCAGACTCTGGATCTTGTGTGATTAAAGGAAATAAAATAAATAAATGAGGCATCTCTTTGCTTTCCCCTTCCTCCTCTGTGCAGAGCAACTCCAGGCAGCTTTGGCTGTACAGTTGGAAAGTCTCTGAACATCTCTGTTGGGATCATGGAATGGTTTGGGTTGGAAGGGAACTTAAAGGTCCTCCAGTGCCATCCAGGGACATCTCCCACTGTCCCAGGCTGCTCCAAGCTCTGCCCAGCCTGGCCTTGGGCACTCCCAGGGATCCAGGGGCAGCCACAGCTTCTCTGGGCAAGAACATTTCCTGCCTAGGAGTTCTGTGCCACCTGGAATGGGAGGGATTTGCTTGTCGCCTCAAGTTCTGCTTGTCTGAACATCTCCTCCCATCTGGAGTGGGGAATATCCCCATTAAAAGATGATTTTATACTCCATTTCTGCTGCTCAGCACCTGTTGCAGCTGATGAATGGAGTAGCTGCAGGTCCTGATGGTCTAAATTAGGATGATGAACAGAGAGCTGCACTGAACATCACAGGCCAGGCTTAATTCCTAAGCTGCCCTCATTTTTCCCTGTGAAGGATTCAGTTTGACTTTTAAGAGTGTTGCACGCAGAAGAAATGAAAGAATTAATCCCTCTAGCAGGGAAAAAAAAAAAAAAGTAAATTTGCACATATTTGAAACATCTCAGGTCTCATTTCTTAAAGTCTGGGTAATGTGCTCAGAGCATCTTCACCCAGATCCTTTAGGTAAACACCAGGGTTTGATAGTAAGATCTGAGTGCTTTAATTAATTGTTTTTAACATTCCATTTGCCTGTGAATACACAGCTGAGTTTCCCCCCTGCACCCCCAGCTCAGAGGGAACCAAACCCAGGAAATGCAGTTTTGGGGTTTTCTCAGCACCACCAGCAGCTCCTGGAACTTTCATCGAGGGAATTGACCAAACCTTTCCACTATTCCTGTGCCACATCCTGACATCCTCTAATGACTTCAGCCCTTTTGTGAGCAGGAATGAATCTGCCTTTATGTATTTACATAGATATACAGCAGGCTGCGAAATCAAATCTAATTTCCTGGCTGCTGAAACCATCTATAAAGGTAAATGCAGGTGCTGGGTTTTTTTTTTCTTTCATTCCCTTTCATAGTCATGATGCATTTCATGATTTCTTTGCTTTACAGCATCCTTTCAAATGACACATTTTATCAGTTCTCTGGGGAGTATTGATGTTTTGCCCTTTTAAACATGTCATTTGATTTTTTTGATGTTCCTCTCTTACTCTCCATCTGTTTTCTTGTAATGCTTTCATTTGGTGGCAATTTTTCATTGAGTCCCCAAAGGGTTTGGTTTTTTTTCTTCCAGGAGTTGCCTTGAGCTTATTTTTTTTTCCCCTTGTGTTTGGAAATGTTTGACATGTGACCCAATTCCTCCCGTGGGAGTGGAGCTGCTCCTGTTCTCCCCACAATCTTATTGGGGATTTCAGCATGTAGAGCACATTTTCCTGCTTCAGCATCCCTGTGGATTCAATCAGAGAACAATTTAAAAAAGCAAATGAGGAGAAAAAACCCACGGTGATGTTTAGATGGTGGACAGGGTTTGTGTGGCTTTGGAGAGGTTTCCAGAAAAAAATATAAATTAGGGAATCCCGGGATATCAGAAAGTTGTGCTTCCCTGTTCCTCCTCTGGTTTTCCTGTTCTTTTCCAAGAAAGTGTTCATGGGAGGATTTCAGATGGGGATTGTTGTTTAAAAACATTTGCAGAAGTTTCTGTAAGTTAGGGAGTGTTTTGTGAGGGAAACACTGATGGGAAGCCAAGGACTTCCTGGTCCTGGAGATAAACTGGCTGAAGTCAGGAATTCCCTGCCTCAAACATGACAAATTCAGCTCCTTTAATTCCCCCATTTAAACATCTTGGCTCATTTTTGGTGAATTAAGCCAAATCTGATTGGTTTTAATTTCCTTATCACTGCTGTTGCTGGCCCAGTTTTCATCTGAACACCACAAACCCACTCTGAAAACGTCAGAAATTCATGGAAAATGGACAAATGTGTGTAAAACCCCCACTTGGGCCCATTATGGACCAATGAGTTTCACAGGTTGGAGCAGAATTTTATTCCTGGACTTGTCAACTCAGCTTCCAACTGTTTGCTACTAAATAATGCTCTGGAAATAAATGCCAAATGATGTTCAGTTTCTGAATGTGGAAGTTGTGTGAGGATGAGATATTTTCCAGCTCGGCTTCAGCAGCCTGAACTGATATTTCCCAGCACTTTTTCATGTGCTGTAAAAGATATTTAGATAAGGCCAATATATAACCCCCATATAATCTGGAAGAGTTGTTTCCAGCTCTGTTCCTATCAAGGATGACTTAAGGGACAAGGGATGTTCAGCTGCATTAGCACAGCAGATGGAGCATTATTCCAGCCTGGATGGCAGGAGAACACAGAGCTCACCTCCACTCTCAGCACATGTCAATTTATATTAACGAGCGGAGGCAACGCGCAGTATATTTGATTTTCCTTGTAACCTGTCTCCATTACAAAACATCTGCATACATTACGCCCCATTCCAGATGTTTAAAATTAATGCTGCAGCAAACAGCTCGCGGTTTTTGCCTTTCACTGATAATTTTTTTTGTCAGCATAGGAATTAGGGCTGATAAAAAGGAGGGAGCTGGTGATGGGCTCGGTGTGTTCCGGAGTCTATTACACCATCAATTGCAGCTCCACGGCTGCTAAAAGCAGCAATAAGACAAGACTGCTTGTCACATATTTATGAGCTTATGAACCTTCCTGTCCCTTCTGTTATCCCTTCCCCTGGCAGAGCAGAGAGACTGAACCTTGAATTAATGCGGGGGGGGTGAGGAAAGCTCTGCTTCCTGCTCCATCCCTGCTGTGCCTGGCAGTTTGCAAATGTCACCCTGGGGTCGGGGACAGCGAGCTGTGTGGGCAGAGCCATCGAGACAGGGTTGGCACAGCCTTCCCAGGACAGAGATGGAGCAGTAATGAGCTCCATCAGCACCTTTAACCTTAATGTCCTTTGTAGTTTTCTTTACATTTTCTTGATATTATTTTCTTTATATTTTCTTTTTTTTTCTTTGTATTTTCTTTATATTTTCTTTGTATTTTCTGTATAATTTCTCTATATTTTCTTTATATTTCTTTGTATTTTCCTTTATCTTCACCACGACCTAGAGATGAATTTCCTAAGGGTGCAACACTAAATCTTCTGCACACAATCAGCTGGAAATCCTAAAGCTGGAGAGCCTCTGGCTGGCCTGGAAAGATCCTTTCGCAGAAACAGGCTGGGAAATTATTCAAGGAATAATTACAGCAATTGATCTGGAGATGTTTTGTGGTGTTTTCCATCTCTCCTTCTCCAGAGCTTTTCCCATGGCAGGAAAGGGTTTGATGGGAACTGCTGGAAGCAGAGAGCTCCTGGTCACTGTTTGTGAGGAACAGTTCCCCAGAGGATGAAGGGAGTAGGGTGAACAGGCTTGGGTGTTCACAGGGAATCCCACAAGGACCCTAAAGTCCATCCAGTGCCACCCCAGCCGTGGCCAAGGCACCTTCCCCTGCCCCAGCCTGGCCTGGGACACTCCCAGCTGCGTTCATAGCCACCCACCACACATACAGATGTGGATATTTGATGTTTGGGGTTGCACCTAGGGGAGCTTTAAGGTCCTTCCCAATCCCAGCCTTTCTCTGATCCCACAATTTCTGTATCTATACATTCCTGGATGTATTTATGGATACATTCCTGGATGTTTGTTATCTCCAACACCCTGGAGCAGCACAAAACTCTCCTTGGGAAATGTCTCCAGCTGCTCAGGTGCTCTCTGTGTACAAATTTCCTTCTGGCCCAAATGAATTTGGCTTTTCCTGACCCGAGGGAGGGACAGTGCCTTCCCCAGGGGCAGCCTGGCAGAGCAGCCTCGTGTAGGGCAGGAGAAGAAATATATCTGTGTTTAATTCAGTGTGACTTGATCGTTGACTCAATTGCAGGGCAGCAGCACACCCAGAAAATCATATAAATCTTTCCTCTGCCATGTGGGGGAGAACAGAGATGGACACTGGAGCACATTATTGTTCATTCTCCTTGGCAATCAATAGGAATCTGGATTTTATAAATGGCTCCGCCAAACACAAGAGAAAATTCATGAAGTGGAGATAGAAAGAAGCAGAGAATGAAAAGGCAGCTAATTCCTTTCAAACAGCTGATGATTATCAGCATCCTTGGGAAGAACATCCTCCGAGGGCCATGGAGCAGCATTTCTGCATTTATTCCCAGCAGGATGATTGCATTAACAATTCAGGGACTCCAGGCTGATCCTGGTGTTTTTGGGGAACCCTGAGCCCTAAATGTCCCCAAATGTCACTCCCAGCTACAAAGCTGCTCCTTGCCCAGCTCCTGTTGGTGCCACTGGGGATCCTCAGAGGCTTCAGGGAGAGCTGGGTGAGGTCAGGGATGGGAATCAGGAGTTAAATGTGGCATAAATGGATACACAGAAAAAAAGGTTTAAAAAAAAAAAACAAAACCCCAAAGCAATCCAAGCATTTTGGAGAAAAGGACAGGGAGAATGGTTCACAGGTGGTTTTGGAGGGAATAAGATTTAGTGGGATTTGGAAAGTGCAGGTGAATTTTAGGGTTGAAGCGAAGCTGACAGGGAAGAGAGGGGAGAAAATGCACAGATTGATGGATGAGAGTGATGATGGAAAAGAAGCAGGAGGATAAAAGGTGAAGAGCAGCAAAGTGGGGAGTTGAAACAAAAATCAACTCAGGCAAAAGATCAAGCCCAGAGTGAAGTGGAAACCCATCAGCAATAACATTCCCTGCTGCCCTGGCTGCAGGCAGGGATCTGGGTGACTCTGAGACTCCAACCACACTTCCCCTCAATCCTGAAGGGTTTTTCTCCTCCCTGCTCTTGCAATCTTCCCTCGGCACAGTCAGGAGTGAGGCTGGGAGACACCAGTGGGGATTCTGCCCTTGGTTCGGGACAGACAGGCAGGAGCAGCAGCTCCTCAGAACCTTCCCTGCATCGCTCAGGAGCCCCTCAGGTAAATCCACAGCTAGCCCAGCCCTGGGAGGCTCAGTGTGACCTCCCCTGGCTCTGCCTGTGCTTCCCCAGCACAACAAAGGTGATTTTGTTCACAGCCCGACAGGAACAGTTGTTAGGCTGAGTTCTGCAGGGTTTCCTCAGCCGAGGCTCAGTGCTCCAATCCATTAGCACGTGGATGATAATGGATGGCTTTAATCAGGGACACGAAGTGTTTATTTGAGATTTTCTCCCGGCGCAGCCCATTTGCAATCCTGGCTAATGACGAAGGCCAGGGGGTCACAGAGATGTGGGAAATCCAAGGCACTCTCTGCCACAGAGCCAGAAAGTTTGCAGAGACAAATGGTTGTGTTCCCTCCGCGGATAACGGCAGCGTTGAACCCACGGCAGAGCACAGACCGACGGAGCAGAATTCCTCCTGCACCACACAGGGGATGGAAGGAAAAAAAGTTGCGAATCCTTTGGGAATCTCGGCCGGCAGTGTGGGATGGGCAGTGCTGGGGCTGCAGGAGCCATGCAGGAGCTGCAGTGGGGATGCTGAGTGTCCCAGCAGGAGCCCAGGGTGAGCTGTGGGACACAGAGAGCTCTGGCTGCTCCTGGAGGGTCTCCTGGAGGTGATGGGGACAGATCATCCCCCAGATCCCACGGAAATCTCCTCCTGAAGGGATCCGAGTCTTTAATCATTATCCCGAAAGCACAAAGCAGCTCCAGACACACACCAGGCTCGTTGAAAGACTTGTCAAGACTGAAAGGGTAATTCACAAATTCACTAAAATTCCCTGCTCCACTGAGCAATGTGACAGCTCTGCCGACCGCAGTAACATTTCTATTCAAACTGGCTTTGGTGCTGGAGCTATAAATATCCCTGCAATATTTCCTGCTTCAGAACATAAAGACAGCTTTACAGTGCTGATAAAATAGAAATTACTTTCTCTCGGAGGTCTAGCTGGAATTTTAATGTCTGTTTTGCAATAAAGCAGCTCCTCCACAATTCGATTTGAGGGAAAGAAAACAAACGGTCTAATTTAGTTACAGTAATGACTCCTCTTGTATTGTTGGCCACAGCTGAGCCTGGGCTGGGCAAGTTTGTAGTGGGGAGCACAGAGATGATTTTTAGTGTAATGTGAATCCTTTTTATCCTTTAAATGTATAGATATACACCCAGCACTGCTTAATTACAGCTGGGGAAAAACAAGGCCCCAGAAAGTAAAAGGTCATTAAAGTTTACAACCTCTACCAGTGTTCCTGGAGAAAAAAATCACAGCTCTAAAGCTGCTGACCAGAGATGACCTGGATTAAAAAGGGTTCTGCAATTGGAAAGAGAAATTACAACTATTGGGCTCATCAGTGGTGCCTTTAATTATCCATAAATGTCACCCTGGCTCTCGTTAGCTCCTTCAAAAGAAAACATTTTCGCCAGAGTTCTGTTTTGGATTTGTTGGCTGCAGTGGGGTGGGGAAGAGACCTGGAGCTGTTGAATGGGAAAGGAGTGGAAAATCATGAAAAATAAGGATTCTTCATTTGCATTGGGGCAGAGGTGGAGTGTGCTGAGCACAGGGGGCAGGGAGTGGTGGGAAACACTGACCACAGTCAGCTCCAGGGGACAGGGAATGGTATGAAACTCTGACCACAGTCAGCTCCAGGCCAGGCTGGACAGGGCTTGGATCCTCCTGGGACAGGGGAAATGTCCCTGCCATGGCAGGAGTGGCACTGGATGAGCTTTAAGGTCTCTCTCAACCCACACCAGTCTGGGATTCTGATCACTGACCTCCCCTGAACTTCACCAAAAGCTCTTCCTGCAGGAATTCCTTCCCTCCCACCCCGCTGAGGTTGCCCTGCTTTGGTCCAAACGGCGCTGGAAAAGATGCAAAGCAGCTGCAAATCAGCCAGAGCTTCGGGACAAGTGGCAGAGGTGGGGCAGTGTGTCACAGGCTGACAACGCCGAGAGGACAAATTTTGTTTCTCCTTCTCTCCTCTGCTGGGTTTATTTGTTTGTGGTTTAGTCTGAGCTCTCCTTGCGTGCCTGTGAAATGCCTAGCAAGCTTCCAGGGCTGTATAAATAAATAATAACTATTTAGAATCTTCTAAAAGATACATAAGTGTATTTCTTTGCACAGACCTAAAGCTAACGGAAACCTCGGAGTTTTTATTTCAATGACAAAGCAGCCCTGGCACAGCTGTGTGCGATTCGAATGGAATCAGCTGCAAATGTTAGACACCATTTCCTTGAAGGAATTAGAATTTATAGTGCTGCAATGAATGCTGATTTATAGATATTTAAAAGAAAATAATGCCCTGTAGATATTTTTTTTAGTATTCCAAAAGGGAATGTGTGATGATGGCTTGCACTGCTTTGGAATAACGTTACAGCAGGCAGCTCAGAGTTGTGATATTGCAGAAAATTAGGGAGATTTGGCAACAACCTGTTGACTTCTGTTCCCAAAGACTCCTCACTGAAACCCAGCACTGAGTGGTTGGGGAGAAGAGCAACATAAATCCTGCACAGATCCATGGAAAACCCTTTTCTGGGCAGTGGATGTGCTGATGTCTCACAGACGTAACATTGGTAGATGGGTTTTGCTCTGGAATGCTTTAAACCATCCAAACAAATACTAAACTCTGAAAAAGGCATTTTTTTTCTCTTGAAGAAATATCGGGAACAATCTGGCAGAGTTGTTATTTTTGAAGGGAAAAGCTTTTGTTCTAAAGGATAAATGATTCCTTTGGAGCAGCCTTCCTGCTTTGCCTCTCAGGGCCCCCAGGCTGCTCCCAGGGTGCCATCAGTGGGAGCTAAACCCAACCACAGCTTTGAAAGTGCAGAGAAATTCTGCTAAATGGGCACCTGAACCTCCCCTGGAAAAAGTTTTCAGCATCTGTAGGTCAAGAGGATTGTCAGGAAGGAGGATGAGATACAAATGGCTGATGGGGAGGAGAAAAAAGCCACCAAGAGTTGAGTTGATTTTTCAGTGTCATCCCAAAAGGATAACACAACTTGCCCTGTTAAACCCAAACGTGCCCAAGTGTTACAGCCTTAAAAAGGGAGGGGAAAATGCAGAATATTTGATTTTAAAATCTGTCTTGGCAAACAGAGGCACCATCCACAATCTGGACTTGCTAGTTTAGGGTCCCATGAAGCAGCCATGGAGGAGGAGTGAATCCTGCTTTTCCTGCCAGTTCTCCTCAATATGGATGTTCCAGGCAATCCAAGCACAATTGCATTTAGATTACATTCCATCCTACAGTAAGTGGCAAATCATCGCTGCTTCCTCTGACATTCAGTGTAATAACATTAACCATGATGAATTTCCCGTTACTGTTCATGTGGCCTCCATACATTATTCCAGCTGGATTCCATTGTAATGGAGCATTAATTAATGTCTGCTGCTTATCAAGGGGTGCCCAATTCTCCCTTCCATCCCACCCTGATTCCTCAGGAATTGCACACGGAACTGCTGCAGGAGCTGCCACGGGTGCCAGGCAACCTCCATGGGGTGCAAGAAGTCAAGTTTGGGTTCTGACGCCTGGCTTGTATCAAAATAACACAGTTTTCTGCCAAACTTAGTGAAATGAGGTTTGCCAAGGAGCTGAGACCACTTTCAAGAGTGTTTCTCTGATGAATTTCCTTATAAATTCTCCAGAGTATTCCAGGTTCAGCTTCGTGCCTCCATTATGGAGTGGGGTTGAAAACAGAGCCAGAACTTTGAAACTCACTGTTCTGGCTCCAGTGAAACCCAAAGGGCAGCCCCAGCCATTTCCCAGGCCATGAACCCCCAGAAATGCTCTCTGGGGAGCAGCAGAATCACCTGAGCCTCTGGCTCGGCAGGCTGTCCCTGCCAGGGAGACAAACCCAAAGCACAGGTGAGAAATCCTTTCCCTGCCCTTTACAGTCCTCAAGTTCAAAGCAGAGTGGATTGGAGTTTTCCTCTCCAAAGGCTGCGCAGAGCTCTGTCCCGATCTCAGGATGTCGGCTGCTGGTTCATTTGCAGGGCTTAATTAGTCCCTGCTCCTCCGAGCCATCCTACCAGCAGATGTCATCCTTCCGACAGCTCTGCCTTCCCTGGCCATCCGGGCCTGGACTTTGCTGTCGTGGCCACTCTGGAATCCTCTGTGGTCACTCCAGGGGGATTCCTGCTGGCACTGCTCTCCAGAAATGCAAAACCATCTCCCCCAGTGCCTAATTCCTGCCAAACTCGAGAACTCGAGACAGGGAGAGAAGAGTTTTCTCCGTGAGAAACAAACAACACATCCCTCACAGCAGAGTGCAAGAGTTAAACCATGCAAACGACTCTAATAAGCATAATTTAAACCTGTGGTTTTCTTTTTATGGCAGTTTGATATTCGGTGTTTTATATTCCAATTTTCCACCTTTTAGTCTTGCTTCTTCCTCTTTTTGCTGCCGAGCCCTATCACAAATGGGAGGGCAATTACCAGGCGAGCATGTAGTTCTTTAATTGAAACACTTATAGGTGTACACTTAAAAACTATAAAGACTTTTATGGAAAGGCAATGCCTTAATAGGCTCTTGTGTATGTACATTGTAATCTAATTCTGTAGCCTGTGAGCATTGCTGGGGGAAGCTGTTAATTTATGGTTCCCAGGAGCAATAAAGCAATAACAGTAATCGAGAGGTGCAATATCCCCTGCTTAGGGGGCATTTATGGGTGTGTATTAAAACGATAAATACATCAACACACCGCAGAACTGATCTATAGAAAATGAAAGATAAGCTCTCCTCCCTTTGAAATGGGGGGTTTTCCAGCAGAGGAGCAGCATTAGGAGCTCAGGGTTGGTACCAAATGCCAGCAGGGAGCAGAGCCCAGGGCTGGGGAGGAGCCAAGTGACCAAATGACCAAGTGACCAAGTGACCACCTCCCCTCTCCCCAGAGCTGCCCTGTTCCACCTCAGCTGCAATTCAGAACCATTCCCCAGGAAACCGCTTGACAGACTTGGTAAAAACACTTCATTTTAACCAAGCTGGAACGAGCAAGGGTGACAGGCAGGGATAATTACCTTGTCTGCACCACGGCTCTGGGCAGGCACGGTGACATTTCACAGATCCAAATGGCTTTGTTGTGTTATGATTGGGAAAAGAATGGAGGGCAGAGCCTCTGACATTCCAGACTGCCAACAGCTCCTCCGCCAGGGCTGGCAGAGCCCTCTGGCCCTCCAGAAATGAGCTGCTGCAGGAAACATTCTGCTCTGGGAGTTCATAACTGCAACTGGCAAAGAACTGGGAGGCAGAACAGAGAGGTTTTAATTTGGAGCTTGCAGGAGTTGTTCTGATTTTTTTTCTTCTTCACTGCGTTAATGTAAAGTTCCATTGCTGAGTTCTCCTAAATGCATTTGCAGGGCTCTGCTTTGGGATGTCCCAAGATGTCCCTGTGTTGGCTGAGCGGCTGATCAGGGTGTGCAGGACATGGAATTGTGACATTTGTGAGCTCATAGGCAGGGGCTGATGTGTGTGTGAGAAAAATCCAGCTGTTTGCACCTATCTCCCAAAATCCTGGAATGGTTGGCTTGGAAAGGACCTTAAATCCCATCTTGTTCCATCCCTCCATGGGACACCTTGCACCATCCCAGGTTGCTCCAAGTCCCATCCAACCTCTTCTCTGCCTCATCCTTGTGAAATGAGGTTTAAATTGTTTATTTTAATTAAGGGTTGTGCGGGTACAGATTGATTTTAATATTCAAGCAGAGCTCTGAGACCTTCCAGAACAAAATAGTTGAGGAGCAGAGCTGTGCTGTCAGCAGTTTCTTCCCTTCCCCAGGTTTCTGGGGAAGGCTGTGAGTTTTCTCTCCCCTCTCTGCTGAGCTGTCCCAGGAACCAGAGCTCGGGTGGAATTCATGAGCTGCAGCACAGAAAGGTCCAAAGGAAAGATGCAAATGTAATGAACAAACAGCAAATTTGATTTCTAGTGACTCCTTGTGTTGCTCCATTGTTCCCTGTGCTTTAGGGAGTAAATCCATGCTCTGTCCCACTCCTTCCCTGGCCAGGCTGGTGACAGAAATGCCCTCCCAGGCCACCCAGACCATCCTCTGCTCAGGAACCAGCTGCTTGGCACAAGCCTTGCCAGCTCAGCAGCTCTGCCTGCTCTTCCCTTGAGGGATCTGTTCACCTCATCTCCAAAGAGAGACAGGGGGAAAAAATTCCATCTGTTCCAGCTCAGAGCTAGAAGGCTCCATAATTGCGTGGGTACACAGGCTGCATATCAAATATTTTTTTGTTTTAGGAAGCACTTAGGGAGCGTTCATTCTCCTTTTATTGTTGTTCTCTCCTCACCAGTGACTGTATTTCACCTCCTCTGGGACGCTGAGTGAGGATTTTGGAGGGAATTTGTGGCTTAACGATGCCAGGGAGGTGTTTGGAACCACAAATCCATCCTGGAAAATCTGTGTGCTGTCCTGAGGTTTGAGGGGAGACCTTGTGCTTCTCTAAGCTCCCTGACAGGAGGGGCAGCCAGGGGGGATTTGGGATCTGATCCCAGGGCACAGGGACAGGAGGAGAGGGAACAGCCTCAGGCTGGGCCAGGGGAGGCTCAGGTTGGACAGCAACAGGAACTTCCTCATGGAAAGGGTGGGCAGGGATTGGAACTGCCCAGGGAGGTTTGGAGTCCCTGGAGGTGTCCAAAGATGTCACCTGGATGTGACACTCAGAGCTCAGGGTGGGACAAGGTGGGGATTGGCAGCCCAGGATTGATCAGATAAACCTCAACATTCATTTCCGTGAGGGGTACAAAGCTACCCTGGGGCTTCTGTGCTTTTCTGACTGAGACCCGCTGAATAATGGATGTGAAGAGATTTCTTGAATTTTTCTTTTTATATTGGCAAAGTTTATTTTAAAGAAGAGCCTTAAAAGGGACTATTACCCAATAACTATTTCATAAAGCATGATAGGTGCTGCTATCCAGTGCCAGACATTCTCGGGGGGGGTTGGGTTTTAAACCACCCTTGAAATCCAGGAATTTCTGGATTTGAAGCCTCTCTCAATGTACAGATATCCCACCCTGGAGATTAGAGAGCAACTGCTGAGATCTGTGCTGAGGGACAAAGCAGAGGAAGGTGTGACAGGACATGATGGCTGCGAGATTTAAGGAAATTATTCAAAGGGTTAATCAAGGAAAAATGCAGGGGTTTGAGTGAAGCTTGGGGGGCATCGCAGTGAGGAAAAAATTCCTCCAAAATGCAGTTTACAAAGGGGAAATTCTGCAGGACTGCTGGCAAAAAGGGTTTGGGCCAAATGCCTTTCATCCCTCTGCTGCTGGCTTTGGTTCTTCGGGTATATTCAGACCTCAGATTGAATAACAAGTGGTTCTGCTTTATTTGTTTTTATTGCTGCCAAAAGGGGGAAAAAAATAAGTCAGAGTAAACAGTGGGATGTTTGCAACCTTCTTACATTAGGCAGATTGAATAAACTGGCTCGCAGTTGATTGTTTTCCTTCAGATCAGTCATTGCATTTGTATTTATTTGATTTTATGGATGTAGTTCTGGGACTTTTGTTTTGTCTTGGGTTTTTGGTTTGTGGCTTTTTTTTTTTGTAATCGTGACTTGTGGTGAGGGAAATGGGAACACAAACAGCTTTTACCTTTCCTCACGTGGGGTTTGCAGAGCGCTGATTTTTGGGATAACAGCAATCGGGGATGGATGAGCTGTGGGACTGAGGGAATGCAGAGCTATTCCTACAAACCCCACTGATCCTCTGTCCTGCTGAATTCCCAGGGAATTCCCTGCGTGGGGCTGTGCAGAGGGGCAGGAATTCCCACACTGTCCCTACAATTCCACTTGCCACACTCCATCTTGTGCCCGCTGATGGCAAAAGCAATTCCCTGGGTTTGCCATCCAGGGATCACCTGGGGGGATTTTCCCTCTCGCAGGTCTGGAATTGGCTAAACAATGCCAAAAGAGCAGGAGGAGCTGCCGGCAGCACCTGCCTGCCTCGATAAGGGTGGCACAGCCACGGTGTCACCTGTGCTCACATCTTTTTGTCCCTTTTTTCCCTTCCCTTCAGCATCATTTCAGCTCTCAGAGCACAGGGCAGGGAAAATAGGACACACGGAAATTCCCGAATATCCGCGATCAGCCTGGCGCCATCTCAGCGACTTGGAGCTCCAAAAAAATCCACATTTTCCTCCTCACTTTCCTTAGAAGACAAAATGAGTTGGAGTCTCGTGGCACTGCTGAGCAGGGAGAGGAGTGAAAGGAGTGGATGTGGGGGTTTTTTCGTGCCTCACGAACGCAAACAGGTTGTGGTTACTCCCTTTGTGCAGGGGCATAGTAAGTGCAAGAACACTCATTAATTATGTATAATGCTCACAGTTCGGTTGCCAAAAAATCGTATTTTTGGATATTGTTCACCAGAATACGACTTTAACCCACTGTCACCATTATTTTGCACATTGTGGGGTTTTAATGAACATATGGCATCGCATTAGCTCACGCAGCCCCTGATTTTTAACGAGGTTGGCTTCCCAGGAGCTGCAGTGGGCATTGAGTCCGTCAGAAACCCTCTGAATACTTCAGAGGATCTGCCTTTTCTGCCACAGCACATTGTTTTAAAGCTGATCTCATAATTGTATTGATTTAATTTTTTTTTTCGGTTCTCTGCGTCAAAGCACTTCTTTAATCAAAAGTAAATTATGTAAAGGCCATTAGGGTCAGCCCAGCCAGCAAAATGAAAACTGCAATACATCATTTATTTGTAAATGTCAGTGAAATCTGCGGATCGATATGCTGCCCAATGTGATTGATATTTATTATTTTATATAAATCCTCAGGCAGTTGCCGGGCAGTTGCCAGATTGGGGCAGGCTGGGGACACCTCTGTGACTGTCCCAGCCCCAGGCTGGTGACAATTCCTTCTCCAGTGTTTGTGTCCCTGTGCCCCAGCCCAGCCCAGCTCTGACCCCTGGAGAAAGGCTCAGCCCAGCTGGGGGTGACATTTTATTATTTTATCGTGTGGATTTGCAGCTGTGCTCCAGCAGATGCCAAACCTCGAGTTTCCATGGCTGCCACTGAGCCCAGCCCGTGTGCCACAGCGCTGACCCCAAACCCCAGCAGTGCTGAACTAGGGGCAGGGAATGTGGGGTCAGCCAGCTCCAGGCTGCCTGAACTCCATCTAGTGGCAAAAAACTCTTTATTTTGGGATGGTGGGAGCTCTGGTGGGGCTGGGTGGGAGTTGATCTCCCCCAGAGATGTGCTTAGCTCCCTCCATGGCAGCTGAAATCTTGACCTGGATCACTCCCAACTCCATCCAAGCCAGGAGGTATTGCTCTCTCACGGGTTAAACCCCTTGTGCTGCAGTTCTGCCCCGATAATGAAGGCATTTTGTGGTGTAAAAAACCAATCCTGGCGTAATAAAGGGGAAAATTGCAGGGAATTATGGAGGGCTGGCAAAGCAGGAGCTGCTGGAGGTGTCAGGAATATCTGTCCATCTTTTATAGACTTCTATTGGCCCATGTGGGTCACTGTTATCTGAGCCCTGTAAGAGGAAATGAAGGAGGATATAACAGCAGATAGGATCTGAGCGCTGCTCTCGCTCTTAAATATTCAAAAGAATTTTATGAGGGATGGGATTAAAATTGAGAGATTTTGCTGATGCTCTGTGGAGGAGGTGGTTCTGAAGAACAACAATGGGCTGTGCTGGCTGTCAGAAGGCTGTAGGGGAAGGTTGCTCCTGCCTGGCCTGGAGCTCTGCTGCTTGCAGGAAAATCCCTCTGCTCCCTGCAGGAAAACCTGCAGGAAAACCCCTCTGCTCCAAGCCCAGGAGGCACCAAAAGGTGGGAAACTGCCGAGTTCCTCCTGCGTCAGACCTGGTGAGGCTTTTCTTCCATCTGCCCTGGGGTTTTTATGGATCAGAGCTGGACTGGGGGAGGTGATCCGTCCCAAATCCTGACCGAGGAGTTGAGTGCCTTGGCTGAACCTCGTTTTTAGCCAAAAAACCCCTAATTGAGATCAATTCAGCTGCTGCAGGCAGGGAGTGTTTGTTTCCCTGGGATTTCCTCCAGCCCGGAGGGAGGGAAAGCTTCCCTCGTGGTTTGACCGACAGACACAACTCCCAAACTGTCCCAGACATCCCTGGCTGTGTCCTCTCAGCGTGCCAAGGACTTGGGGACCTTTTGGGGTTAAATCCTGACCCCAAACCAGCAGCGAGGAGAGCAGGCAGGGAGCTCTGCTGGAGGAACATTCCCATCGCATCCCCGGCAGGAGCTGCTGGGTGGAGCAGGGATGCAGGGATGGTCCTTGGGTGGGACAAGCAAGGGGGTGACACAGGCTGAGCGACACAGGCTGGGGACAACCTTGTGTGCTCCCGAGGGAATCCTCGTCAGTGGTTACAGGAGCACAAAGGGATGGCGGCACGGAGGGGCTGAGCGCCCGCTAATTGCGGCTGCGGTTAATGAAGGCAGACGCGGAACGGCTGCTTCATTAAAATATGAAAATGCTGCCCGGAGCAGGGGAGGCAGCGGCTGATTCCCCAGGGATGATCTGATGGAGCAGGGAGGGGAATCCTGCCGGGTAGGGATCATTGCAGGGTCCAGCATTCTGGTTTTCTGAGGCTCTTTGCTGTTTCTGGCTCTGCAGTCAGCCCGAAGCTGTCCGAGCTTCACACGAGGTTCTCGGATGGAAAAGCACAGAGAGTGTTGGGATAACATCTCTTATCTGTTGGGATAACATCGTCAAACAGTGAGGGAATCGGTCAGGAAACCAAATCCCCACTCTAGACTTCCTCTCCCCACCGGGAAATACTTCCTCAAAGTCAATCCTAGCGGGTAGAGAGTGCTGCCTTCACATCTGCACCATCCTGAGCTTCCAGAAATCCACCTGCTGCCGTCGTATTCCCTCAAATCACCTGCCAGGATGGGTGGGAAGTCCATGTGTGGATACTTTGAGGAAACTGAACCACTTTGCTTTGCTTTCAGGAAACTGTGGTGCATTTTTCTCTTCATCAGCTCCACAGTCACTGGATTTAACTCCATGTGAGCTGTAAATCCTGCAGTTCTGGGAGGAGAAAGTCTTGTGGGTCCACAGGAAAAACTCTGCAAGGCAACTCCCTATCCTTCTAAAAATAGAGAAAAAGCAAAGAGGGTTAAATGCCTAAAACTGGGATTCCACTTGGGATAAAACACGAAGAGTTTCTATGAAGTTATCATTTTTTAAAATATATATATATAAAGATTTGGTAACAGCTTGGCCTGGAACAATATTTCAGGCATGGCTAGCTGTTAAAAATAAGCTAATTCAGAAGAGCCACATTTAAATAAAAATAATGCAAAGACATAATGGCACAGATAATAGTTTTGAATGGGGAATTCTAATGACTTTGAGGGCATTTTACAGGGCAATTAATAGACATGAAAATGCTGCTCTATTCAGCCGATGGAAAGAAAGGAAAATAAAATAAAATAAAGCCAGCAGAAAGAGAAAAGGAGATGGTTGTGACTGGTAAAAATAGGGTTTGATTTTCTTTTCAATAGGATCACTGCTTACAAACATAATAAAAGGAAAAATAAGCATGTCAGGTTCTATAATGTGGCTTGTGAAATCCCCAATGATTGGTTTCTAAAGAGGGGCAATTAGAAGCCTTTTGCATATGCATGTGACTTGTGTGGAGCTGGGCTTTCTCTGCTCCTCCTTCGCCGCTCTTTATCAACAGGCTAAAAATATATATATCCCAGTGAAACCTCCCTGCAGCAGGATGGGGACAGGGCTGGGACTCCTGAAGGGACCATGGGGGTTATTGATGCCTTAAAAAGTGGTGAAAATAGGAGGCAGACAGCAGTATAGGGAAAAGGGTATCACCTTGGTTTTAATAGGATTTTAGGTGCTCAGCTTGTCAAAAGTGGAAACATGCTGGGGAGCACACACTGTACGAGGTGTACACAGTTTCATGGACCTCACAAATTAGCATATTTACCTAAAATCCCCCAATCAGAAACTTAATAAACGAAGTCATTGTCCCCCATCCTAATTACCTCACCCTAAATGAAACTACAGCCTGGTTTACAAAAACATGTAATACTCCATCCAAGGCTGGAGCCTTTCATTCTGAGATAGTTGTGAATGTTTCATCTTCCCCCCTGGACAACCCCAAACCAAGCTAAATATCAGACTAGAAGAGTTAGAAACATGTAGGGCTGAGGAACAAGGAGTGTTTGTGAAAGGTGCGAGGAGAGGGTATAAAAATGTATAAAAAAGGGTTTTAAAAAAAGGACAAAAATGATCAGGCATCACCCCCTCTGGAAGGGACCAGCAGCTCTTTTGGGGTCAGGGCAGCCCCAAACCCCACTGCAGTCTGCACCAGAGCCTGTCCAGACCCCGAGCTGCCTTTCCGAAATGTATAAATAAATATTACATATGCTAACAGATGGTTCATTAGCCAGTTGTTATGGCAATCAGCGTTTCAGCCAATTAAAATCCTTCCTCATGGCTTTAAAAATGTCAGTGATAGGGACATTGAAATAGCCAGACAACAAACAGCCTCGCTGGAGCCTGGCAATGGAACAAAAGGCGTTTTCTGTGAGTTTATGGGGAAAAGGAGATGAAAAATGGAGTAAAAGTTGGAAATCCTTTGTGCTGGAGGAGTGAAGAGGTGCTGGCCCATGAGTATGAATTAATGGAGAGGTTGTTTGGCATCTTTTCACCCCAATTCCCCAGGGTTTGGGGTGATTTGGGGAGCCAGGAGGTGATCCAGGGCATCCCCTGGGGTTTTCCTGCAGGAATTGCTCAGAGTTCAGCACCCTCAGGCAGGGTCAGACTGTCCCAGGGGTGCAGCAATTCCTGAGCTCCTTTTCCTCGGGAATGGCAGAGTCTTGCACCCCTTGGCAGTGCCTGTGCCTCGGGAGAAGCTCAGCAAAGTTCAAACTCAGGTCTCCCAGGCTGGTTTGAGTCAGGAGCTCCAAGTGTGCAGGCCAGAGGGGATGATAATCCAAAGGAATTGAAATTATTCTCGTAGGAACCCCAGGATTCCCAGAGATGATGGAGATGAGGCAGTCAGAGGGGAGGACTGGAAGAAGGAAGTTACAATTTTCTATAATTTCTGGGGTTTTTTCGAGGTTGGATGTGGCTTGAATAGAAAAGAACTGCTTAGCTCCTAAAAATTCCTTCCAACCCCCTTTTCCCTGGGCTGGTTGAGCTGCCAGCCCTTCCAAGCAGGGCTCAGGGTGCTCCATATCCCTTGTCTGTGGATTAATGAAGGTAAAATTCCCCAAACCTCTTGTCCAGACAGGGCAGGACAGAGCTTTTCCCCCATCCCTGCCCCATTCCAGGAGCAGCAGCCTGGATTTGATGAGTCACAGCCTCACCAGGGTTGATTCTCTTTTTCTCGTCTCTGCCGCCTTTCGCAACCGTTTAGAGGAGCAAAAAATAGCTCCTGCAGACAATCAGGGCAGATGATTTTAATGAGAGCTCCAAAAATGAGAAACAAAGGGCTCCAATTGAGCCTTCAAACGTTTCTCCCCACGTCTGCAAGGAGCTGCA
The DNA here is from genome assembly GCA_013397955.1 of Grantiella picta. NCBI lineage: Eukaryota > Metazoa > Chordata > Aves > Passeriformes > Meliphagidae > Grantiella > Grantiella picta. The sequence goes on along the minus strand of VZRM01005313.1, from coordinate 308,241 downwards.
CCACGCCTGAATCAGCAGGTCTGCAGCAGCAGACGGCTGCTGCCAGGAGGGCAAATCCCAGCCCTCTTCTTTAAATATTTTTTCATCCCACTAGCCGAGCTGAACATCCCGAGTGGAAGCTGCCTGTGATCAGCAGCTCCATTTTCTGCTGGTAATTGTGTTTTATCTGCTGGAGTCGGCAGTGCCCAACTCCCATCTGCTGCTGATTCTCTCCCGGCAAACGGCGGAGAGGAAAACAATCCCTTTGCCCATATGTGCTCCAACAGGCAGGGTGGGATGGAGTTAAAGCCTTGCCGAGCTCTTTCCTTCCTCTCTGCGTTGTGCCCACTTTTTAAATGGTCATTAATTGCTCATTAATTAATTCAGCCTGACCTTGGGCACTTCCAGGGATCCAGGGGCAGCACAGCTTCTCTGGGCACCCTGTGCCTCACCGCCCTACCAGGGAAGGATTCCTTCCTGAAGATGAAGATCTGGATGAATATTGGGTCAGAACTGCAGGAAATTGCTGCATTTTCACGCAGGGATTGTTTGCCTCAGTAGGGAAAAGAGAATCCCCAGCAGCCCCAGCACCTCCCAGCCTGTCTGTCCCACGAGAGGATTCTGCAGCAGAGGGAGAAGCTTTGAGAATCATTCTGGCATTTCATCCTCTCTGTTATCCAGAGAACTCCCCATGACCCATAAATAGATCTTTTTCCCTTCCCTTTATTTCCTGCATCCCTTCTGGTTTGCAATGGCAGCTCCAAAAGCTTTCGAGCTGCTCCTTGATGGGCATAAAAATATCATGAGTACTTGTTTAAACATCAGAAAGGTATTAGCTCAATTTTGCACTTCAATGCTACCAAGAATGTTTAGGCCCATTGGGCATGAATTTAATTTTCTTACAGGCTGCAGAGAGGAGAAAAAATCAGCCTCCCTATCTCAGCATTAACTGCTGCTCCCTGTGACAACTCGAAGCATCACCTTTGCAGGGCTGCAGGCTCCAAATGGTGCTGGAATGGAGTCCTGAGCAGGCAGAGCCCCCAGATCTCTCCCCAGGGCTGTTCTGCACCTTGGCTCGCTGTTTGCAGTGTCTCAGCAGCAGCAGCACTGCAGCAGGGCGGCAATAATGAAATAATTCAGCCCCCAGCAAAGCCCAGCACACTCCCTGGGGCAGGAGGAGATGCTGCCTCACCTTGTTAGGGATGAAATTTGGGTCTGAATGCATCAAATCCGACTGGGATTTTTAGCAGTGCATTAGTGACACATCGCATTTTGTTGAAGGTTAAAAAAGCAGATTTTTTGGGAGGTGTTTTGTTTGTTGACTCATTGCCAGCCCTGGGTGTCTCCCCACCTCTGTACACTACGAGGCTCTGAGGATGTCAGAGCATCCTCTGCTCCTTTCCCAAGGATTGGGAATGTCAATCGTCCTTGTGGCACGGGGAAAAATCGCCTTTTAATGGTCAATAGTAATAACCAGGCTGTTTAAACTTTCATGGCAAAGATATCTCCAATCCATGGCTATGAATTATGCACATCCCTGCAGGGCAGGCAAGGTCCCAGTCCTGCTGTCCCTGTCACCTTCCCAGCTCCTGCAGGGTGCCAGGGATCTTCTCAGACCCCAAAGCCAGCTCAGCTTCAGTTCAGGGAGGGTCAGATCAGCACTGGAGACTTCTGGCCAAGCCTGGAGCTCGATTTGTGCTGCTGAGGAGGAGTTTGATCCACACCACCTGTGGAAAACTCCTTCAGGGCAGTGGTGGCCGTGGTAACAGCTCGGGATAAATCCATGCAGTGCTTTGCTTATTTATGTCATTTATGGACTCTGAAAAAGTCCTTCTCCCTCACCCACAAAAGAGGTGCAAGATAAATGATAAATCCACAGAAGGATTTATCATTTTAAAGGAATTCCCAGCTCTGAGCGTGGACATCATCCATCCACCCCCAATGAAAATGTGGCTTAGGGGACTTGGAGCCCAGATTTAGAGGCTGGGCTGAGGTTCAGATCAGCCTTAGCAGAGCATCCAAAAATGACAGATTCCTTTCTGTGCTCGGCCCAAACCTTGGATCCTTTGAAGCTTGCCCAGGGCTGCTGGGCAGGAGATCAGAGCCACGGGGAGGGAGCTTGGAACCAGGGAAAATTGGGAATAAAAACAAAGGGGACCAGAGGCAAACTGCAGTGCTCCCAGTGCCTCCCACCACCTGCACCCTGGCTGTGCTGCAGGATTCCAGAGGGATTGGGATGCAGCAGGTGGTCATTTCCAGGTGGAATTTTGTGATTGCTTGAAAAAATTTATTTCCAGCAGCCTTTCCTACATCTGCCCATGGGCAGGAGCAACCCAGAGAAGTTCCCCCAGCTCAGAGCCCTTCAGAGCTCTTTCCCCCAGGGCTGAATTCCAGGAGCAGCCCAGAAACTCCACATGTTCCATTTTCCAGGTCTCTCTCTCTCCATCTCCTTCGAGCCTCAGCAACATCGATAAACGCCGTGAAAAGGCCTGGTGTAAATAACAGGAGTTTCTGCCTATTCTGATCAATAAAATATTGTTTATAGGAGCCCTCGTGGCCCTCTGAGCTGCAGTGGAAGGTCTGGCAGGGGTTTATAAACTTCCTTTCCAGGTGGTTGTAACTGGGAGAGCTCCTCTGCCAGGGATGTAAATCAGGTTCGAGTTTGTAGCTCCTGGTTTTGCTTTCTTTAAAACACAAGTGGCTGTATATGGCTATTTTTTATTATTATTTTTCCTCGCCAGGCTGTAGCTTCATAAAGGAGGTGCAGAGGGTGGCTGGATGTATTTTTGCAGTTAAACTCTATCGATGTCCTCGCGCATGCAGGGAGAGGGAAACAAGCAAACAAATAACTCTGTGATGGATTCTCAGGATCTGCATTTAAAAGCCAAGCACCTCACAGAAAGCACAATAACTGCAGCCCATAACTCTCCCTGCACAAAGCCAAACTGGGCACTGCTCCGGGAAATTATTTCCTTCTGCTGCCTACACTTCAGAGTCCTGGAAATCTTCTCCAAGATTTCATCTCGGCGTCTTGATATCCCACCAGCCAGAGAGTGCAGGCAGCAAACCACACCAAACCCCATCTTCACTTCGGAAAATATTAGTTCAGTCCTTACAGCAAAGCTTGGTTTACAGATTGCTAAAAGAATATAAATAATTTCTTCTTGTTTTCGCAAGATTAGTTGCCAGATGCAGAGCTAGAAATAAGGGATAAAAGGTCTGCGATTGCTGTTGGGCATCAAAATCCTTTAATGATTTATTAATGTCAACATTTTTACTTTCCATACACACTGTTGTTCTGTGTATTCCTATTTATTTCCGTGCACAGCCAAAGGTCAGAGCTTGGAAAACAGTTGGAAAGATGTTTAAAAGTGCCTGAGAAACTGCCAGTGAGCTCTTGTGAGTGTTCTGAAGAGGTTAATAAACTTAAATAAACTTTAAGTCCTTTTCCACCCAAACCATCTGTGATTCCATGTCTATGCTCTTACCTGCACTGCATCTCTGAATTAATGGGGGAATTTCTCTCCACGAACTTCCCAAAGCTTTCTGTTGGGGTGGAAGTGCTGCTCAAGCCCTGTGGGTGTTTTTGAAGGACACAGGATTTGTGTTCACTCCCACAAATCCACACAAAAACCCTTTAGCCTCGCTGGGAGCAGCAGATGTGAGCAAGAGGAGCTCCAGGAGCAAGTGGGGCCATTGTCCTTCTGTCCAGGGCCAGCCTTGAACAGCACGAAATGTCCAACAACAGGGGCAGAGAGCAGCATTTTACAAACAAATTATATTTACAAAACATCCAGGATCTGTGAAAAGCATGGGGGAGAATTTTAATACAAACCAGCTTTGTCTGACAGCACAGCTGAAAACTTATTGACTTGGAAATGCCTGTTTGAGCTATGAAAAAAGGGCAATATTCAAATGGAAAAGTCTCTCTTCCTTTTTAATCGTGGCAAAACTCTGTCTCGTGAATTCAGCAGATTTAGAACAATTTTATAGCAGTGTTGTCTGGGAAAAAATGCCTTTGCCTGTACGAGCACAGGTTCTTTTAATGGGAGTTGTCATCTAAATAATTCCATATCATCAAGCAAAAAGATAATTTATAAGGGGGAAAAAAACCCACAGCAGCTTAAAGTCTCAGAGTCACCCACAAAATTGCTTATGAATGTGCTATTAGTTGGAGGTAAAAGTTAATGGAGAACTGGCTGGCCTCGGGGGAGCAATAAATAGGATACTGAGTCTGCTGCTCTAGGGCAGGATTTCAAAATTGGTCCAAGTCTGCCGTGATTTGAAAGAAGTTCCCTTCTGATGCTTATTTGTTGGTCTAAGTGAGATAATGCATTGATGAGCCTCAGCCTAATTCCAGTGAAAACCAGCTCCAGAATGATAATTTTTATTATAGAAATGCTCAGAGGCCACAGACTGTGCCTGGATTTATAATTCCTGCCCGTGGTACAAATCTTTCCCCCCGAGTGAGCATGGAAGGAATATCCATAAATAAATGTGGGGCTGCAAACAGGCAGAAATAAGGCTGGGATTTTACTGCCTCTGGATCTGTTCCCCATCAGCAGGGGTGGACTGGGATGAGCTTTAAGGTCCCTCCCAACCCAAACCATTCCATGATGATCTGGAGGATTTTTTAATGTTTGTATTTTTGGTTTATATTTTACATTTTTTGTTCTGTATCTGCAAGTTGCACAATTGAAGCTTTATTGACTTGTGATAAAGCGAGACAGTTCCTCAAGCTCCCTGAGAGCCACAGTGGAGGAGAAACCACCTCACTCTAGCACTGGGCCAGGATGTGGGAAGCATCAGGGAGGGAAAAACACCTCCAGTTGTCCTCCACACTCATCCAACAGAGAAATTCCAACTCTTGCCGAGGAGGCAGAGCTCGGTGGGTTTGCTGTCCGTGCCGTGCTCCTCCTCTCTGCAGTAATTTATCAATAATTCCATTGCTCAGAGGGCTTTGCAGCCTGGGCTGGGAAGCTTTACCATGAGCAGGGGAAAAAAAAAAAAAAGGATTAGATTAGAGGATTAGACATTAGACATTTATATGAATATGAATGGTCTTTGCAGCTACATCAGCCAGGAGAAAATTACATGGGCCTGATAATCTTCATGCTCGAGGGCCTAAGCCGATCATGAGAGCTGCTCACATTATTTGTTGGGAGCCATTTATTGGAGGGATTCAGCCCTTTTCTGTTTGTGCAGATCGTGGCTTTTATGAATCCTCTCCTTTCTCAGGACGGTTTGATGGCACTTGGGGCTGAGCTGTCAGTGGTTTATCATGGGTATTCAATCCATCCTTTCCTCGCTGGGGTTTGTTCTCTGCCAGGGAAGGTGATGCAGGAGAAAGAGCATCCCCAGGGTGGCACTGAGCTGAGCAGAGCCCGAGCTTCTGCTGCTGCTCCAAGGTAACCTGCCTTTGTCCACCAGGCAGCTCTTCTTCCTGAGTCAATAGAAAACTGGAAATTCACTGCAGATTAGCATTAAAATCCTAAAAAACCTGAAGTGTTCAAGGGAATAAGGTGGTGCAGGCAAAGCAGAGCAAAAGCAAAATAAGCAAAGGTTTCTCTTCTCTGGGGGAGTCCTGAGAGAGCTTTGAGGGTTTAAACAGCAACATTTGCTTCCTCCCTTGCCCAAGACAGCAAACTCCACCCTGGTGTGGTGTTATTATCCCAGGGATTGAGGGGATGGGCTGGCAGTGATGGCAGCTCTTGGCGCCCAAACCTGTGTGGAGCTTTGATTCCTCCATGCTCCTCATCCCAGTGCTCCTTCAGTTCATTTCTGAGGTTCATGGTGTTTATTTTTGCTCCTTTTTGCCAAGCTGGTTCCACACTAGCCCTCGATTAATAGCTCGGCAAAAAAAATCACACTCCGGTTGCAGGGAAGTTTGTGCAATGACAGCTTTCCTAACACGTCTGGGGAGCTTCCCAAAATATTGCAGGGTAGAAACGTGTGCGTGTGACTCTGCAAACAGACACAGCGTGCTGCACTTCCCCTCCGTGCAGCCAGGGAAACTCTCACAAATTCCGTGGGGAAACTGAGCCTCCCCTCCTGGCAGTGACATCAGGAATGTCCCAATCGCTGCAAACTGCTTGGGTGGATGTGGGAATATCCCAGGGTGTTCCCTGGCTGGGGTAACGAGGTCAGGAGGGATCTGCAGCCAGAGCTGGAGCTGTCCCCAACCCCAATGTCCCCAAGCACACTGGGATGTGGGGAAGGCTGGGGTTGGCCAGCTCACATTTCCAGAACAGCTCACGGGGTAATTGAGGTTGGAGATGTCCAGGATCACCCACTCCATCCTGTGCCTGATCCCCACCCTGTCACCAGAGTTCTGAGTGTCCCTTGGACACCTCGGGGATGGAGACTCCACCTGGGCCTTTCCAATCCTCACCACCCTTTCCACGAGGAGAGATCCTTGCTGATGGAGCAGAAAGGGGAATAGAGCAGTGTAGGATGCCAAGACCTGAACCCTGTGAGCTCAGGGGCTCTTGGCTGCCACAGCACCTCCAGCTCAGAGGTTAACAGGAAGAAAAATGGGGTTTCCTCTGCTCCACAACCTGTGGCATCACCCAAATTGGAAGCGACAGAATTACCATTGGTACAAATTAAAAACAAATAAAAAGGGTACACAGCAGTGATTCCCGGAGCTCAAACTCCATTACCAGCTGATTTACTGTGCACTGACCTGTGCTTGTTTGCACGGGGAGAGCTCCATGTGAGGACCCCATCAGCCTCGTGGCTCCGGCGCTCTCCAGTCAATAAGCTATTTAATTTAATGAGAAACAGTATTGATGGGCTGGGAATGCAGCTCCCAAAAAAAGGGAGGAGGTAAAAAAAGGAGGGAAGAAAGATGCAGCTGCAAAGAGCAGATAAAGTCTTCAACTCAGGGGGTTCACTCTTTGGGTGTTTTCCCTTTTGTTATCTCATTAATTAAAGTCCCAGGAAGTCTCAGCTGGATTGGGGTGAGCAGGAAAGGTGCTGGAGGTGTGATTGCTGCAGGGCCAGGGGACTCAGGAGGAGATAATCCAGTGCAGCACCCTGACCTTCCCAGGGAACAAATCCATGAAGGGACAAAGTTGTTCCAAAGAAAAATCTGTCAGATCAGTCAGGGAGAGCAGGTGCTGCCGGAGAGCCAAATTCTGTGCCAACACTCCTGAGTTTCTGAGATGAAAGTTATGTTAAGGATGTCGCAGCTCCAAAAAAAAAAAAAAAAAAGTTAAAAAAAGGGGAAAATATAACCTTTAAAGGCCCAGCAGGGTCAGTCTGGGGACTCTTTGGGAAAACAGAATGTGGCCAAAAAGAGACCACAGCAAAATTGTGGGATGGTGGAATAGTGAAGGTTGGGAAAGTCCTGTAAGATCATCCAGTTCAATCATCAGCCCACCACCCTCACTGTGTTCACCACCAAACCATGACCTCAAATACAGGAGAGGCAGAATTTGGGAGAAACAAAGCTGTATTTTCATCTGAAAATTGTTCCAGAACCCTTTCCAATGGACAGCCCTCCCCTAGTCCCCTGCCTGTCCCCAAACAACAGAATGAGCCAATTTCCAAGTTCATTAAAGTTCACCATCCCCTGGAAATGAATTCCCAGCTAACAAAGTGCGACGTCGATGCATAAACTCCACTTGATTGCTGCAAGTTGTCTGCAGTTAGTAGCCTGTAAAGAAAACACACATTTAAGGAAATTAGAGTAGCAAGACAAATGAGGTGGAACCATCAAGAGGAGCGGGAGCTGGAGATAATCCATATTTTAAAATACTGCAGTGGTTTGCAGTGGTTAGAGGAAGAAGTATTCTGTATTTTTTGTGCTTTGGGTCCCACAGCTCTGCCCTGCAGTGAGACGTGAGCAGCACGGAAAAAAAAAAAAAAAGTTACTCAGCTGAGTGTGCAAATCTCACTCAACTGAGTGTGCAAATCTCCATCAGAGCATTGCAGGGGGTGCAGGAAAAACAGCACCGAAACCCCCAAGCTGGGCACAGCCTCCCCTCATTCCTCCCCACGGGATGTTTTCATTATTTCATATTTAACATTTATTGCCCTGGTGTTGGCTGGCCCAGCTGTGAGTCACCCCAGTGCTGTCTCAGGTGTGAGGAAGGTGACAAAGGCACGAGGAAAGTGCTTTATAAAACAATTCCATCAACAGCACATTGGCCCAGAGTGGACAATTCCTCAAAGCAAAGCAACAACCTGCAGCTTTGCCATGGCAGGAATGCCAATCCCTGTGGATTGGGAGCTGCAGAGAGCCTTTCCCACGTGGTTCCCCTGCCACCCTCCCCGTTTGCTGCTCTTGCATCTTTTGTGTCACAAAAAGAGGAGGAAGAGGACCGCAGGTGACATCATTCCAACTCAAGGGAAACCAATGAATGAGGAAATCATGCAGTTTGCTGGAAATTACCATTTTCCTTGCTCACGGAGCAGCTGGGGGTGCAGAAGGGCAGAGGGGAGGTGGGAGGGCAGTGCCAGGGGCAGGGGCAGCCACAGGACTCCTGGTGCTCCTTTTCCTTCTCCTGGAGAGGAACCACCAGACAGCACATTTTGGGGAGCCCAGGTTTCCTTATTATGTATGGCAGCTACGATTCCCTACATGGGAAGCATTATTTTAAGCAAAAGAGGCAGATTGGGAATGCAGACACAGGAAAGCATGGCAAACGAGAGAAACTTTGATCAAAATTCAAATCCAACTCAGCCTCCAGCTATCTGCTGAGCAGCCTGCATTCTCCTGGAGAGTTTTTTTCCCCCTTTTTTTAAGAACAGGAACATGAAAAAAGCTCTTGGTATGAGGGAGGTCAATAGACACACCGCATTTCAGAAGTTCCATTTAATCTCATTTTCTTTGGCCTCAGTGATTTGCTTTTCCAGGTCTGGTGGCCCCTTGAGAAACTTTTCATTCTCTCCTTTCAGGTGTTCAGTAATGCAGTGTTAAGAGGACTTTCCACTTTGTGGCCTAATTATGGAAAAATTCATTTCTGAGTGGGCTGTCTGGGCTGCTTCTACGTTGATTCCCTCAGCTCTCAACTCAGGCTCCTCACAGCAGCATTTACAGAGCTGAAATCACCTTTTTACAGGTGTTTCACCCCAGGGAGGTGTGCTGGGAGCTCAGCAGCTTTTTTGGGAGTTTTTTTTGGGAGCTGTGCCCTGCTGGGATCCTCCTGCTGCTCCTTACTGCCTCCAGCCCAACTCCCCCTGGCAAAGTCCACATTCCCAATATGCTCCTGCAAAAGCCCACCTTTTAAATAACTCCCCAAAACGCCTTGCAGATGTCGGAAAAACAAACCCATTTTAAACCCATGCACGCCCTGGGTTTAGAATGTAATTACCTTGAGAGGGGAGATGGGCTGGGGGCTCTGCTTTGACATTAAGGTTCATTATGCTGTGACAATTATTCTGCTTTAATGAAGGGGGGAAAGGCATGTTAAAAATGAGTGTGTTGTGCCACCAGCTCTGCGATATGCTGGGAACATATTGGAGCAGAATCACAAGTGTGGCTGCATGTATCCCATAGAGGGAAGAAGCCTTGCAGGGTTTGGGAGGCAGAGCAGGAAATTTCTGCTCAGTGCCACTCCTTGGAGCAGCCATGGCAGGAATGGGCTCGTTTTTATATTTCCTTCACTGCAGGAGCAAGGGAGCACCAGGGAAATCCTCCCCAAATGGTGTAAAACAGGCAGGATGAGGTAATTTGTCACCCAAGCCACAATGAGCTGTGCAGGGCTGCTCTAGCTGCCACTGGAGCCTCACAGAGAGCACGGAGTGCAGAGGAGTTTGGGAAGGAATGGGGCAAATCCGTGAGGAATTGTCAGGAGTGGTTATCGATCAGAGCAGTGGGGATGAAATGTCTTGGTGAACAAGAACCCAAATCCGTCTTGGGAGAGAGCATGGGGAATGGCTCCGTGCTGGAGCAGGGCAGGCTGGGATGGGATTTGGGGAGAAATTGTTCCCAATTTCTTGGGAGGGTGGGAGAGGCTGGGATGGGATTCCCAGAGGAGCTGTGGCTGCCCCTGGATCCCTGGCAGTGTCCAAGGCCAAGCTGGGATACTGCAAGGTGTCCCTGCCATGGCAGGGCTGGCACTGGATGGATTTAAGGTCCTTTCCCAAACCATTCTGGGATTCTGTGACTCTACAGAAGCTGTGCAAGGCAATATTTCAGCTCTGAGCTATTGCTTCATCCCTGTGGCACTGGCAGCAGCATGAAGGATGGATGTGATCATGGCTGATGATGTCATTTTTGTTTTAAAGAGAATTATTGGGTGTTGGCAGTGATTTGAGTTGGTCAGCTCTAGCGAACTCTTAGAAATAAAAGAAAATCAAGGAAAAACTTCCTCTGTCCTCAGAAAGCACCAGCGGTGAAATAGAAAATCCTGCAGCAATAAATTCTGCAGCAATTGCTAAAAAATTATCGCTGGTTTTCCTTCTATTAAACAGCTTGAAGTAATTTTAAGAATAAAAACAAAACAAATAGGATTTTGTGGAAAAGGAGAAGCCTTGGCTCTATTTCTGTCTTCAAAAAGCAATATCCTGTCCTAGGATTGGGAGCAGAAGTGGCTGTGATTGTCCTGGCAATTTAGTCTCTCCTGCAAATGGAGCGAGGAAATGCTGCATCACAAATACAGAAACTCACAAATCACTGACATTTTTGAGAATGAACTCCTAAAATACCCCAAAATGCTTTCATCTCATACAGTATCATTTACTCCAGGGGCGTGCAGCTCTCTCCAGAGCACATCCCCAGGACTTCCTGCAGAAGTAGGTGGTTTTATTCCCACTTTTCAGATTGGGAAATGAGAAATGGAGAATTGAGGTGCTTTTGTCTGAGAGCACGGAATTGCTGGCAGGTTTTGCAGCTCAGATTTGCCCTCTCGAGGTGGAACCACGGTCGCTGCCAGGGCACGACTTCATTCAGCTTTTCCCTCGAGAACCTCTGCAGCTGCAGATGTGCAGGAGAGATTTGTCCCTGCAATAATCAGATTAAAGCTCTTCAGGAGTGAGTAATGGCAGGGATAACACGAGGTGAGGGGAATGCCGATTGGAAATTAGGATGTTCGTTAGGAAAGACCATCAGTGCTGTGTGAGCTCCACTCCTCCATGGCTCTGGGAAGCTGGAACTGCTCTGGAATGTCTACCTGGAGCTTCTTTGGGCCTTTATTTTCCATTTCCATGTCGTGGAGGAAGGGATGAGGAGGAGTTTCCAGGCTGTGGGACCAGCTGGACTCCCCGGATGCTGAATCCAAGGTGCTCAAGCAGAGGAGATTGAGGGATGAGTGAGGACAGGAAGCAATTAAAGAGCTGCATGTCTGTGCAAGTGCTGTGGGTGTTTCATGCCTGTTCTCACTTGCAGAACTTTGCCTTTTCCCAGCTGGCAGAGCCTCCTGCTGACCCTCCTGTGCAGTGGTGATGCTGCAGGAGCCCTTCCCTCTGTTATAGGAAACAGAAATGCGGCTGGGAAATAGGAACACCATGAAACAAACCCTCACTTATCCCTGAACTTTCCCTCCCTCCCTCCCTCCCTCCCCTCGCCCTGACCACAACATTTGTTGTAGCTGCAACATCCAATTGATTTTATTTCCCTTTCTCTTGGCCATCCTTGGGTTTCCAGTGCCCTCTGGTTTTTTTTCTCCTTCAGAAAACAAGGCATGAGTGGATAAACCCCTCCAGGCTGGCAGTTCTGTGTGCCTGGATGCTCTCCTGAGAGGCTGCCCAAGGTGGTCCCCACCGTGTTTTAATTAACACCAACGCTTGTTCCAGCTGTTTGACAATTGTAGCTGAGCTTGTAGGAGCAACAGGGGGGAAGTTTTTTTCCCCTCTCCAATTTCCACGCTCCAGTCCTCCCTCGCCTTGCCGGTGCCCCTGCGCAGCTGTACACCTGAGCAAGCACCAGCCTCCCATCGAATCAATATCATGATTTATGCATAAAAGCCCCGAAAACCCTGCAAAACAATCACGCCAGTAATGTTTCATGAACTCGCCTTAAAGCACTTGCCAACAGGCTAAATTACCCTCTTGTAAAGCGTTGTGTTTTGTTCTCCCTCCTTTCTTCTCCTCCGCGTATGCCTTAATATTGATAAGTGCTCTCCAGCGCGAGAACATTTGCATTGCGCTCGGCATCGAGCGGGTGAGCGCATCAGAGGAGCTTTTTGTTCTTCCCCTCTCATTCGGGCGCTGATTCCGGAGCTCGGTGGGTTCTGTTCTGGGCTCCTTAGTCAAGCCCACCCTGAGCTGTTTGCCCAGACTCTGCAGATCCTGGGAAGTCCTTTTCCAGGGATGTTGGAGGGAGATGTTTGCGCTGAGCTTCCCTTTGGTTCCGCGCGGCGCTGACTCAGAGCCTTCCCCGCCTGTGGTTATCAAATCAAATTAATGATATTAATAATTTCTTTCCTTCCTGCTGGCTGCTTATAGATCCTGACTGCTCTTTATTTTCGAGGGTTCGGCTCCTTTCAGCTCTCAGCTCTCTTCCCCAGGCTTTTGGTGCCCAACTTCCCTTGCCAGGCTTGATTTCAGACAGGAAACGCGCTCAGCCTGGCAGCAGGGGCTGAGTGGTGGCAAAAACCAGATAATTCACCATTTCCATGGAATTATAGGAACCCAGAATGGCTTGGGTTGGAAAACCCCTAAAGGTCACCCAATTCCAATCACCTTGGACCTTCCAGGAGAGATTTCTCTGCATTGCACTTCCCAAAAACAAACAACACCAGGTTTGGAGGATTCCCTGCACATCTACACTGGAAATGGACAATTGGGTGTTGTGACTCCTCGGCTCAATTCCCTGCCCTCCCCTGGCACTGGGAGCTCAATCTCCACTCCTGGGAGGGAAACAGCACCGGGAAAGGAGCAGTTATGGGCTTTAATACAGCCAATCTGTCTCTAAAAATGCTACCTATTAAAAAGAATAAGACTTTAAGTATCTTCTCTGTCAGAAACCAATTGCCACTGCAACATCAAAGTTCCCCAGCTTAGTTAATGTTTATTTAAATGACCATTTTCCACTGGCAGATAAAAGATTGAAGTGTTTTGTTGCTATTGTTGTTTTTTAAAGCCCTCGAATATGAAGGCGCCTGAAGCCAACATTTGATTCTCATAATGTTATGACATTTTTTTCTTCCTACATAATTTGAATAAGACTCTGCTTAACTCAACAGCTGGAGGGATATGGCTTTTCCTTCACATTTCAGGAAGAGAAGATAGTTCTGTATAACTAAAAATTAAAAATAAAAAAAAAAAAAAAGCAGTCTGGTGTGGGTAGCAGAGCTCGTTTTCCCTGCACACCTTTCCCTGGCTCTGGAAATGATCACCGCGGGGTTTTATTTACAGCAGGGATTAGGGAAGCACAACCATTGGGGCACAAAGGGGATTTTAATGGGCTGGCACTTTCCCCTCTCAGGTTTCCACCTCTGAAGGGATCATTAGGATCAATTAACTGTCTAGCTCAGGCTGCAGGGTTTCTGTTTGTTTTGGAGTTGAGCTTCACCTCAGGGCTGGAGCTGGAATTTCAGAGAAGGAAATACTGCCCTGGCTTGGCTTAAAGACCTGGAGTGAAGTTCTTCCAGGAATCCCTGCTCTGCCCTGCTCCTCATCCGTGGATCTGCCCGGGACCCTGCAGATCCACCCAGCAAAGCTCCATCAGCTCCATCAGCACCCCAAAAAAAGCCCTGGATGTGGTTTAAGGGGAACACCGTGGGGCTGATCTGATCCCACAGGGTTTTCCAACCTTAAGGATCCAGATTGTGCCTGAAGCATTCAGCAAACCTCATCCCTCATCCCAGCTTTCAAAAGAGCATCATCAGGTCCTTACAAAGTCCAGCTCTCAGCGGGAGACAAATGGATTTTATCCTCCCTGAGACAGCAGTGCTTTTAAACTGGGATTTCTGGGGCGCTTTAGATTTTCTTCCCGCCCTCCTCATGCCCAAAGCACAAAGCCCTGCTGCCTCCCTGAGCATATGCAAGTTGAAATGAAAGCCAGATTTGATTCAAGTTTCCTTAAATCTTACTTCTTACTGCTCCTCTGGGCACATTATTGAAACTCCAGAAACTCTTCCTCGTTTAAGGAGTTAATGAGAGTCATTTTAAACCCTTGAACACACTCAGGGCTCACCTGCTCTTCACAAATGAATTTCCAAGGTCTCCCAAGCAGCTTTGCTCTGGAACAGATTTAGGCAGAGGTTTTTCCATGGGGTTTTGCTGAATTCCTGCCCTCCACACCTTGGCATTCCTGCGTTTTTTGGTGCTCTGTGCAAAATCACATCTCTCAGAGTTCACCTGGTCCTTGAGGAGGTCACTCCTGACTGCCTTGAGCCTCATTAACGATTGTTAATTGGATCTGGTCATCTGCAAGCCAAGGTCAATACGCAACGATCGAGTTGAATTTCACATCCCCTCATGTCCATCCCTGCCTTGTTTTTCCCTCCAAAGGCCAAGTCTGCTCTGTTTTCCTGACCCCTGACACCCAGAGCAGTTCCACATCAAGCCTTTTCCATGTCCCAGGTCTCTCCCAAGCTCCCAGATGTTCCACCCTGTTCCAAGCTTGGCTGCAGGCAGCAGCAGCTGGGCTGGAGCTGCCAGAGCTGCTCCCTGCTGCTGTCCAGTTCCTTCCCCTATTGCAACATTATCCCCAAGCTGTGTAAACAGGCAGGAAACTCAACAAAACCCAGACCTGAAGTGTGAGAGTTTTTTCACTAGCTTTTACACCAAGTCCCACTTGCAAAGCACTCACAACTATCAGCAAGCCAGTGCAACCTTTGTTTAATTTAATTAATTAATCAAGCAAGCCAGCACTATAAAAGTTTGAAGGGAAATGGAGGAATAGTTCTTAACTCCAGGATCTGGCGATTTATGAGTTCTGGCACAGAACCAGGGGCAGCTTTTCCCAGGCTGGGATTTCCAGGAAGGGTGTAGGGGAGCAGGAGCAAGAAAATGAGGTTACTCAGGGCTCTGCCTCAGCCTGACAGCATTTCCCATCTCCCAAAAACCCCGAAATCAGGGTCACACCCCCCAAAGGCTGGCCAGAGGGGCAGGCAGAGCAGTGTGGGGGCACAGGGACCAGAGGTGACAGCGGTGACAGAAGAGCTCTGTCCCTGCACTGACCCTGCCTTTGCTCCTCCTGGGCATTGCTGGGACTCCCCTGCTGACCCCAGCTGGGCAAGGCTGAGCAAAAATCAGCATTTTACATCTCAGAACAGGAGACACTTTCAGCGCTCAGTGGTGCTGATTTTGCAGCCATCTCAGGGTTTGCAGGTTGTGTCTCTCAGACCCTGAACTAAACCCTGAATTTTATCAGGGCTGAGCCCGAGCAGCACAGCAGAAATCTCACCCTCAGTGGGGTTTTGATAAGATTTCCAGCCCTTCCTCCTGGGGTCAGCTGGACATGTGCAGAAAGAGCCTTTCTTGCCCTGCTTGGGGTTTCCATTTCGAGCTCATTCCGTGGGCTTGGAAAGTGTCAGGAGAAGAACTGGGAGTGCAAATTATTTTTACCCGAATTTCTCTGAGGCTCCCAGGCGGGCTGGGTGAAGGGGATGGATGTCCCTCCTCTGTTTATGGTCAGAGCAAAGGGGTCAGCAGCCATCATTGCCTCGACCTCTGAATTGCTAAACTCTTCTCGCTTCTGTCTGTCTCGTGCTGCTTCCAGAAATATAAACTATTTCATCCTAAATCCTTAGCAGGGCGAGAAGGAAATCTATCCCCGGGGGAGGAAAGGCAGCAAAGGAGAAAATAAACTCTCAGATTAAATACCAAAATTGCTATATTAACACTTTTTTCTGTTTAAAGCTTAGCATCCTGAAACCTTTCTCTCTCTTAATAGCGCTCTCATTTAAACCCCAATAAAAAGACATTGAGGGGAGAATGAAAGTGTCTCTAATTTCCCCTTAACCTCTTACAGAATTGCTATGGAAACCACAAATGCCATATTTCAGTGGCCATTCAGCATCCTCATGGCCACAGCATCGTTTGCCATTGCAGAAGCTGCATTGCAGGCAGGCTGCTCCAGGAAAACTTCCCTGGAAAGGTTGCAGTTTAGCTCCAGAGCTGGATTCTGGTGGTCACCCCCAGGAGCACAGGGACACCCCTGGTCCTTGGCACCCCCTGCCCTCAGGGGTCACACTGGACTCGTGGATAATTTGGATAATTTTCGGGCTAATTTGGATAATTTTCTGCCAAAGGAAAAGAATGGACACCTGGGATGGTGGGAGTTTTCCCTGCTCATGGCACTGGGTGGGTTTAATTTCCTTCCCAGCCCAAACCATCCCGGAATTCCGGGATTCCCTGGCATTCCCTGGCAGCTTCCTGCACACAACCACCTGGCCCTGCCAACTGCAAGCCCTCTGCATCTCCACACATCCCAGAGCGGGTGTTTATCCAGCTTTATTCCATAGGCTCTGTGTACCCTACACACATCATTGACAGTGATTAATGCCTTTCACAGTTTGATTCCATAGAAATTGCCTCCGCCCAAGAGCTCCGTGGATTTCCTTAAACAAATCAAGCTCAATAAATATTAATGCTCCGTGGCCTCGCCGTGCGGTGCTGCTGGATCTTGTAGCTGGTGATTTGAATGGCTGATAAAATTGTATTTCAATATTTCATGCAGGAAGGGAGCTGAGCCTCGGCCAGGCTGTGCTCACACACGGGGGCAGCTTTGCTCTGGGCAGCCCCATGTTGGCTCTGAGCTCCCAAAATGCTCTCCGAAGGTCTCCAGCTCTTCCAGGGCTCCATCTGTCCATCCATCCATCCATCCATCCATCCATCCATCCATCCATCCATCCATCCATCCTTCCCCTCCTCTTGGTGCTTCCTGTGCCACCCAAAAAGTGTCTCCCAGCTGTGCCTTCAGAGCAAAACTCTGCTCTAGGAAGTGCTGTGTTTTTTAACTGCACACATGGAATCCATGATGGTATGGAGAAGACACTTTATTGCAAAAATCTGGAGTTCTTAAACTGTTAGTTTGTTCTGAGTTTACACACTTGTGAGGCACAACAAATGTGCTTAACCAACACCACAGACCACGATAGGAACATCAGGTGTGACCAACCATGAGCCCCACGGTGTGAGCACTGATTGGTTCTAATAATTGTTTCACAATTCTGTAACTTGTTTTTCACCTCTAGTTTAGCTGAGTCATTCCCAGAATGCTTTTCTAGTTAGCCAAAGAAGCAGAAGTGAGCAGGGATTTTATGAGGGCAACAAGCCCCTCACTTTGCAAGAGCTTTCTGCTCTGCAACAGAAAGGAAATCCTGGCTGGATGCAGAACCAGGACAGCCACGGTCCTCCCAGGCTCCCAATCCCCTTTCCCTGCCCCAGTCTCTCCTTGCTGAGGTCTGGAATTGTGCCCCATGGACAGCAGGATTTTCCTTTTGGGGTTTGGCATCCCCATGGCAGAGCTCCCTGGGATTTTGCCCTTTCCCCTTCTCCTCTGGGGTACTGGGAAGCACCGTTGGACAGGGCTGGGGAAATAAAGGAATATTTCTTGGGAAATATCCCCTGGCAAGGGATTTCAAAGGCTTAAACCCAGCAGATTTCTCTGATTCTCAGAGATACAGCCTTGATTGCAGCTTTCTGACGAGTCCTTGATATCCTAAAAATACACCAGGAGGGTTTTAAATGAGTCTGAGCATGGTCCTCATCCCTCAAGGTGTGGGATGTGCAGCACTGCTCTCGTGTTATCCCCAAAAAGTGCTCCCCCTGTGCTCTGCAGTCCCCCCTCCTTCTTTAATTTCAGCTCCATGTCGAGGATTTTTTCCCTCTGTGATATATTAATTTCAAATATTGACTCACCAGATTCTGTGATTGATAGAACTCAAACATATTAGTCTTATTACATCCTATATACTTTAATTAACTTCAGCAGGTGATGTTAATCAACTTGAAGGCTGAAATGTGGAGCAGCTAAATAAATGAAAGGGAGATGGAAAAATATCTCCTGCATTATCTGCCA
Organism: Grantiella picta; assembly: GCA_013397955.1. Lineage (NCBI taxonomy): Eukaryota > Metazoa > Chordata > Aves > Passeriformes > Meliphagidae > Grantiella > Grantiella picta. Next base: position 290,342 of record VZRM01005313.1, on the reverse strand, counting down.
GTGTGGATGGCTCCTGCTCCCGACCAGACACATTTAAGGGTTTTTATTTTAACTCAAACCTCTGTGGGGGACATTTGATAGCAGTTCCTTCATTTAAGTTAAAAGAAATGTTCAAACCCTACAGTATTTTGATCAGGGTAAGAAAAACATTGGAAGGAAATAGTATTTAAAATAGTGATGTTTCAAAGAGTGCAGCCAAGCTCCCCGCTCTCCCTGGGTGACCCACTGGGCCCATTGGGTGATGGAGCTGCTTCTGGAGATGTTCCATTTGATTCCAGAAGTTATATTGCTATTATTTTGGTCCCAAATGATTCATTTCTCCGCTGGATAATTCCCCCACCGCTGGGGAGCTCAGTTCCCCAGGCTCTGAGGCAGTTTTGCAGCAAACCCTGTGTCACTCCCAGCACTAGCTCTGCCTCCTCGCCTGGCTGATATGGCCAAGATAACATCAAATTCTGCTCCGGGAAGCACTTTATATGCAAAAACCCAACGTGACAAATGCCCAATATGTTATGCAAATCGAATCGGCTGCCTCCACGCCTGCAAAATGCACAAACATGGAAATATCCCCTGCGCTTGATTTCAAGTTCCCCTGGCCTTGCAGCCATGCAATATTCAGTGTTTGGTGTAGGATGCCTTGTCAGGACACCCCTGGAGCCTCGTGGGCACTCTGGGGAGCTGCAGCTCCACCGGGGAGGAGCAGCAGGGCTGAGGCAGCAGCAGCTCTGCCGGGCTGGGAGGTGACAGCTGATCCTGCAGGGGCTTGGGAATGCTGCTCCTGCCACACTGCCCTTCACCAGCCACAGTCCTCATCCTCACACCGTGCTCAGCCCTGGTAAAAACAGAGAAGATGTTCTGTGCACTCAGCCAGGATCTGGGATGGGCTGGGCGGGAAGGGAGCTGGAAGCTCCTCTTGTTCCATGCAGGGACACCTTGCAGTCCCAAGGTGCTCCAACCCCATCCAGCCTGGCCTGGGACTCTGCAGGGATCCAGACAATATTTATGGATGTGAATCCCAGCCAGGAAGCTCAGCTGGACAGCGCTGAGCAGTCCTGGGTTTCACTGCCCTGTCCCACAGGTGTCCCACAGCCCCAGGGGACAATCGCTGTGTCCCCATGGCCTCTTCCATGGGATCCCCGTGGGAATCCCAGAGAGTCTCTTTGTGTCACCTCTGTCACCCCTCCCTGCTCCCTCCCTCAGCCTTTGGCTGCCTGACTCTTCATGGAATATTAATTTATGGAACAAAGGCTGCCTTCCCCTATGTGTATCGTGAGCATCTGGCACCAATTATGAGTCAGGCTTCAAAGTGCTTCAATACTATCAATGCAAACCAAAACTGCCAAAAATCTCTTTTTTGCCCCCTCCCTCCTCGCAGCTGGGTGAAATTCTGCCATCGTGTTATCAGAAATGACCTTGGGTTTGACTTTGGGATTTACTTGACAGGAATTTTGAGGTGTAAACCCAAGTTTGATGTCCTTTGATAGCTCCATGGGAAATTTTCAGGTCTGCATGTAAAAAATGTGACCACCCTCCTCCTGATCAATTTGCCTGGCAGCACTGGAAGCTACCAGGATTCCAGCCAGGTTTAGCTTCAGACTTGAAGATAAAACCATTTCCCAAGTTTGACCAAACTTTTTTTTGTCATTTCTTCATCTTGGTAATCAATGCCATTGATTTTTAGCAGCATAAATCATAAGTGGCTCTTAGTGCTCGGGGAGTACATTCAGTCTTGGTAATGAGACTGAAAGATCTCCTCTTTGTTTTTCTCCACGAGCTGTTTGTCATGTTCAAGAGGCTGCTCTGAATGACTCACTTCACTTTGAAGAGAGATTTATTTTTATAAACCATTATTCCTCTCCTTGCAAAGACACAAAGGCATATCCCCCACACTCCCATCATGGTGGGATAATTTAATTTCTCCTTTTCACTGCAGAGGGTGCAGCCTGGAGTCCCTGATGCTTTTCCCACTGTCCTAGCTGGAGATTCTCCTTGGGACAAACTTGGGCAGGAATTTTGGGTTCAGCACATCCCTGGAAGTGCTGGGATAAATTATTCCCCCATGAGGAGAGGAGTGGACAATACTGGTGTAGAGTAGAATCGCTTTTCCTCCCCAGTGATTGGGTTTGTTTTGTTCTAAAAGAAAGAGCTGTTTTTCCAGGGGTTTATCCCAGGGTTTGCCTGGGATTTATCCCAGGAGCTCACAGGCAGAGCCACCAAAGGGCCACAGCCACAGGGCAGGAGCTGGGCTGACCCAGGCCAGGATTTGGGCTCCTTCCAGCTCAGGAAAACCTGGGATTCTCTCATTCCTACAGCAAGGAAAGCTGTTTTTTGGAGGGGTGAATTCACCAATTGCTGGATAGGGATGAGGGTTGGGATGCAGGGATGTGGTTGGGATGCAGGGATGAGGGTTGGGATGCAGAGATGAGGGTTGGGATGCAGGGATGAGGGTTGGGATGCAGGGATGAGGGTTGGAATGCAGGGATGGGGGTTGGGATGCAGGGATGAGGGTTGGAATGCAGGNGTTGGGATGCAGGGATGAGGGTTGGGATGCAGGGATGAGGGTTGGGATGCAGGGATGTGGTTTGGGATGCAGAGATGAGGTTTGGGGTGCAGGGATGTGGTTTGGGATGCAGGGATGAGGTTTGGGATGCAGGGATGTGGTGATGCCTTTCCCAAGGGTCCCTGCAGGGCTCTGCTCTCCAATTACACCCTGTTTTTATGTGTTTTATGGCTTTCATGGTTTTTATGCCTTCATCACAGCCCCTGCAGAGCCCGATTGAAGGCTGAGGTCCCAGAGCCACCTGAGTGCTGTCACTCCACTCCATGGAGAGCAGGACAGCTCAGGGATCTGCCTTTTGTAGGGTTTTGTCCCATGGCAGGACTTTTGTCACAGTGAGAGCTGCAGCTCTTCTTTTGAAATCCATTGATACAACAAGTAATCCCCACCTTGTCTGGGCTCTTCTTCTTGACAGTGACTTATAACTGATGTTTCAAAAAATATGCAAAAATCCCTGCAGTGTCTCCAGCCTGTCAGCAATATATGCAAGAAAATTGCTTCCTGACCTCCATCATTTCATAACCTGAAGCATGAGGGCTCCTAATCTCAGCAAGTGTGTGTGCTCCAGCTCCTGAAGCTGCAGATCCTCATCTTATTATTATGGACAGATTGGATGCCAAACAGTTATAGCTTAATTTAAATGTCCATTCTAATCTTTACTCTTTGCTTCCTCCCTAGTTTTTATTGAAGTAAACAATCTATTTGCAAAATGAAATGCTTAAAGTAGGAGGTGTTTTTTGGTGGTTTTTTTTTTTTTTTTTCCTGTGGGGAAATTCAGGCCTAGAATTATTTATATTAGCTGGTCAGAAATTGGTGGTTGTTTTACTCGAGAAGTTAAAAGCTTTTGAGGCAGCTTTCTGTTCCTGCAGAACGTAAATACAAGAACAGAGATAGTTTGTTTTAATGCTCTGTTGACACAAACTGATGTTCTTATGGCTCTGTGCTAATGGAGACTTTGTTAGAGGTGCACATTTAATTTGAGCTGCCTGTTTGCTTGGGGCTTTATGTTTGTCTGCACTCCACACATCATTTTCAGCACTATTCCAGCTCTGGGCAATTCCTTTCCCATTTATCCATCTTCCTGCCTGCTCCATACCTGTTCTGGGACCACATCCCTGCTTTTCCCTCCTGCTGCCTGCTCAGTTCCTCACTCCCAGGGACTCAGCTCCCATTCCAGTTCACAAGGACTTTACAGATTGATTTCTGCGTTGCTCTGATCAATATTTATGTGCATTAATGCCGTTTACAGTGTCTCACCAGTAAGGACATGAATCTTCAGCCAGCTACCACTTTAATTCACCTGCTAGGGAACCTTTGCTTGGCGTTGGTTGAGTGTTGAGCAAACCATGGGAATTCTGGATTGGCAGAGCTGAATAAATCCCCCCCAGCCCTTCCTCCTTCCCATGGTTCTAATCAGGCCTGTTGTCATCTGCTCTGACAGATTATTAATGCTACACACAAGCACGTCCTCGAGATTGTGTTTTCCATTCAGGGATTTGTGTCCTGATAAACAGCCTGGCAGAGACAAGTTACCCCGAATGGTGGACTTCAAACGCAGCCAAATTCCTGAGAGCTGCTGGCCCCGGGCCAGGAGTCCTCTGTCATCACTCTTGGCTCCTCCTCTGCAATCCATCACCACTGACCCATCACCCCGGCAGCTACCAGAAGGAATCTGGCATCTGGTGCCTGTTTTTATCCCAGTCAGGTTCTGGTTTCTTTCCTTTATCTCCCTGCCTGGCTCAAAGCTGCTCGAGCGAAGGATCTCTCTGTTCAATTCAACAAGTTTTTAAAATTTTTTTTATTTTTTATTTGGCTTTTTTCCCCCCTTAGATATGTCCTGGTCCTGGTTATTTTTTATGTGCCTTTGTGTAAGGAAATTAAAATTAACCTTCTCTGTGTTTCCCCTATCTCTTTGCTTCGTCTCTTCTGGATGTTGTTTTTATTAATTATACCTTTCCAGCTCCTTATCTCCGATATTGCTCCTCCTCATCATTTCTCATGGATGGGAATGGGGGAGCTGTGAGCATTTCCCAGCTGGGTCAGCAGCTCAGCTGACCCGGTTCAGTGAGGAGCACGAGGTGTAGAACCCAAATTTGGGGTGATGTGGAGCAGAGCTGCAGACTCCACAGGGACACAGAGGGGATAATTTCGGGTTCTGAGAGGGGAGATGTGGAGTTCCAGCAGGACACGAGGTGCTGGCAGTGCTGCTGCTTCCCACCAGGGCTAAAACCACAGAAAACAGGGATGTCGGGAGCTGCTGTGGCTGCAGGAGGCTCTGAGGGTGAAGAGAGTTTCCAGCAGCAGCCCATGGACAGAGCCTGTGAGTTCACAGCCTGTGCTCTCTGCTCAGATACAGAAGCTGCTGCTGTAAATTATTCATTCGTTTGCCAGAGTTTGTTTGGGTTTTATTTAGTTTGACATGGTCTAGAAGTTGGAGTAATTTTCTAACTCACTGAATGATCTTTTTTTCACTCTCCTAAGCACCTTCTCTGTCACATGAAAACAATTTTCAATCAAGACTACAAAGCACCCACTCGTAGCCGATGGACTTTATTCCCTGTGAATATCATTTACAGCTCGGGATTTATTTCATTTCAGTTCACTTGCATGGGAGGTCAGGGCAGCCTTTGACTTGGGGTGAACCAAGCTCCTTTCCATGCAAATTCTGGCAAAAAGGAGCAACCAGCAGCAGCCAGGTTAAAACCTCCTTTGCATAACGGTGTGTGATGGAAATGCTATTTCTGCCTCTCTCTTCCTTGCCTGTTCTTTGTTTGAATGGGAGGGAGTTGAAGGGAAGAGTTGGAGTGATTTTTGGGGTTGTTTTGGCTCATCCCAAGCCCTGCTTTCCTCATTGAAAGATTCCCGAGCATCTCGCAGGGAGGGGAAGGAGCATTTTGCAGATCGGAAAAGTGAAACAAGGGGAGCAGGAATGACTCAGTGAAGGTCATTCCTGGAGTGAATCACTGCCCAAAATCCCCAGGGCATCTCTGGAGTTGTGCTTCTCCTGTTCATCTAATTTTCTTTAGCTTCAAAGGAATGGGGAGAGAGGATGAAAAGTCAACAGTCACTGGTGGATAGGAGGGGGGATGAAATAATTCCAGATTCATTAATTAATGAAGTATCACCTGGACTGAGGTAGAGTTCAGAGGTTCTGCCTCAGCCATTGGCACTTCTTTTCCAGAGTTGCATTCGGATACTTTCAAGGAAAATGAATTTGAAATGTTGTCAGAGGAATTATTCCTATACCCCCAATCCCAGGGGAAGAAAACACCAGAAATCTGCAGGATGAGCCAAACAGTCCTGTTTGTGGAGAGCGCTGGACTGCTGGTTTGAGAACCATTGTCAAAACATGATTTTCTCATGCACCTGAGAAAATCCAGTCTTGGAGAGCCTGAGAGGAGAGAGAATGTGGAACACAACGTGATTAGCTCCTTTTAGGAAATAATGTGCTGAGCTCGGTGCTGTCCAAGTTCCTCAGGAAAGCACTTTGTTGTGAATTTTTGGCTTTGCCCGCTAACCTGAAAATTCATTTGCTTGCTCTAATGTGGAACACTTGCAATTCCTATTGTTCCAAAATCCCTCCAGAGAGCTCCTCCTGGCTGGAAGGGGTTCAGCTCCAGCTGAATATTCCCTGTCTGAAGGGGAGCTTTCCTTCTGCTCGGGGTGGAAGAAATGGAGGTTTTCAGCAGCAGCAAACGCTCAGAACTGGAGCTGTAATTCCAGTTCCTCCCCAGAACCACGATGTCTTCCAGCCCTTTCCACTCCCTAATCCATGGACTTTCCAACAGGTCAGCTCCATGACCCTTAAACTCGGGAGGTATCCAATACTGGGAGTTTAATCTGCCTAAAACTGGCCAAGTCTGAAACGCTGAGTCCAAATTGAAATGCAGCTAATCTAATATGTATCGATTTTGTTTCCCCCTTCTTTTTTTTTTTTTTTTTTTAGCAGAGCTTGTCTAGGAAATGCAGGGTTTCTAGAAATGGCTGAGGCCAAATCCACTTATTCTGTGGTTTGTTAGGAATCAAGAGTGATAGGTTTGCTGTCATTTCAATGCTGTTTTATTTCTGGAAGTTTAGAGAAAGCAAGAGGGGTTTAAATCTCAGTTAAAAGTAACACTGGAGGACTCCAAGCCACTGCTTTCTCAGGTCTGCTCATCTTTCCTTATCTGGCTGAAGAAAATAAATTTGGGGAGCTGAAATCACCAGGATTTTTAGTTCACCTGAAAACAAATCAGTTGTTTTACTCCCTTCCTTCCTTCCTTCCTTCCTTCCTTGA
>VZRM01005313.1:257211-283464 GCA_013397955.1 Grantiella picta | reverse complement strand
TCCCTCCTTCCCTCCTTCCCTCCTTCCCTCCTTCCCTCCTTCCCTCCTTCCCTTCCTTCTTTCCCTCTGCAACAGGATTTTCCCCTGCATTGCTCTACACTTCCAACACAATACAATTCCCATCAGAGCACCTCAGTCTGCATTTCCCTGCTCCCAGAAAAACCCTGGAATTCCCTGGAAGGAGAGGCTGGACCAGCCCAGCCTGTCCTGCTGAGCTCTGGCTCTGCTTCCCCTGGCAATAATCCCCTCATTAAACCACTGCTCCCCTGGCTCGGGATGTCACATCTCCCTGGCAGATGAAATCCTTCTTTTGTGCAAGAAAAAGGAAAGACAAGGTTGGCCCCTCAAGAGTGATTTTTAATTATTTCCAGATCTTCTGGATCATTAGGAAGATGAAAGATGGCATCGGTTAAGATGCAGGGCACACTGATAGAATGTAATTGATTTTTACATATATTTAACTGATGATTCATAAAATGGGATGTGACTGGAGCAGCACAGCCCCGAGTGCAGCCTGAGCAGGAAAGGTCCAGGCTCAGAACAGACACCCCTGGCTCTGCCCCTGCAGGAGGTGGCAGCCTGAGGACAGAGCTCCTGACATCCATCAGCTTTAGCCTGATTTATGGTTTGTTCTGCCTCTGCCTGGAGCCTCCCGGGGCTGATGGTGCCAGGAGCTCCCCAGGAGAGCAGAAATGAGCTGTGAGAGCAGCCTGGGAGCTCTGGGCATCAGGGGCTGTTGGGGTTGGGATGTCACCTGTGGAGCTTTGTCCTCACTGTGTACTGTTCCCAGAACCCAGAGATGACATTTTCCTAATTTTATATCTATATAACCTGAACCCATAGATGACATTTTCCTGACTTTATATTCCCAGAACCCATAGATGATATTTTCCTGATTTGATATCTATATTCCCAGAACCCATAGCTGACATTTTCCTGATTTGATATCTATATTCCCAGAACTCATAGCTGATATTTTCCTGATTTGATATCTATATTCCCAGAACCCATGGCTGATATTTTCCTGGTTTGATATCTATACAAGCTGAAGGAGGGCAGGGCTAGATGGGATATCAGGAAGCAATTGCTCCCTGTGAGGGTGGGGAGGCTCTGGGAGGGAATTCCCAGAGGAGCTGAGGTTGTCCCATCCCTGGAAGGTTCCCAGGGCAGGCTGGAGCACCCTGAGGTGCTGGAAGGTGTCCCTGTCCTTGGGGACACTGGGCAGGGGGACAGGCTGAGCCCACCTGGAGGGATTTGTCCCTCGGGGACACTTAGGGGACTCTGAGGAGGAGAGCTGACATCCAACCCAGAACTCTGAGCAAATCCTCCTCACCCCTGAGCTGGGCCAGCCTTGGAGAGCTTCAATTTCTCGTTTCAGGGATTTCTATTGATCGCTTGAAGAATTATACACACAGACAGGGCACAGGAAAAACAGAGCAAACTTTCCCCAAACAGTCAAATCCCAAAGGACTGGGAAGGATTGATTTTTACACATTTGGCTTTTAGGCTATTCACATCTCAATCCAGACAATTCTCTTTCAAGAGAGTCCACTACAGTCTACTTAATTGTATTTTCTAACCAAGCACTGGAAGAGATTTGTTGGCTTTGCTGTCCAAAGAAGACACAAATCTTTTCTTCCAATTTTTTTTGCCTTGACTCCATAACATAGCGAGTGAATTTCTAACCCTAAAAGCAATAAAATATCAAATTATTCAGTGCAACACCACAGGGGAAAGACTCGTTCGTGGAGGAATTTAAAGACATGGAAAGGAGGACCTGGCTGTATATTTTTATTTATTTCTTTTATTGGGTAGCAGTTACTCTGAGTGTAACTTTCCAATTTGGCCAGGACACTGTGTGAGCTCAGATTTTGTACCTCACGTACTCACTTGGAAAAATAACCCCAGAATGGCCTTTCAGAAAGAATTCTTTTCTATATTCCCTTTAGCTCCAGGTTTAATAGTTGGAAATATTGTACTTGACCAGGTTGGGTATTCCAGGGACATCTTGTAAATCGGGGTAAGAACTCAGGGTTGGAACTCCTGCCCAAGTCTGCTGGTTTATTTAAGAGTACAATTGTGGAACTCCTGCCCAAGTGTGCTGGTTTATTCAAGGCTCACAGGCTATAAAATAAGTGGTTAAAATACGTGGCTTTATTTGCAAGCTGCAAATCCAGAGCTTCAGTTACAGTGAAGCTTTTTTCAATACTTTTATGATTTATTGATTGATTTATTTATTTAAACACCACAACCAAAATTCCTTTTGCTCAGAACATTTTGCTGGTTGTGCCCCAAGCTAGACCTTCTCTAAATTGTCCTAACTGACCAAAAAACCTCATTTCATGTCCCCAAACCCCTCTATACAACCTGATGACACCCAAAGTGAGGTTTCACCCAACTAAAAGCCCTTTGGGGATGGAAAACTTGGGATCCCTGTGCACACAGGGCTTAACCCTTGATCAACCCACGGAGTTTTGCCAAAATTTCCTGCCAGTCCCCATTCCTCCCATCCCAGCAAAAAAAGCAAATAAACTGCCCGTGGTGCTTGGGAACTTCATCCCCTGTAATATCTCTGTAATGGAATGCTTTTAGAGCTGGGCCATAAAAATAAATTGAAAAGTGCTTTTTGTGCAGCCGCAGCTGGCAAAGCCCTGTCTGATGGAGCAGCAGAACACAGAGCTGAACACAACATCCCTGCTTTTATTGCTCGGAAGCGACAGGTCTCAGAATTGTGTAAATTAACTGCAAAAAAATGGACTTTTTCGAAGCCCTCCGTGTTAATTCTGAGCAGCATAATTACAGGGCTCTTTATGATTTAGGTTAGACACCAATTAGTTTTCTCCTGAGGCTCGGGAAGGATTGTTCCTCCCTTGCCATGTGGGCTCTGCTCGGGATTTATCCCCACGAAGCTGTAAAGGGAAATCGCTCAGAACCGAGGCAGGGAGCTCTTTGTGGGCTTGGCTTTGCTTTAAGTACATTTGCTGCTGTCCCAGAAATGCAGATTTGTGGCCAAGCTTTTGTGTCATAAACCAGAGTGCATCAAAAGGGTGTGAAGTTCTTAGGAACCATCAGAGTTTGCCCATCCATGGATTGCCCCTGACACCATAAAAAACACCTGCACACTTTGAGGAAGATATCCCATTTCCCCCCAGGTTCTGTGTGTTAAAAACCCCAGGATCTGGTGTGTGAGGTTCTGTAAGGAGTCAGGGTTGGTTCTACACAAGTTCTCTTGGCCAATGATTTGCTCTGACATTGTTTTGCACCTTCCACTGAAAAATCTGTGAGTGCTGCAGGATTGTCAGGGGGTTCAGAGATAACTCATCCCTGTAAAAAATGAAAACCACACTCTTATGATAGTGGCTGTAGGCAGACAGAGAGAATTCCTAATTGCTGCTCATATCCCTTAATTTTAAAGCCAGGTTTTAAGTTGGTATAAATTAATGACATCCCTTCCCTGCTAAATTCTCTTGCATTTTCTGCCCTGCTGCTGTAAGCTGCCAGAAATTCCAGTGTGACACGATCCCAGTGAATCCAGACAGGGGCACAGCCAGTGGCACAAAGAGCATGACCCTGCTTGAAGTCACTTTGCAAATTGAGCCTCCACTCTTCAAATTTCCCCTTGGAAGCTCATAACAGTAAAAATGGGATGTAGCCCAAGGAAACTGCAGCACCACCACCAAATTCTCGCCACTTCCTTCACTAAGCAGCTGCATTGTGATTTATTTCCCTCGCTCCGTGCTCGATGGTTCTTGGTGATAATCTAAATTTGTGTCGTTGGCTGAATTCTAACTCGGAAAGGTTTCACATCCACGTTGAGGGAGCTGCTCCATCCCTGCAATGCAGGGCTCTCCTGCACAGAATTCCCAGGCCGTTTAACACAGAGTATCCCTGGACAGGAAGGGACAGATCTGTCACGAAGCCACGACTGAGCAGCCCCAGGGCTCCATGGTGTTTTCCCTTTGAGGTCAGCAGTGCAAACGGAGCAGAAGCTGGAAGGTGACGCTGGTGCCATTTGATCTTTGTGGAATTCAGGATGCACATCTTGCTCAGGAATGGGCTGTGTGGGAAAGGCTCCCAGGGCTGCAGGGTGACAAACCCTTTGGTGACAAACCCTTTGGTGACAAACCCTATAGTGAGAAACCCTTTGGTGACAAACCCTTTGGTGACAAACCCTATAGTGAGAAACCCTTTGGTGAGAAACCCTTTAGTGACAAACCCTTTGGTGACAAACCCTCTGGTGACAAACCCTTCCCCTTTGCTGGGCTCAGAGCTGCTGCTGTTGGCTGTTTCAGAGGTATTACTGATCCGAGATCTGCTGTCCTCTCCAGAACCTGCACAGCTTCTGTGTGGAGCAGTCGTTGGGAATCCCTGACAGGAGATTTCACAGGGAAAGTAGGGAACCCCAAGCTAAAGCCATAACCCTGCCCAGGTTTGGGGCTCAGTGACAGCCACAGCTCCTGGGCACCCCAAACTGCTCGTGGTTCCTCCTGCCTGCCTCCTCCCCTCACATCCCCACACTGACCATTCACAGCAGCAGGGAGTGACCCACAAAGGGAACGGCTTCACTCGGACATGGATTAGCTTGGATGGGATATTGGGAATAATCCCTCCCCGTGAGATGCCCACAAGGTGCCCAGAGCAGCTGTGGATCCCTGGCAGTGCCAAGGCCAGGCTGGACAGGGCTTGGAGCAGCCTGGCACAGAGGGAGGTGTCCCTGGTGCTGCAGACACAACTCGAACAGCAGGAGGATGCTGTGAGTTTGAAACCCAGCGATGCTGTCCAAGGACAAAGCAGTCTGACCTAAATTCCTCCATGCGATGGCAGGGCCTGCAGTAATGAATTCTGTCTTATCTGCGTGATGGGGTTATGATTTGCAGACATCAAAATCCGTAATTCAGTGAATGCTGCTCTGAACCGGGGAGGGCGGCTAAATAAATAAATAAAATTTGTCAATGCAGAATAATGTGCTTTGCACATGGTTAGCAAGAGCCAGGCAACTGTATATCACAGCCAAGAATAATGTCAGGTTTTGGAATCAGATAAATTGCAAATAACAATGCAGAAAGCAACTGAACCTTGAGGAATATTCGCAGCCAGGCTGGGATGAGGTGCCTGCAAAAAGCCTTTGTTTGCAGGAGAGAAATAGAGACCAGTAAGACAGGGGTTGAAAAAATGGGGAGGGAACAGCAGGGCCATAAAGCTGTGATCAAGTGCAGAAGAGATGATAAAAGGCCATGGACAGCCCAGGAAAAATATTAAGAAGCAATAAAATGCAGCATCAGTGGAGATAAGATGATAATTTGTTATTCTCAGCAGAGCCATTTGTGCAGCGAGGCTCTTCTGGACTCAGAGCTGAGCTGGGTTGTGCTTTCCACCCCTGGGCAGAGATTTCCACCTTGGGCAGAGATTTCCAACCCTGGGAAGAGATTCCTACCCTGCACAGAGATTTCTACCCTGGGCAGATATTTCCACCTGGGGCAGAAATTTCCACCCTGGCAAAGCAGCAGGAAAGCCTCAGAGCAGGCAGTGAGAGTTCTGTGTGTGTTTAGGGGAAGGAATTAAGTGCTGGCTAAGCTCCAGGATGTCCCTGAAGAGACTTGGAGGTGTTTCCAAGGGCTGGGCAGGAGCTGGGAATTCCTGACTCCAGTGCAAGTGAGATTCAGACCCACTTTTCCCAAGGAAAAATGTCCTGACAAGGCAGGTGGGGATGGAGAGGGAACAGTGACCCTCTCAGGGGAAGGACAGCACTCTGGGAGTGGAGAAACTCGGGCTGGAGAGCCTGGAATTGCCCCTGGGACTGGATGTGTGGAGCCATCTCCCAACTCCATCTCTGCGTCCCCTAAATGGCACAGACATTGCTCAGCAGTTTGCAGAGATCCTGATAACAATGATACACATCCCCGCTACTTATTAAGCTGATGGCTTTTAAACATTAAATCCCAGCTATAATTAAATTAACTGAAATTGGTTTTATTAAAAAAAAAAAATATTCTAAGCACTCCCCGGCAGCATGTGAAAGGTGAGGGAATTGCCTGCAGGCCCAAGAAAGCATTGCTGCAGATTGCAGGCAGGACTAATTCGATAGCTAATGACTGAAGTTGTCGTCAGGGGAGCACAGGGAAGGGGGATGTGAGGGAGGAGGGACAAACTCCATCACTGGGGGGACTCTGTGGTGCTGTGGCTGTTTTTCCTGGGAAGGGATTCTAGGCCATCCTCTTGCGAAGCCAAGGAATTATCTGCAGGATGACATGATCGTCCTGTTAATCAGGAGGTGATTTCTTACCAAATGTTCCACTTGCAGAGTTGGATGCAGCGGAGCTCCGCAGCCTGCCCTGCTCTGATGGCCTCATCGGGGTCTGCTGTCCATCAGGGAGGGGAAAAATGAACTTTTGGTGCCTTTCTGACCCTCTGTCCCACAGGCAGTGTTTGGGAGGGCAGGAGGGAGCATGGAAATAGCGGGAAGGGAAGAGATATGGCTCAGCTGAACTTGAGCCCAGGGGCTCTTTGGGATGTCGTGGGAATGCCCCTGGATCCTGGTGACACCCCTGGTGACACCCCTGGTGACACCCCTGGTGACATCCCTGGATCCTGGTGACATCCCTGATGACACCCCCAGTGACACCTCTGGTGACACCCCTGATGACACGCCTGGTGACACCCCCGGTGACATCCCTGGTGACATCCCTGGTTCCTGGTGACACCCCTGGTGACACCCCCCGTGACATCCCCGTTCTGAGGCCCTGAGCTGCAGCTCTGTCAGATCCCCTCTGCCACAATCCCCTCTGCAGGAATTCCTTCTGAAAGCTACGGAACATTTCTGTCCTGCCTTTGAAGATCTGATTAAAGCCTGTTCCGTTTGGAAGGAACTGCAAATACACTTGTTCATTTAATAGATGGCTTCCTCTGGCTGCAGGATTCGCCCTTGTTAGGCACATCATTCAAAAATTATCTATTGCGGCTGAAAAAATAATTTCGAGACATCTGGATTGGTGCTAATAACTGTGAGCAGCAAGTCTTTGATTCCCTTCATCCTTCATTACTGCCTGTCCCAAGCAGCAATCCTGCCTTAATGAGGGCTTGTTTCTCCTGTCAGGACGTGGTTTGGTGGCAGATGGGGACAACAAGAGGGCATTTTCCTGACTTTCCCGGGTGAAGCTGTCCAGTGCTGACAGCCCTGCGGAGCACAGCGAGGTGACTCTCAGTGCTGCGGATTGAGAGCAAACCTAGCACTGAAAAGAGGGGTTTTTTATCTTTTCACCCAGTCTCAGGGTTCTTTTCCTGGGTGGATGTTGGAGGGCAGGAAGGACAGACAGACACACACGAGGCCATGCAGACCCCAACCCTGTGCCAGCACAGCCTGAAGTATTTTATTTCCCAGTCAAAGTCAGGAGTGTGGCAGGTTTGGGAATCTCCCATCCATGCTCCATCCCATCTTCCTCAGCCCCTGTGGGATAATTCCCCAAATTCAGCACCAGGAAAACGTTGCGAGGTTCAACCACTTCATACTGAGAGCACTTTGATGGCCAAAGCACCTCAGACCTGCTCATTAACAGGAACTCTGTCTGAGCCATCGATAATTAATGTGTATTTTCTATCCCAGTGTGTGTTTGACAGCACAGGCAAGGCAAGGATGGCTGTGTTCTGGGAAAGGGACAGGGAGCACAAATCTGTGTCTCGTGGGGTGACATCAGGTGCCTGAAGCCCCAGGATTGCTCTTTTCCCTCCCTTTCCTCCTGGCTGCAGGAGGCAGAGACAGAAAATCCTCCCCAAGGTGAAACTGCTCTGCAGTCAATAAAGGTGTCCCACGTGAATCTGGCAATGTGACCCAATAAACCCAAAATGAGGGGGATTTCTGGGCTGGTTTTAATCCTTATTGAACGAGCTGGTTTTCCTCCTCAGGTCTGAGGGTCTCTGCACTCCCTGGGGTGAAAAGCACAATCCTCAGAGCTGCAGAGACCAAAGTGAGCTGCAGCAACATCTGGAGGTTGATTTGGCAGGAGAAGGAAGGCAGGAGGCTGCTGCACAAGTCTTTGCTGTCGTCTTGCTGCTCTGAAATGACTCATTTTGTCTTTCTTATCTGTCCCCTGGACACCTGTGTCCTCACATCTGAGTTTTGTGCATTGAGATGCCAGAGGGGGAATAAAAAAAAAAAGAAGTAAAAAGTAAAAAGATGACATCATTTCCCTACCAGCTGGGGGTTTCTCCTGTGCTCCTGACCAGTTAATGCTGTAAGCTTTATTTCCATTAGTTGTATTATTGCCTTTTATCTCTTTTTCCCCGTGGCACCAACGTCCAAGAGGCAAATCTATTTTTATGAAATTGGCCTGTTAAAAAAAAAAACAGAAAAAAAAAAAGAAAAAGAAAAAGGAAAATTTAAAGGCCAGCAAGAAGAAAAAGTGATGGATTAGATCTTAAAGCAGCACAACAGCTCCTTAGGCTCCTTTCTGCCATGAGCTTCATTTCAAAATGTTTTGTTCTTTTGTCCCCTGATTTTCTGCGCTGGTTTATCTTGGCTTTTGCTGCAGCTTCCCCCTAATTCTGAGTTAAGTGTGAGGTTCTCCAAGGGCCCCCAGGCCCTGCTGTCCATCCCCATCCCATGTCCTTCTGCTGCTCCACAGCAGCACCAGGGCATTTTTTTATAGAAAATTATCTATGCCAAGGGCTCAAGTCCTTCACTTGTTCAGGGCTGATTTATTGCATTCCTTGGCAATCTTGGAGCTGTTCAGTGCTGCCTCCCAGCCCTGTTTGTGCATTTTAAAACAGAGAGGGAGGCAGTTTGCTAATCCTCTGTGCAGCCTGCTGAAAACTTTCAGCTTTCCTTGGAAACAGCAGCTCCGTGTTCCGCTCGGAGCTCCCGAGTTCCCCATGAAATTATGATGATTCCTTTTGAAAGCCGAGCAGATTTAAATTCCAAGTGTACCTGGCTCTCCTCCCTCCTCCCTGGCTGCTGCAGAGGTGACTTTGGGCAGGGCTGGGAGAGGTGGGAATGCAGTTTTTCCCCCAGGAGGGATGAAATCCCCACTGGCTGGGCTGTCCAGGTGGGTGTCAGGAGAAGGAAAAGCAAAGGGAAATTTCTGAGGCTCAGAGCTAGGCAGAGCTGAAAGCTGCCACTGACATTTGGCCTCGTTTGGGAGCTTCAAGAAAGGAGAGGGAGGAAGAAACACCTTGGTCGTGTTTCAAGTGGGATAAAAACGCCTTCAGGACACCATTAAGGGAAGAGCTATTGATGCTAAAGGCCAATCAGGCTGTGGCTGGATTTTTATTCAGCTGCAGGACTCCTGACCAGGAGAGCTAACCAAGGTCTGTGTTTGAGCTGCTCTGGTTCATGTGGGAGGGCTGGGATGGAAATTCTGGTCCCACATTCCTGCCTCGGGGGGTCGTGGGGATGGGTGGAACCTTCTCAGCACTAGAGGGACACCAGAAAATGGAAGGTCATGGAAAATTCTATCCTGTGCAGCATCCAGCAAAAATGCAGTGCAGAAATTCCATGTGAGCAATGTGGGCATGGATGGGGCTCATGGCCTTTAATTGCTTTTGGATTTTGAGGTGCTCTGGAGTGTGATATGATCCCCTGGATGGGACAAAAATGGAGCATTTCCTCTTCCAAAAGCTCCAGCTGTTTCCTGCTGTATTCCTTTGCATCAGGAAAACACAGTGTGCTCTTTGAAACAACTCAAGTTGAGCCAAACCTTGTCATGCAGCTGGAATTCGTCTGGCTGCTCCTCAGCTGGAATCCTGGGGTGAGATTCAGCGGAGAATAGGAATTTTGGAGCTGTGAGTGAGGCTGGGACAGGCAGCACAGGCTGGGGATCATTCCAGCTCGGGGAATCAGCGGGGACAACAGCTGGTGGCCCCAGGAGCAGGCAGGCTGCTCAGGAGATGCTCTCAGCTCATATTTGCTATCACACCCTCAGCACAAGTGGGATTGCAGCTGCACTCAGGCCCTGTGCAGTATTTTCTGAGATAGACCTTCTCCACTTCACATTCCCTGATAAGCTTTCTCTTTAAGCTGTCGAGGCAGTGCTTCTCCAGCACTGAACGTGAGGAGGCTTTGGCTGGAGCTGAGTCCCTGTCGGGCACAGGGAGCTGCAGTTTGTGGTGCAGAACCTGCAAAAATCATCCCCACAGCCTCCTCTGTGCTCCTGGGAGACACAGCAGCCACAGCTCCTCAGAGCCTTGAATTGCAAATGCAAATCCCCACCAAAACTGCGTTTTCATGCTGCATCTTTCATCTTTTACATAACTCTCAGCTTCTGTCCCCTAAGAAACTCCTGGGCTCTTCCATGCACTAATAGCAGAGAAAATCAAGGCAGCAATGAAGGAAACGCTTTGTTGTCTCTAAAAAGACAGTCAGAAAAGAATCACCAGTGCTCCTCTTCTCAAAGTCTTAAAAACAGAATCTTGGCTTGGAAAAATCCAGTTAAACAATGAGAGTGTTTCTACAAACTTTGTGCTGTCCCCTCACTGGGTGCTTTAGGTAACCATAAATATATATTTCTATAGCTGATCGTTGAGCTGGGTTTGGGATTGGCCACAGCACATGATTCAGTAAATAACCTTGAGCATAAAAATGAGATTCTCCTCCAGAAAACTCTTTAATCTGCCTTGTTTTTATGGATCAGCAAAGGTGTCAGAAGTTTGACACTCCAGATAATTGAGCTCTTGCATTTAGAGCACAGCCTCCAAATAATGGCAACTCCGCTTTGAAAGAGTCTCTCTAAACTTTGGGTTGACAATTAGCATTTCAAAAGGTTGCAGCTCCGAAGCTGCCATCCCCTAATACACAGTTGGAATCAAATGTAAAGATTAATAGCACAGCACTAAAAACAGCCATAAACTCTCCCCGCCTTGGAAGTGCTCCTGGCAGATGGAAATGTGGAGTTGTGCATCCATGGCACTCCTGCCACTCCTCACGAGGGGTGACAGGATGGGGACATCACCTGGAGCTGATCCCAGCCCAGGGAAGGGCAGTGGGACACAAGTCCAAGGGCTTCCCATCACCTGATGGGCTCTGGGAGGTGTGGATGGTGAAAAAACAGCTCTGCTTGGAGAGCAAATGTCCCTGCCATGGCACTGGATGAGCTTTAAGGTCCTTTCCAAACCCCAGACATCCAAGGCTGTGCTGACACTGTTATCCCCATTCCCATGAATGATCAGGAAGGAAAATTTCCTTTTACTGGAGTGAAGGCAAAACTGGATTTCTGTGGATGTGGAAGGCTGACAGCTCTAAAAGTCGCAGGGAGATAAAGTCCTGGCTGCTGGATCTGCAGGGATTTCAGGCAATCCTGTCATTCTGGGCATCAAGGTGCTCCAGGGAAGGTTCAGATCAGATATCAGGAAAAATTTCTTGACAGGAAGTGTTGAAAAATATTGGAATTTTCCCTCCCATTTCCAGGGCTGGGGCAGTCACAGCTTCTCTGGGCACCCACAGGGAGGAATTCCTCCCCAAAATCCCACCTAATTCTGCCCTCTGGCAGTGGCAACCATTCCCTGTGTCCCTAAATCCACTTGCTGCTCCTCAGGCTCTCCTAATGCTGGGGAGAACACTCTGAGCAGGACATTTTTCCTCTCCTCTCCTCTCACTGAGTGCAGCCAGAGAGGCTTTTTCTTCAACTCTAATCACCCTGCTCAGGCAGGATGCAGTCTGTGCTTCGGGCAGAATTAATACGAGATAGCAATGGTGATTAGGTAATTAGCAACTACCAGGAGTATTTAACCTTCCTGGTGACAGCGTGTCTGACATCACCTGAGCTCGTGCAGACTCTGTGAAAAGAATTAACAATTTTAAATTACCCCATTTAAGTTATTAATTATGAAATAGAAGTCGGCCCAGAAAGGATGGCAGCGCTGCCCAGTATCCTGGTGGGTTTTTCCACCTCTGCATATCTTAAATCTGTGTATTATCTGATTCCAATTCATTGGAAAATTCGAATAGGATTGCCAGGATTGAAGGACATCTGCTGTGGGAAACTGTGGAAACATCCCTGGAATTGTTCAAAGGCAGGTTGGACGGGGTTTGGAGCAGCCTGGGACAGTGCAAGGTGTGGGGTGGCTCTGCATGAGCTTTAAGGTCCTTTCCAACCCAAACCATTCAATGATTCCATGCTGTACCCACACTGTTATCCCCATTACCATGAATGATCCGGAAAGAAAATTTCCTTCCCCTCTCCTTTTACCTGAAAATACTGAAATCTTACAGCAGCCAAGCATTTTGACCATTTTCCCCCTCAGTGCCAACGTTTTTCTCTTTGAAGCACTGTCCATTTCCCTCAGGAATGTTTTTTTCCCTCTCCACACCCATCCCTGGATCGATTCCTCGGCTCTGGGATGCACCAGCATCCTCTCCCTGGGGCACAGGGGGACGGTGGAGATTCCTCCCTCCCTGGAGATCCCAGCAGAGCACAGACCCCTCAGCCCTGCAGATGCACTTTTCTGAGGAGAGCTGATAAAGGTGACTCTCCCTGCGAGGCTTCCAGGCAGCTTGTCAGCAATATTTATACCCCGAGATGAAAACCCTGCTCCAGAGGAAGTTTGCAAACATTTGCTCCTGTAATGCGTGTTTACAGCTCTGGAGTTTGCTTCCATAAATTTCCCGTTTAGCCATTCCGTGGGCTGTGAAGTGAGGGTGTGAGTGCATCAATCTGGTTGTGGCCACCCAGCCGTGCCCTGCATTGTCCCACCAGGCTGCTCCTGTCCCTCTGATCCCATCCCAGCTCCTCACTCCTTTTCAGCAGCCAGCAATGGATTAATGCCTCGCACAGAGGGAAGGGAGCTCCTCACCATTACCTTGGACACTCATTTAGCTGGATTTGATAGTGACAACACATTGACATTGGTAAGGTTAATGACCCAATCCTTTATTTCATGGAACGAGTGGAACAACATTTAGTACCTTGTTCTGCCGTGTCCCCGAGAGCTGCTGAAACTGTTCCTTTAATGGCACTGTGGCATCTCTGCCCTTTAAGTAATTGGCACCATGAAAATATTCTCCAGGTCCTGTCACAATTGATTAGGATTGCACTGAATTGCAAAAAAAAAAAAAAAAAAAGGAAAAAAAATTACTTTTATTTTGCTTTCTCAAGCCTTTTACAATGAATGAAGGCAAAATTTGATCTCTGTGGATGTGGGGAGATGAAGTGGTGGCTGCTGGATGTGGAGCCAACCCAAAGCTCTGCCCCTCACCTTGCCCTGACCTGCTGATGCCCAGGTTCCACAGGAATTTGTCCTATTTCTGCTGTTCTTTCCTGGCCAGGAGCACTGAGCCCCAACAGCTCCCAGGGAGTTCTGCCATTCTGAGCATCCTGTGCAGAGAGGAGATCCCTGCCTGTGCCAGGGCGTGGAACTGGATGAACTTTAAGGAATTCTCCATCTTCCAAAAAGGCTGGAGGAGCACAAAGGTGTGGGGTGAATTCTCTGTTCAGCGCAGGGAACAATGGCTCAGCTCTGCAATGACATCTGGGAGCAGGGAGGTGGCATTTGGCGGCAGTGACCCAGACAGCACGCCGTGTTTTCTCTGTGGGACTGCGAGGTGTGAAGTAAAACATCATTTCTGCGTTTGCATCAACAACAAAAATATCCTTGACTTTGGATCCGTGCCGTCCTTGCCTCACCTTCCCCCCCTGTTTTAAATTACCCCTGATTGTACAACAGCTGCTCCCTTCACGCCTGCATATGGCTGCCTCCTTAAATCTGCATTTCTGTCGAGGGGCTGCATGCAAATACCCAGCTGAAAGTTTGGCTTGCAAAGGTCTGATTAACCAACTCGGCGTGGCAATGAAAAATGAGTATTGACACGAGTGGAAGAGCTGACAGGGGGATGGAGGGGATTGGTAATGACAAGTGTCAGGCAGGGACACTGCCAAACCCTGAGATGATGAAATCCGAGGATCAAACCCCACATCTCCAGACAGGAGCCTGTGTTTCATTCTTGAGCTTGAAAAATAAAACCCTCGCAGATGTGAAATTCTCAAAATATGAGAGGAATGTTATTTTTTTTTTTTTTAGGCATGTGAGAAAAATTCCTCCACTTGACATGCTCAGAATGTCTCCTCACCAGGCATTTGCTACCCAAAATACTCAGCAAAGATTTCCAACAAAGCTCTGGGTTGGGAGCGTGTAGGATGGCAAGATAAAGGAGTATCTGCCTGTGAGCTCTCGTTGGTAAAGTTATCTCGCTTTTGATTTTAAACCTTAAAAAATAACCATATGAAAGCACAGAACTGTCCTCTGATCATCTAAATCTGCTTATAATCTGCTATACAGCTTTTTCTGCTGTCTCTACAGGATGCATTAGCTCTTAGTTTATGGCAGAGGGAAAGGATCCACGTGCACATGGGAGATGGAGGCCGAATTCCACGGGTTAAACCACAGAATTTCGGATCCCTTGGTGACTTCCCTTGTGCCCATGGGCTGGTAATTAACTTCTCAGTGCCTTGACCTCTGACGTGACCAGGGATTTTTGTTATTTTGGTATTCTATTTTATTATTCACCATTCAAGTCCTTATTTTAAGCCTCTCAGGGTGGCACCTGGAATCGGCCAGAGGGAGGAGGGCAGGGAATTCCTCTGCCAACAATCCCTGCAGCCACCACTGAGCATTTCTACATCCACGTGGGCAGCTCTGGCTGGGAGCTGATGCCATCCAACGCCACCAGCTGATCAGAAGCACTGCGAGGCGAAGGCCTCGTTTGCTGAGCACATTTATTCATTTTTCCCCCTTCCGCCCCCCTCCAGCCCACCCCCCGGCTCTCCACCTCCATTCCCCAGCTGAGCCTTTCTGGAACAGCCTCTCTATTTGTCTCCTGCTTCCCTGAGCACCCATTATGACGGGGAATAATAAAGCAGGAGCCCGCTCAGCGCGGTGGCTCCGAGTGGGCAGGATGCTCGCCGGCGGCAGGGGGTGATAAATGTGCCGTGAGATGCCTTTTCCACAGCAAACTGCAAATTGCCTCGGCAGCACTGCCCACAAAGGGCGCCTGCCGAGCACATTTATCTCCCACCGTCGGCCCAAGGAGGAGCGGGGAGAGGAGCAGCATCCTATTTTTGAGAAGTCACATTTGATCTCGTTCAGGCCGCGAGTCCGGAGGATTTTAAAGGACTTCTGGCGGAAAGCGCGGAGCCGGGGATGCGGCGCGGATAAAGGGATTTATTTTTAACTGCGGCCAGGGTTCACGACCACGGGAGCATTTCAATTTTAAGCCGCTCTGTTTGAATAATATATTTCAGCAAAGCGAGTGTTACGTCATCTAATAACTGCCGGGTGGGAGGAGAGCTGGGAGAGAGGGAGAAATCACCCTTGGAGGAATTCCCGGCACTTCCTAAACCAGGAGGAGGGGAGGAGAGGTTCGGGGAGGCTTTCTGGCTGCTCAGGAGCTCACAGCTCCTCAGCTCCTCAGAGAGCAGCGTGATGGACGTTGAGGGAGAGAAGTGATGGATTTGTGGCTGGGAGCCTCGGGAGATGGATGGTGGGAAAGCACTGGGGACACTTGGGGATGGACTGAGGGTGGCACAGGCACAGCACCCACAGCTCCTGGCACAGGGCACCTCGGAGATGGGATGGCCTGGAAGACCTTGGTGTTGGACATTCGCTGGTCCTGTTTCCTCTGCACCTCCCTCTGACCGGCAGGAAATTAATGAAATGTGGATATTGGGGGTGGCTTTGGCAGAGGAGCCTTTCCCACCATCCTGAGCTTCCATCACGGCACAGCCAGACCTGGGGCATGGCCTGGGGGATCCCCTGCTCCTCTGAGCTGGGATTTATGAGGATATTTCCAGGGATAAATGCTTGGCTTCCTTTAATTGTAGCCTTCATTAGCATCGCAGAGTTGTTATTTGCGTTGCAGTAATCGTTCTGGAGGAGCAGAGCAGCTCTGGAGCCAAGGTGGGAGCTGGGAACAAGGACTCGAATTAGGGAGAATTGTTGTGGAGCAGAAAAGCCTTGCAAAGTGAGGGCCTTGTTGCCCTTATAAAATCCCTGCTCACTTCTGCTACTTTGGCTAACTAGAAAAGCATTCTGGGAATGACTCAGCTAAACTAGAGGTGAAAAACAAAGTTCCATAATTGTAAAACAATTATTAGAACAATCAGTGCTCACACTGTGGGGCTCATGGTTGGTAACACCTGATGTTCCTATCGTGGTCCATGGTGTTGGTTAAACCCATTTGTTGTGCCTCACAAGTATAGAAACTTATAACAAACTAACAGTTTTAAAACCCTGGATTTTTACAAGAAAGCGTCTTTGCCATACCATCCTGGATTTAACAACACAGAACCCCCTGGGAATGCTGGTGGGTGCCAGGAAAAGGCAAGGCTTGGCTCTGGGCTCTTCCCCTGCGGAATATCCCATGGAATATCCCATGGAAATGCATTTTCCCCTCGCTCCCTTCCCTTCCAAATCGGGTTAAGGGAATCTGCTGCACGCCTCTGTCAGCCCTTCCAAAGCACATTAGGGAATGCAAAGGAATTATTCTGGAATGAGGAGTGTGCAAATGGAAGCAGATTAACTCTCCTTGCCTCAGTGTCCCTCTTTGTGAGAGAACCTCGAATAAACGCCTTAGTGCTGGTGTGAAGGGAGGCTCAATTTATTAACGTCATGCCTAATTAACGGTGCGAGATCCTGCCTCAGAAAGGGGATTATTAGCAACAATAATATTATTATTGCAGCGGTGTTGATTGTAGCTGAACTCTTATCAATAGGTGATAAGTACCTATAAATCCAGGAGGGATTAGCAGCACCCCAGGGCAGCAGGAGCAGCACTGGGAGCTGGGAGCAGATCTCACCCAACCTGGGATAAATCTGCTCCATCCGCTAAGCAAGGAGTTATTCAGGAAAAATCCAAACCTACCTGCACTGTATATTAATTTTCCCACAGCTTAGTTGCAAACACATCAAGCAATTTGCAATTCCAAGTCGAATTTGAGGGATTAGAACCTATTTTTCTGTGCTAACAGAACAAAAAATAAATATAAGTTTTTGGGTTGTTTTTCTAATAGCCTTTAGATTTAAGATTTTTTATACACCATTTATTTCCCAAGCACAGAAGTAAAAAAGCCTTCACTCCTTTTCTTCATCTAAGATATCTTCATATCTTTTCCCATGAAAATAATTCATGTCACTGAGGAAAAAAGTCTTCTATGAATCACTGATGAGTCTTTGATGCCTAATGTGCTGTCCAGCACGAGCTCTTGCAATGTACTTTAACAAGAAGATCTGATTTTCTTCCCACCATCATTAAAGTTTCCCCTTCAAATTTCACTTAACAAGCAAATGAATGTTCTCCCAGCATAATTATAATTTCTTAAAAAAAAAAAAATCATTTAGGAAATGAATCCACGCTGTGTTTTCCCACCGGGAGGGACCTGACCAGCTGAGCCATGCTGGGGATTATCCCCAGTTTGGGCTGGAGTGGGGTTTAAAACATAAATCTGACAGGATTCCCAGGGAGAACGCAGCAAAACCCTTCCTGCAGGGCCTGGGTGCTTTTCTGAATGATTTTGGGTGGAAAATTCCACCTTGCTGAGTCAGTTTTCCACGCAGAATTCCAGTGGGTGCCACTCTGGGAAGCCTCGAGCACGGGGAGGTTCTGGCACGGCTGATCTTTGCTCAAACCTCTCTGCTCCCTCCTGAGCAAAACCCCCCAGCACCAAAAGCCCCTCATCATTAAAATATTCATCCTCTGGCAGTAATTGCTTTGTGGGTTAGAACTGCTCCCAAGCTTCCCTCCAGGAGCAGAGGTGGAACCTGGAATGCTGACTGCATCTCCCTGCTTATTTTCCCTTTTCTTGCTCCCTCTCCCCACATTCCTGGCTGGGTTCAATCCCTGATTCCTGCTTGCAAATCCCTTTCCCTGGGAATAAAGGATCCCTAAGATCTGAGTGTGGATAATTGGAGTGCAAGGGATTTTTGAGTCAAGGCATTGGTGTGTCATGCTGGTAGAATTTAACCTGCCAGCAGCTCCTGGCCTCAGAGCAATTCCTGACAGCAAAATGAGGGAAATGCTCCATATTCCCGGGCAGTTTTGGGAAATGCCATCCTCAGCTCTGCCCCTGGATCCCTGGCCGTGTCCAAGGCCAGGTTGGACAGGGCTTGGAGCAGCCTGGGATGGTGGAAATGTCCCTGGATGGCACTGGATGGGATTTCAGGTCACTTCCCACCCAAACCATTCCAAGGTTCTGTGGGGATGACAACCCTGGCTCCTCTGGGTGTCTGCAGAGCTCCTAAACAAACCCCCTGCAATGCAAACAATCATAAAATACACAATGCAAATCTCCGTGCCCGAGAGAGAATGAATAATTAGCCAGATAATTGAATATACAAACAGCAACTGCCTTAAAAGCAGATAGAAATACGCAGGGAACGAGGCACTGTTGCAGTTCTCCTCCCCCTCTGGATTTGTCTGGGGATGCTCAAAGCCTCCTCTTGAGGGAAAAAAAGCCCTCTCATTTCTGCTCTATTTGTATGCTACAGTAGCAGTTTGGAGAAATTAAAAATAATTGATACATTCGCCAAAGCACGAGCAGGAACTATTTCATATTTTTAAAAGCTTTGCAAATATCCAGGAAAAAAAAGTGCTGCGCCTGCATAAAGCCAGAGCTGAGATCTGCTCAGAATGATGGAATGAAACCCTTTTTTATGGGAATATCTGAGTGTAACAAACCCACAGATGGAGGAAATGTGGAAAACCCGAGTGATCCCTGGGTTTGGGCAGTTTTTGCTGCTTGGGGAAAGATTTTCCCTTCAATCCCAGAGGAGAATTCCTGGCTGTGCCCCATCCTGCTGAGTGTGGGCTCAGCCACCCTCATCCTGCTGAAAAAAACCCTTAATTAGCAGGAATTTGGGGAAAAATTGATGGCTGTGAACGCATTGAACGGAACAGATTACACCTGGGAGCAGATCCTTCCCTGGGACAGCAGTTTTTTCCCGAGGCTTTTGATGGATTTCCCCACATCAGTGCCCTCAGCTGTGCCCAGGAGCTGCAGAGGAGGAGAGGACCTCGGTGAGGTAAAAGGGAATGAAGCACAGAAAATGGCATTAAAGATGAACAAATGCCTCCATTATTTCACCAAATTAAATGCGCTTTTCCGAGTAGGAAGGCAAAAGTCAGTCATTAGCTGTCTGTAATACATGGCAGCAGATAATAAAGAGAGTTTATGATCTCTGAAGGCAAATTAGAGGATATTTAAACAACACATCCTTCTCTGGAGGAGCGATAATTACAAAATCAGGTCAAAATGCGGAACAAGCTAACCCTGCCCCAAGCTAATGTTACTTGACCGAGCTGAAATCTCCTGAATTCCCTCTTGGAAGGAAGGATCTGCTGGGGATGCAGCTGTTCCATCACTGTTTCCCCTCTGGGTGTGGATATTGTCACACCCAGCCCAGCCCTGCCGCTCCAGCTCCTCCCTCACCTCTCCCAGAACTTTGGGGTTGGAAACTGGAATTTCTCTGCCTCCTGCAGCTGCACAATTCCTACTCCAGGCAGAAATTCAGTCCTGGAATTTAGGAGTCCAACACAGTTCATTCAATCTGGAGATTAATTCTACTGGACATCCAATCCTGGAATTTAGGAGTCCAACACAATTCAACCTGGAGATGAATTCTCCTGGACATCCAATCCTGGAGTTTATTAGCCCAACACAATTCAGTCTGGAGGTGAATCCTCCTGCTCTTTGTGAACCTTTTTCCCTGGTGTGTCCATATTGCTTTCCGTGTCCTTATTCAGGCATTTCTAAACCCACATTTTCTTTAAATGGCACAGATTTTCTCCCAGTAGCACTGCCGGGGCTGGGTTTATATTTCTGCTCTGACAGAACTCCCAGGGCTCCAGGGCTGAGCATCCTGGGCAGCTCAGAGAAGCCCTGGAGCTCCTGGTGCTCCCAAGCTGCTCCCCCTCAGCTCAGGGGGGTTCTGACCCCATCCTGGCAGGAATGGCAGCAGGGATGGATTCTGTGCTCACCGGTGACAGACATCACCTGCCTTTGACAGACAGAGGGAATTAAGTCCTAAATCCCTCAGTTATCTTTTGCCAAGTTACCTGCAGCCCATCTTGGGGTGATTTAATGACTTTTCTGGGACAGGGACAGCTGCCAGGGGGAACAGTCACATCAAGCCTTGCTGGAAACACAGGAATCATCAGTCCTTGGGAGCTGCAGCCCCAGCATCAGCCTGACCCAAGCTGAATTTCCCATTCAGGACACTCTGTGATCTCCCTGGCACACGAACCCAGAATTATCCAGCATTCAGCACAATATTCCTGCTTTCCCGCTGCTTTAGCCCAGAACAGAATTTTGCTGATAAAAACAAAGGCTGAGCTGCTTCCCCAGCCCTTCCTCTTGTCTAATCCTCGGTGACCCACAGGATGAAAATTGAACTGATTAAAGCACCAGCAAACAGACTGTGGGAATCCTGGCGGCTCTTACCCTGAGGGGAGACTGGAACGGCCTAAAAGGTCTTTTCCCTGCTCTAATTTCGGGGATTTTTATGATTCACTTTGCTGTGGGAATAAAAGGGAACAGGCAGAGCACCTGGACCGATTGTTTCTGGCGCTGGATGCCACAGGAGAAGAAAATGTCAGAGCAGATGAAAATGAGGTCGCTGTGGCTGAGGGCAGCTGAGAGATCAGAGCCTGGGCAGGACCCTGGAGGTGGGAGAGAGCAGGGAAATCTCCTTCTCCTCCTCGGGGAGATCCTGGGATGTTTTTCCTTTGAGACAAAAGATGGGAGATCACCTCTTGGTCCAGATTTATCTGTTGAATCCCTTCCCAGAGATTTTCCCTGGCAAAGACATTACCAAAACCCCAAATCCTGGACTATGTTTGGGGTCCCTCCTGCTCCAGGGACAGCTCAGGCTGGGACTCCACGGCAGAACACTCCAGAAGCAGATGGAATGATGCCATTTATCGAATTTAATGACACTAAGCACCCTCCTGGCTGAGATATCCTGGAGCTGCATCCTTGGAGGCACCACGGAGCAATCCCTCAACAAGCATCCCTCCTGCCTCAGCTTTGCTCCCAGGCATCTCACGATGTGTCTGCAGCCATTAAATCCCAGCCTGCTGCTGCCTGACAGTTTGGGGCTGGGAGAAAGTCCCCAGCAGTCCCAGGAGCAGCTCAGATCCCTGTAATTTATGGAACTCCTTGCCCGTGGTACAGGGAATGATAATTGCGGCAGCCGGCAGGGAATAATGAGCTGTGTTTGTGCTGCTGGTGGTTTTCTGCTGCTTTTATGGCACCTGACAGCCAGAGCTTGTACTGGGCAGCACAGAGTGATTGGGAGAGGCGTTTTTGGGGTCCTGCAGGGGAGAAATTCCCACTGGAGTTGCCAGGCGGGATCCTCTGGGATGGACTATGGGCCACATCCCACTGAGGAGAAGGGATTTAACTCAAGGCACTGGTGAGAAACTGAAGTTCAGAGGGTTGGGGGAGGTTGGGAATTTTTCCCAGGAAAGGCAGCAGCTGGAAGGCTGATGGGAGTCACTCAGAATCCCCCAAAAACAGCCTTAGAAGAACAGGAGTGTGAAATTCCCCACATTGTAAAACACACAGCAAATTCCTGCTGGCAGCAACCCACAGGATCCTTCTTCCTTCAGGACGAGGGGTTTTCCCTGCACAGATTTTCCTGCTGCCCTTTTATCAGCTCGGGCCAGATTGAAGAATTCAGCAAGAAACTGTATCTGCCTAGAAAAGTCTTGAATATCTTGGTAGCTTTTAATTGAACCACTTCCTTGCTAGGTAACAGCCACGGCAGGTACCATTTTCTCCATTAAACAGTGTCATTTATTGTGATTAATTCTGGGGCTCTTATCAAGTGCATGCACTGGTTCCTTATTTTTGAAGCCTCTTCCCCTAAACGTGGCTCTTAATGGATTTCCAGGGGAGGGAGGCAGGGAAGGCAGAGACCACTTGAGATTCCTCAGTTTCCCTGGCTGCCCCTCCCAAAATCCGTGCTGTCCCTGAAGATGGGATTGCAGCCTGGTGCAAATCCAGGAGCTGGGCTGAAACCCCAAAAACAGCAGCCTGAGTTTAGGAGGAATCACTGGAATTATTGAGATGTGTGAATGGGAATTAATCCCAGCCTGACCTCGGGAAGTGCAGCTCTGACTCCATCCCCGCGGGTTTCCCACTGCAGTCTGTGGGATTTGGGATCCCAAATTCCAGTTTTTAGGGGCACAGAGGAGAGGGAAGGGCCATGCCCTCTCCCCTGGCACAGCTCAGGCCCCAGCAATCCATCCACGAGATGAAAAGGAGCATCCACAGGCACAGGGCTTTGCTGCAACCTCCTATTTCCTTGGGTGTCTCTGCAGTTAATTAGTTATCCTCTTCTTCCAGTTAATTAGCTCAAAGAAAAACAGCCCTTTGTACTTAGCCTTATAAATTACAGTCTTCGCCTGTCTTATATGTTAGGAGAGATGACACTTTTCTGCATTTTCTTAGCAAGGTCACATTTACAATTCTTAAAGGTTTGGGAGGAATCTCAGCCAGGACGTGGGGAAGGTTTCAAAGTTGCCGTGATGCCTTTAAAAAAATTATCAGAGGGGCTGGGAGGGGAAATGGTGAGGATCAAAGCAAAGGGACTCCATTAAAAAAAGACTAACTAATGAAAAAAGTTACTGAGAAAACGTATGAAAGTGGCAAAAGGAGCTTCAGATGTTGGTGAGGTGCTGCTGAAGGAGTTGGAGAGCATTCAGCTCCTCTCCCAGGACTCCTGCAGGGCTGGGGCAGAGCAGGAATCCCCTTGGGACGCTGAGACTTTGTGCAAGTCCTGCTGCCACTTAACACCAACAGTCTGCAGCCAGATAAAAATTTCACCCAGGGAATTTTGGATTTGAGCCTGAGCTCCAACATCCCCACGGTTCCATCGTGCCTAATTGCAGCCTGTCTGAAATGCTAATGGGTGCCAGCAATGCAGGCTCAGAGCAGAGGATGGTGGCACTGCTCGTGCCCAGGTTTGGGGACAAAAAGGTTCAATCCTGGCAAAACAACCTGCTGGAGGCTTGGGACTTTTTGGGTCATCGATGGAGGTTTTCAGTTTAGTGCAAGGAGATGGTTACGGAGTACAAAGTGTATTTCAAGCATCTATTTATTAAAGCTGAATTGTGCTAGAACTTCTGTTCCAAAGCACACCTGACAGCTAAATGAATAGCAAATTATTTCCCAGCGATCTGTGCTGTTTTCTGTTGTTCCTGTGCAGCCAGCTCTGCATGTAGGGCAGGTTAAAGGAATTCTCAACCTTAAATTTAATACAATAAACTTTGTCAGATGTGGTTATTATTTTATCTGAATGCCACATCCTGGTGTAGAATATGCAGGGAAGCTTCATTGACTCCTGGAGCAGCCAAAGTCAGGTGGGAACAGGAGGAGGGAGGGCAAAGCCGAGCAAGGTGGCTTTTATTTAATCTGCTTCAATCAGGACCTAATGATAGGCATTAAAAACGCTGGCAAATCAGGGAAACAACTTTATTCACGTTCAGCAAGGGCTCTGGCAGCTTTGTGTCCAGGGCGGGGATGTTATCCATGAAAAAACAGATCGCATTGCTGTGGAATTAACAGCCCCGGAAGGAGGGAGCTTGGTGAGAAAGGGTTAATAAATCATTGCATGGGTTGGAAGATGATCTTTAAGGTCCTTCCAACCCCCAATAAATGAGAATTAATAAGAATCACGACCAGGGGATAAGAACTATCCCCAGGTGTGTCTTCAGCAGGCTGGGAAGAACACCCAGACCATGCCAGGAGATGCTGCAGGGCTGGCAGTGACCCTGCTGCAATGGTCAGGGGAGCTCTGCTCACAGGGTCTGAGCGGTTTCTTGGTGAGAAGATTCCTTTGAAAAAAGCAGCAGAGATTCCCTGGGGACTCATCCAAGAGCAGGTTGGAGCAGCTCATCTCCTTCAGCCAAAAAAAAAAAAAAAAGGTATGAGAAAAAATAGTGTTGAAAAACCCCAGAGATTTATGGTGTGAGCCACAGAGTTCAGTGCAGGAGATAAAAAAGTGCAGGAAATCATTGCTGTGCATGACCTGGAGTTGATTAAATTAAATATTTGGGCTTTTGGTGAACCTGGGAGGGTGGGAGGTGACTCAGCTGAGGGAGCAAGGTGACTGCTGCTGCAAAGAGGATTGAGGTGGCTGCTTCCAGTAAAAGCTTCTTCTTCCACAAAAGCTTCAGTCTCCTTATTTCTGGATTTTGGTGGAGTTTAGTTTGGATTTTTGTTGCTGAGCTCCTGAGCTTGGCTCACCCAGCTCCCTGGGAAATGCAGGTTTTTTGCTTTGTTTAACTGGAAGGTGCTCAGGAGCAGAGCAGGGAGAAACTCTCTGCACGCTGGGTGGCAAAGCTGGTGGTAAAGTTTGACCTGATTTGTTTCATTTCCCCGGAATAATAATAATAATTCTTCCCTGAATTGACAGTCTGCATGTCAAGGTTTCAGCTCGATTTGAAATGCCTGAAAGATGAATTCCAGGGGAGACATAACGTTGTCTGTGTGTGCTGACAGTCCCTGCCCAAGGTGCTGCTCTCCACCTTAATGCACAGCAGAAAAAAAAAATTACAGGCTGGCAAAAAGAGCTGCATTTCCTGTGATTATGGCTTGTTTGTGGTCGTGGCCATTAGGAAGTAAAAAGGAGAGCAGGCAGGGTGAGGTTTGTTTGGTTTTTAGCCTTCAGCTGAGAATATTTCAGCCTGGAGTGGCTGAGGTGCTTGCAGAGGTTGGGATTTAATGGCAGTTCTGTCCCTTGGGGAGGAGAATTCAGCACCAGGAGGGTTTGGGGCTGCTCTGGAAATCACCTGGGTGGCTTCAGGTGTGCCCTGCATCCTCAGCATTGCAAAATGAACTCGTTCTCTCTCCAATTTTCCTTGTCACGAGACCTTTGAAAGTCTGATTCACTTGCTCTTCGCTCTCCTGTATGTCCTGGAGTAATTTGTCCCATAAAGGGCAAAATGTCCTGTGTAAATCACAGCTGAGCGGCTGAAGGAACTCACCAAAAATTATGGGGACCATCAAACTTTTTTTTTTTCCATATAAAATAGCCAAGAGAGCTGTTTCTGATAATACCCAGTGTATCTTTTATTGAAGATCTAATTTCAGGGGCTTTAGGTGTGACTGGATTTTGGGAGTCTCAGGTGGTTCATCGACAAGGAGCAGAACAATTGATGGAAATGAGGTGCCAGGAGGACTTTTTGGTGTTTGGTGCTCCCAGGACAGCGCAGGGCAGGCAGCAATCCCAGGCAGGAGCTTTTTCACCTTTTTTATGGTGTTACGAGGCCTGAATTCGAACCAGGGGCTCCTAATTGGCCCCAGGCTTGGTTTATTTTTAGGATGCACAGCTTTGGAAGAAGTTGTCTTTAAAAAGCCAGATAAAATGTGCAGAGTTCATGTAGTTTGTGGGGAAGCAGAGCACAATGAATTTATCATGAAATCAATGCCAAAAGAAGCAGGAAATAACCAAGGGGGGAGAATTAAGCTCTCCCTGCACGCAGGGGGTGAGGAGGGGAGGAGCTTTTGCAAATGCACCAGAATAATAACAATTAAAGGCCTGGCTGATGGTGATTAAAATGGAGTTTGGGAGTGGTTGTGGCCCTCAGGATTATGTGAGCATGGCTGTGGCATTAGGGAAAGCTGAGGGCTTGGAGAGAGCAGCAGCAGCACAGCCCTGAGTCCCCAAAACCAGAGCTGTGCCTCCAAGGGATCAGCTGAAGCAACAGAACCTGCACTGCCCTGCCCAGCAGGGAGGGACAAGGCAAAGGTCTGCTCCTCAAATAAAAATTAAAAAAATGAAATATGTAAATGAGCAAAGAATCCCCCTGGTTAGAGAAGTTATTCCAGCAAGTGGCTCTATAAACGTCTTTATATTGTTATTTCCGATATTAGTTTGTTGTTCCTTCATGAAAGCTGATTTATTTGAAATGTTATTACTTGAAACACCCTAATCTTTTTGTAATAATTCATATACTGGAGATTACAGTTTTGGAAGGCAGCCCAGCTCTGGCTGGAATCCTATTTATGGATTAAAGGATTTGAACAGCATTGCCAGGCAGATCTCCGAATAGCAGGATAATGTAAACCTGGTTCCATATAAAATGCTTTCCCTCTGCAATGGTAACCCCATTAAAGGCAGATTGCTGGAGGAGAGCACTTGCCTTGCAGCAGAGCAGGATATCTCTCACCCCTGAGGAGGCAGCACTGCCAGGGCTCAGCCTTCCCGTGTCCTGAGCTGCATTCCGTCCCCTCTCCTCTCCTCTCCTCTCCTCTCCTCTCCTCTCCTCTC